>CANSZD010001227.1:0-462275 GCA_947648045.1 Beta corolliflora
GATCTTTCTCTCTCTTCATCTTCACCGTCATTTTCGTCTCTTCCCTGTTTTTGCCTCTGAATCCGATCACAAGGTACTTAGTTTTTTTTTTTTTCATTATTATTTCTAATATTAATTCAGTTGATTAAATTTTTTGATGCATTTTTGTTTTATGGGTTTGATTTGATCTATTTTAATTGGGTTGGTGCCTTAGATCTTGGGTGTTTAAATGTTTAATTTGTTGGAGGAAAATTGGTTGAATTTTGTACCAATTGGGGTTTTTTTTTTTTTTTTTTTTGGGTTGATTTGAATGTTCTTGTTGATTTAGAAATGCCCTTATGAAATTTTGTTGCAAATAATTGAAAGAATAGTTTTTCTTTTTAGTTGTATTAGTTTACACTCTTAAAGGACTGTTTGGGCGAAATTATGAGGTTTTTTCTATGATAGGGGTACAATGCGTTACATTATAAACGCCAATTTTAATGAATTTTTGTTCGAATATTTGCAAATAGTAGGAAATTTGTTTTGTATTTGTGGAGATTTCAAGTATATAAGGCCTATAATTGAGTCAAATAATTTTTTTAGTAATTTGCATGATCACTAGTTTGCTACTGTATTGAGCTGCAAACCATTAATCTGTGGAAATTTGTCTGCCATGTTTAAGAATGTATTTAAGAATGTATCAGTATTTAGACAGCTCCTTCGGATTCGTCGTGAAGTTGTTTGTGAATTGTACGTTACAGTATTCATAGTGAAGCAAGATAGGTCTAGAGTCTCTATTCTCAAAGCTGAGTTTTACTTGGACAATCTTGAGTGGTTTATCAGTATCGAGACACTTCTGAGTTTTTAGATGGTTTTGGGTAACTTAGGAACCCCGCCATGATCGTTAGTGATGGAAATTTTGCTTTTTCTTGGAAGGAGGGGTATAAATGTACATCAGATATTGAATTCTTCCATCCACAATAACCTCAAATAGATCTTGGATTAACGATTTAATCTGATGGTTGATATTGGTTTAGGAGAGGAGCTTAGGAAGGAAGTTTCCTGTTCTACTCGCATTTCTTTACATGAAGAGCAGTAGGTATTACTATAATAAGAACAGTAGTGATACACATTCCTTTAATCTTCATTGGTCTGAATATATACGGATGAGTGCATTACTAAGGAATTTATATTTAGGCTGTTGTATTCAGCTTGACCATTCAAAACATTTTTCTGCTTATTCTCTCCTTGTGCCTTGCCCTTTTTAGTATTTTGGTGCTAAGTACTAAGTAGATGCACTACGGGCAGCCTAGGTAATAGAGTGATAGTCTAGCTGTTGCTTGAAATAATTCAGAGGATTCTTTCTCATTTTGGCTGCAATATGGAGCTAAAGCCTGAAATACCTTTTCTTTCCCCAAATAGATTCATTCTTTTTTATCTGACTGCTGCATTTCAATTTCCACACCTTTTTAAAATATTAAAAATTATTTTTTATCATTTGTAGAGGTGTTCGCCTGTTTTTCTCAATGCTTGCTAGCATTGTTGTGCAGATCACTTACATTACTAGGGTCTGCACATGGAGCATGCTAGTTCCATAAAATATTGGAAACTCACATATCTCTGTTCTTGTTCTTTTGAATTTTCTAGTATACAGCAAGTGAACATGTGACTCTTTGGGTGAACAAGGTCGGTCCATACAACAATCCACAAGAAACTTACAACTACTACAGCCTTCCCTTTTGTCGTCCATCTGCAAATTCTGGCCACAGATGGGGTGGCTACGGTGAGGTTCTAGGTGGTAATGAACTCATTGACAGCCAAATCGATATTAAGTTTGGAAGTAAGTATTGGCTCTTTTTGCAGATATTCCTTTACAATAACTATTCTCTCCTTCCATCTGTGTATGGCTGTGTTTATGCACTGCATATCTTTTACCTAATACATAGAAAATGATGTTCTACTATTTTATTTGGCAGAAAATACTGACAAGACAACCATATGTGAACTTGAACTTGATCCTATCAAAGCCAAACAGTTCAGAGATGCAATTGAAAATTCTTACTGGTTTGAGTTCTTTATTGGTATGGTATTCATTCATGATACTCACTCAATGTATCAACTTCTGCTGTTTATTAATGATACCCATAGAGTCGCACAGCACCTTCTTTCTTTAAGTGATATTTCTGTGAATGAGGTCAAGCATTATCTTTGTAGTCTCCTTACATATGTTGCCTTTTGTGGCTTTTGATTGCTTGACTAACTTTTGCTTTCCTTCGGGCTTCCTGGCTGCTCAACAAACTCCAGATGATTTACCTCTATGGGGTAAGCCTCTATATCTTCCCTGTCTGCGTTTTGTTTCTTTAATTTTGAAATTTCGGTTTTAATTATCTTCAACTTATTTTTATCATACACAGGTTTCGTGGGAGAACTTCATTTTGATAAAAACATTGAACATGCTAAGCATGTTCTATATACAAACAAGAACTTTATTATCAAATATAATGATAATCAGGTTACTTCAATTTAACCTTAACATTGTAGCTCTAATGTATCTTTTCTTTTGGACCTCATAATGCCATTCATAGCTTATGATTTGTTATTCTGCAGATCATTCATGTTAATATCACTCAGGATGGTGCCAAGCCAGTGGAAGAGGGGAAGGTATATGACATGACGTACACAGTCACATGGATTCCCACAAATGTTACCTTTGCCAAAGCGTTTTGATGTGTACCTTGATTATCCCTTCTTTGAGCACCAGGTTTGCACCTCATTGCACTGAAGTTTTGTTATGCTTTTTACCCTGACATCCTGAAACGGAGAGTCTTGTCTTTGTAGTTTTGAGATTGTATTCTAATGTCATGTGGTTGAGTTGCCAAATCTGAATTTTTTTATGCCTTTTGGGACTAGCAGAAAATAAGTGTCGTTTAACATTATGAATCCATGTCATGAAATGGTTAGTTATTGCATTATTGATAAATAATGCTGTGTTGGTATTACAGGGCTGTTGTAAATTGACAAGTAATGACAACTAATAATGTGTTGATATCTTAAGTGATAGGTAGTATGTTATACGAAAAGTTAGTTAAGTGAACAAATATTATAATATGAAGTACTATTTTGTTGCATAAGGAGGCAGGGAGTACCCTCTCCTCCCCCAGTCCATCCCTCTTTCCGAAACAAAAGAAAAGGAAGATGAAAAGAAAAATTGATCTTGCATTACTTTCTGTTGGGACTTATCTCATTTTTTTGGCAGATACATTGGTTCTCCATTTTCAATTCGTTCATGATGGTCATCTTCTTGACTGGGTTGGTGTCTATGATATTGATGCGGACTCTGAGAAATGACTATGCGAAGTATGCTAGGGAAGATGATGATTTGGAAACCTTGGTGAGTTTTTTTACTCTCTTTCCCTCTTTGGTTCCTTTGCGTTCCCAGCCTCAATAAGTTAACAGCTTCTGCTTAACTTGGATGTCCATGATCAGGAAAGGGATGTCAGTGAAGAGTCTGGTTGGAAACTTGTTCATGGGGATGTTTTCCGTCCTCCTCGTTATTTGGCTCTGCTTTCAGCTGTTGTTGGTATTGGGGCCCAGCTGACAACTCTGGTTCTCCTTGTCATCGTTTTGGCAATTGTTGGAATGTTGTATATAGGGTATGTATATGAGATATTGAATGTAGTCATCTGGCTCTGCATTATGTTATTTCTGGGATGTCTACTTTACAATTGCTGTGCACCATCACGTATTCACGTGATCAACGATTTGAACAAATATCCTGTTTCTCCTATTGCTTTCTGAAAAAATTGTTAGATATCTGTATCATATGTGTAGGAATACAATCCCACTACTTCTAGTTACAATACTTTCTGAGATTGCCCTGTTGTATCATTTCAGGAGGGGAGCTATTGTCACAACATTCATTGTTTGTTATGCGTTGACTTCGTTTATATCAGGCTATGTGAGCGGTGGAATGTATTCTCGTAACGGTGGTATGTTATATTCTTTACTTTTAACTCCATTCTTTTCCGATGTTGCTGTTCTGAAGGTAATTGATGGAGACTCTCTTGTCAGGTAAAAGTTGGATAAAAACGATGATCCTGACAGCTTCCCCTTTTCCCGTTCTTGTGCTTTGGGATTGGATTCATCTTGAACACTATTGCTATATTCTATGGATCTCTGGCTGCTATCCCCTTCGGAACTATTGTTGTAGTATTTGTCATTTGGGCTTTTATCTCCTTCCCTCTCGCACTCCTTGGCACTGTTGTTGGACGGAACTGGAGTGGATCTCCGAACAATCCATGTCGGGTCAAAACTATCCCTCGACCTATTCCGGAAAAGAAATGGTACCTAACTCCGTCAGTGATATCTCTAATGGGTGGGTTGCTGCCCTTCGGGAGCATCTTCATTGAGATGTATTTTGTGTTTACATCCTTTTGGAATTACAAGGTACTGCCCTCTTTCCATTTGCCATCTTCTCAGTAATTTCTCCAGTGAATTGTCCCACCGGCGGCCTGCTCATGCTTATGTTGTATTACGGTATTTTCCTTGCAGGTGTACTATGTCTATGGCTTCATGCTCCTTGTATTTTTGATTCTTATCATTGTTACTGTCTGTGTGACGATTGTGGGGACGTATTTCTTGTTAAATGCTGAGAATTACCATTGGCAATGGACTTCATTCTTTTCTGCTGCTTCCACTGCAATCTATGTCTACCTATACTCGATTTACTACTATCATGTGAAGACCAAAATGACGGGATTCTTCCAGATCAGCTTCTATTTTGGTTACACTATGATGTTCTGCCTTGGGTTAGGAATTCTTTGCGGTGAGTATCTTCAGAAAAACTTTCTCCTCTGATTCATCTCGTAATTTGTTACTCAATGTATCAAGAGCTTGTTTTAGTTCAATTTGATGATCATACGTTCACATCAATACCATCTCAATGATCATAGATATTCACTATAATGCTATGTTTGTTCAAGACTCTACGGATCATCGGCAGTCCGACTTGGATATAGACACTTTACACCTTCTTTTGGGTCAAAATATTGTATATTTTTAGTAAAATGGCCCATTCTGACATCAGAATGCATAATGTTGAATTTTGTTAATGCATAATGTTGAATTCTATTAATGCATAATGCTGAGAATTTCCATGTCTTACAGAAGTATCCAAGTCCGAGTAACTTAGCTATTAATGCATAACGTTGAATTCTAGGTTTAATGATGACCACTCATGAACTTAACCCTATCTATCTGATCTCTAAAATAACAGGGGCAGTTGGATTCCTGGGCTCCAACTTATTTGTACGAAGGATCTACAGAAACATCAAGTGCGACTAAATTGTGCAGCGTCTCATGAACATGTCTGTTTTGTGCTGTCAACTCTGTTGCTGTCACGAACTTGGAAAAGGGATACCTGCTCAGGCGATGGATCTCATAGGACCAAATACCAGAAAATTGCCTCATCAAGAATTGAGAAAGCGAGTTTCAGGGTAGGTATTGGCAAAGCTAAGCTTTGTGAGAATATGTAATTTTTGTCTCAGAAGATGCAATTTTTTCACTGTAACTTTAGTAGTTATATACTGGAATGGAAGAGATGTGATTTGGGCAAAACACCCTTCATTCTATATTTTACAATGATCTCTTCTTGCCATTCTCACACTGGTGCATAATATATAAAGATTTTACCCTTGGGATTGGAGTCTTCATCCAAGCTCTGTGATTAACCTATCAATCATTGCTTCACAAAGGGCTAATGGCTCGAATAAATGCTTTAACCTTTTAACGCCATTGCCCTCACCTCTTTCTTCTTTCTATTCTATTCAAGTTGTTTAAATGCAAATCACGCCTTCTCTTATTAGTTGTTCAATGTTTTAGTGGCAAAATTACTGTCAATTGTGAACTCTACTTGATCCACATTGTGTTTTGATGAAAACACACATTTGAGACTTTCTTCTCGCAAGGGATCATACACTTATCAATGATTAGATCAACTGTTCATGTACAAGAGCTTTTTTTGATATTATTGACGTCCAAGGAGTAGGATGACTATTTTATTGACTATTAAGGGGTGTATTCGAGAAGGAATAAAAGGGTGTGTATAGACTATAGACTCTTGAATCCAGACAATATACTTGGTATTGTTCTTATTCAATATCTATTTACTTAATTTGTGTGAAACTGGAGATAATGAGGAAAACTATTAAGATTATTTTTAAATCAGGACAAGTAGCTCTCACTGACGAATTTGTATGGTAAGAGAAAAGCTATAGGAGGCCCTGCTCGCGAGGGGCATTCCTAAAGTTGTGAATACAATGATGGTGGATAGAGAAGAGTTACTATAATCATTAATAACTAATTGTGTAGAGAGAAGATGTCATACATTGGTTAAAGAAACGGCTGCTCGGCTAGCTTCTCTGTAAATGTGTAATTTTCCACTGTCCAAAGTGTTGGAGTAGATGGATATTAGTGATGATCGACTGAAGTTTCCGCGAAGCTTGCCAATCACCTTTCACTTTGTTGTTGATGAGAAGGTTGTCGTCTTCAATATATAGTTTTTTCCGAGATTGATAGCCCGACATATCCTTGTCTTGAAAGAGCCAAGGCTTCAGCAATTACATGAAGATAAAAGTTGCTGCTTTAGAGACAATTTTAACCCAGGGGGAGGGGGAGTCAACTCCTATTTAATCCTGAGGGGAGGACCTTGTGAGAAATGGAACTTGTGGAGTCAATAAGGTCCAAATAGGTTGGAAAAACTCATTCACGACGAGAGAAATAAGCTATGTGGGAGGTCCGAGTGCAAGTTATGCTTCTCACCAGTAGAAAATACAAGCTTTTGTTCTTTCAAAAGGCTCCATAAAAAGAAAAGATTATGTGAACGGGAGAGTTGTGTTTCTTTCCTATTTATAGATCTCACAATTAATCGATATTCAAATTCTTCATTTTTTAAACCACACTCAAACTAAATCTGAAGTAAGATGACCCATTCTAACCCTAATCAAAATTAATCTTAACTTAAAATGAACGAATTCATATACCACTTAGATTGAAGTAACCCTACCCAAATTTTACACCAACCCAACAAGCATATCCATGAAATTTAACCACAACTCACCCAAATTAAACCCATTTGCCAGGTAAGGAAAAAAAAGAAAAGAAAGGGAAACTTTCCCAGATTCATACATCATAAGTAGTGATGAAAAATCGAGATATGAAATAAGGTCAATCGAACCCCAGCACATGGTTTTTCTCTTCTTTTCTTCATCTGCGCTAGTACCAGAAACGTCGACGAAAGAAGAGTTTCTGAAAAACCCAGAAAAAACCCATCTTCAATGCGTTAAATCTACTTGAATTTTGCAAAGTTTTTCACCCTAATTTTCACATTTCCGAAGATTTCCACCGTTGATTTTGGGCTGATCTTCTCTCATTAGCCATGCCCGCCACCGCACGATCCATCTCCATTTCCACCTTCTTCTTCTTCTTCTTCATCACTTTCTCTCTCTTCTCTTCACCTTCTCTCGCCTCTGAGTCAGATCACAAGGTTGGTACACTTTTACTCACTCTCTCCCAAAACGAAATTTGATTTGTTTCTGAATGTGGGTTTTTTTTAGGATCTTTTTGTTTTATTGTTCAATTGAAGTTTGATAGTTTTTTTGAGCTGGGTTTTAGCTATAGATCTCGGATTTTGTTGTTTTTAGGTATGTTCTTGTTAAAGTATTGGGTTGGAATTATGTTTTTTTGTGGGTGTATGTTAGTTTTGTGTTGGTTGCATTGTATTGTTGAAAATTTGGATACCCATTTAGCTTAATTGAGATGGGTTTGTTAAAATTTGGCTTCTTTGGAATTGGGGTTAGGGTATGAGTCTCTGAGAGATATTGAATTGCTGGATTTGTGGTGAAAATCTAGTACCTTTCAATTTGCTGTGATGTGAAGATAGAGTCAAAATTGGTTTAGAAAAGAAGGTAAGGGTGAAATTCTAGAAGCCGTGTCCTGCTGCTAATAGATCCAAGTCCATGCATCTTCGTTTTCTGTTTGGTATCTTTGACTTATCTTTCGCAGTCCCGTTGCGAGAATTCGTGTAGATAATGTCATTCATAAAGATTTCTGAAGTGAAATACAGCAGCTTTCTTGTGTTAGTACTTTTTTGCAACTTTGTGTTCTGTATATTGATCCAGCCGGAGATAGAACTAAGTTTGTCCTGGATGTAATGTGAGCTTCTTGTTTCACTTTTGTGTCATTAGATGTCTATGGAACGCTTTGCCTGTAAATTAAGTTGTTGAAGTTGATGAGAGATTATCAGGAAAAGCTTTCAAGTTTTATGTTGGATAAACTTGGCTAGAATCAAAGCAGGAGAGGTTAATCAGATTTTCTATAAATTATAAGTTTGTTGGTTAGTGTCTTTATGGCTTCGGAAGTGGCAGATATCTGCAATGTACGGACTATTGCTTGTTACCTTAAAAAGGAAAGAGTGTTTCTGACTCTGTGTTCATGTTGAAGACTTCAAGGTAATGCTGCATATTAGCTGTAAGCTTCATATATCTATGGCCATGAACCTCTGTTGTTTGCTGGGGTCAGGTCCTCTATGTCTTCTTCATTTTTTTGGTGTGATCATATGGGTGTGATCATCCCTGTATCTTTCATGTCTTTTGTTTGCCTTTTGCGTCGTAGAAAAGCTGACGTGCCTTTTCTTTGTGCTTTTTATTCTTCAAGTATGAACCAGATGAGCAGGTAATTCTATGGGTGAACAAGGTTGGTCCTTACAACAATCCCCAAGAAACCTACAACTACTTCAGCCTTCCATTTTGCCATCCGCAGGGCAAGGTTGCCCATAGGTGGGGTGGCCTGGGTGAGGTTCTTGGTGGGAATGAACTCGTTGATAGCGGACTTGAAGTTAAATTTAAAAGTATGTATACTTTACGATATTTGAGACTGTATGTTGATTTTGTTTTATGCCATTGTACCTGGTTTCCTCTCCTTTCCGATTGTCCTTTATCTATAAATAGCAAGTTATGACATCAGTAACATTTCCTTTTGGCAGAAAATGTTGACAGGGCTTCCATTTGTGAACTTGAACTTGACCAGTCTAAAGCAACACAATTCAGAGATGCAATTGAGAATTCATACTGGTTCGAGTTGTTCATTGGTATGTTGTCCATTTAATTTGCCACTGAAATCGTTGCATTACATTCTTTTCCATCTCTGTTAGAAATGAGGTTGGACATTGGAGTTTGACACTCTCTCCTCAGCTATATGTAGCTTGTTTTCATTTTTTCTATTTTATATTGCTTGACTAAACTCTATGCTGACATTTTGCTTTCTCTTTGCGATACTTGGCTGCTCAATGCACCTCGGATGATTTACCTCTGTGGGGTATGTCTCTAATGATGTCTATTCTTATAGCTTTAGTAGTAAAATGCTATTCCGTGTTTTATCGACTTCTGTTTCTTTGTTAATTTTCTTTTCTGTAGGTTTTGTTGGAGAGCTTCGTTTTGATAAAAATGGCGAAAATGCTAAGCACGTATTGTACACACATAGGAACTTCTTCATCAAATACAATGGAAATCAAGTAAACTACAATTACTTTATGGTGTTTTCTATGTACATTTCCTAAATTTATATATATTCCTACTCTTTGTAACCTCGTACATGTGCAGATCATCCATGTTAATCTCACTCAAGATGGTGCTAAGGCAGTGGAGGATGGAAAGGTGTATGACATGACCTATTCTGTTAAATGGATTCCAACAGACGTCACCTTTGGCAGGCGTTTTGACGTTTACTTGGATTACCCTTTTTTCGAGCACCAGGTTCTTCTCAACCTTCTCTAAACTATTTCTTTTGCTTTAGAAGATTGAAATTAACGTCACCTAGGCTGTTAGCTTTTAACTTTGTTCACTAATACATGAATTATAACTTAGATTATCTGAATAATAGTATTTGCTTATGGATTTTGAAAGTGACAAGAATTATGTGGCTTGTCAATATCTTTTCCTGGACAAGCCCCCTCTCCCCCAATAATATAAAGGAAAAAAGTTCTTATGAAGGATGTTTTACTTTTTGCAGATCCATTGGTTCTCCATATTTAATTCCTTCATGATGGTCATCTTCCTCACTGGTCTAGTTTCAATGATATTGATGAGAACCCTTAGAAATGACTATGCCAAGTATGCTAGGGAAGATGATGACTTGGAAACCTTGGTAAGATTTCTCTTATACGAGGGGATTATATGTGCTTCAAATATTAGAGTCGTTTTATAGCCTACATCACTTTATATCACCAGGAAAGGGATGTTAGTGAAGAGTCTGGTTGGAAGCTTGTTCATGGAGATGTTTTTCGACCTCCTCGCTATTTAGCTCTGCTTACGGCTGTTATTGGTACTGGAGCTCAGTTGGCAACTCTTGTTCTCCTTGTCATCCTTTTGGCAATATTTGGAACGTTGTATATAGGGTATGCAAAGTTACTCTATATTGCAGTCTTAATGAACTTTATTCCGCATATCGTTAGGATTATTGCTATATAGGCAAATAGTTGCTATTTGAGTGCATTTTCTTCAAGCAGCATTTCCTAATTTCAGTGACTGATGTATGAAGTGTTATCCTTTCTTAACATGTCTCTTGGTATCATAGTGCACGTTCATATAGCCGATAAGGACTTTATATTTCTTTTATTTAATCAGATCGGTTTATAAGATACTTTTTGAATGTGTCTTGTTTTTACAGGAGGGGAGCTATTGTCACGACTTTTATTGTATGTTATGCCTTGACATCCTTCATATCAGGATATGTCAGTGGTGGCATGTATTCTCGTAATGGCGGTATGTTGGAGTCCTTGTCAGACATCTATCTATATTTCCTTCCCTCTACTTTTTTTGTTCTTTTTTTTTCTGGAGGTGGTGGAGGTGGGGGATTTCATGCTTGCCAATTACTGCTGCTATATTCTTAGCTTTGTTATATTATGGGTTATTTATGGCTCCTCACTTTTCTTGCTTCAGGGAAAAACTGGATAAAGGCAATGATTCTAACCGCTTCCCTTTTCCCATTTATGTGCTTTGGGATTGGATTTGTTCTGAACACGATCGCTATATTCTATGGATCTCTGGCTGCAATTCCCTTTGGGACTATGGTGGTAGTCTTTGTCATTTGGGCTTTCATCTCCTTCCCCCTTGCACTTCTTGGAACAGTTGTTGGAAAAAATTGGAATGGTGCACCTAACAATCCATGTCGTGTGAAGACTATTCCTCGACCTATTCCAGAAAAGAAATGGTATCTAACTCCTTCTGTCATATCTCTGATGGGTGGATTGCTTCCCTTCGGAAGTATTTTCATTGAGATGTATTTTGTCTTCACTTCCTTTTGGAACTACAAGGTAAACATTCCTATCCCTCATGTAGCTTCTGTAGTAGATGTGATTTTACTCTTCTTCTGCCTTGTTCTCCATTTCAAATTCTTGGAGATGATATCTTAGTCTTTGAAGTCTGAAACATGATCCGACCTTACATATGTGAGGGTTGGGGGTATAAGGAGACATGATGAAAGTACCACATCTTATGCAGACGCTGTTGGGAGCTTGAATGGTAGATACTTCATTGGATTTTCTTTGAAGGGGCTTTTTCTATTCTGTTGTATGCTTGGCAATGAAATTGAGGGGCTCGTATTTTCTGTGTGACATTCACTGCCGGTCTCAAGCCCGGATAAAGGAGGAGAGTTGCGGTAGGTTTGGGGCGGCCAGCGTAAAACATAGCCCCATATCATGACATGCTTCATGTTAGCCGACCCCAAATCATTTTGGGAATAAGGCTTAGAAGAAGAAGAAGAAGGGGGGGAGGGTCATGACGGGGTTACTGTTTGGTATTCATGTTTCAGGACAGGAAAAGGGAATCATTCTCTTATTTTACTTAGTGTCTGGTTGGGCTTTCTTTCAATTTCCTTTCCCCTTTTTTCCGTAGTTTGGTTAAGGACAAGGGAAATGAATGGATCCAAGAACGAGAAAGGAATGGAATCCAAACCCCTTCATTTTCGCAATTTGTTTGGTAGGAAGAGTATACTCTGTTTTCATGGCCAAGCAATGCAAATTGCTTTATTCTTCTTCTCAACAACGCAACAACCCCGCCTTTTGATGCTCTTTCTCTTTCCCGACACCTATTCCCCTCCACTTCACCACTGCTGCAGCTGTTTATCAGCGCCGTTTCCTTTTTTTCACCCTCTTTCTGCAACCATCACTGCATACCACCACCTCATAAGAGGCTTTTTGCCATTTTGGTGGTCAAATTCGACCATTGAAGTTTTAGATCTAGAGGTTTGGTTGAATTCGACCATCTAAAGTCATAGTTCTACTGTGGGTTTTTCTGGAAAATACCATCATTCTGTCTTTTTAGCAATGATAATGTGGGGAAAGTATGACCTTCCAGTTAGTGGTTGTGGTGGTGGTTGGGTGGACATTGCTGGTGGAGATTATGATGGTTGGGGTGGGGCGGACTCCGTTTGGTGGTTTGATACTTTGGTTGGTGGGCTCACGTGCATGCAAGATGGTGAGATTATGATGAGTGGAATGTGGTGTTGAAGGCGAGAAGGAGGGCACAGTTTAAGTTGGGTCTTAGGAGGGAGTGAGGGTGGCGGTTTTAGTCTGGTGGTTGCTTCATAGTCATCAGAGTTAAGGGCAGTTTAGGGGGTGTTGAATTAGAATGGAGGGGAGAGGGTCTGGACTGAAGGGTAGCCATAACTGGAACCGTGGGGAAAGGGAATATTTAGAAGGCACTACTAGAGACCATTTAATGCAAACAGGGGTCTTGATTTCCTTTCCATTTTTTTGGAACCCTCATACCCAGCGGCCCCTCTGTTTTCCCTAAAACCCTCAGCTAAGATTCCCCCTCCCCATTCCCTAGGATTTCAATCCCCTCATATTTTCCTTGATAACACTCCACAAACAAATAAATTCACTCATACGTAGTGTCCAAGCGACCATCATCCTCCACTCTGAACACCTTGTTTGTCTAGCCCACATATAGTCACCAATGTGCTCTAAGAAGTTCCATTAATTGCATCATCCCCTCCGATCAACTCATCATTGTAAAATCCACTACCACAACGTTAAAATAAAGCAATCAACCATCACAGATAATTATAAGAAAAATACCAACACAACCATAAAATAAACCACTGCGAGAAGTGCACCATAAAGTGTATGTAGAAGTCAGGAGTAGAGACTAGAGAGAGAGAGAGAAATCCTTCACCACAACTCCACAAGTACCAGCGTTCACAACTTCACACACAACACTCACGAACAAAAGTGGTTGCTGCATCCACAGATATAAACGAAGTAAGAAGATCTATCATGGCTGAGATTCGGGCACTTGGTGGACATGTTTTGGCCATCGAGGTTCCTGATATGCAATCTTTGTCCTTATGCCAGCTGTGAAAAAATGGTTGAGATAGAGGTACTGGTTGTCACCAGAATCAGTGGTGGAAAGGTGTAAGAGAGTGAAAGGGGCTCTGGTGGTGATATGAGGAGATATGAGTGATGACAGAGGAGGAGATGGTGGAGGCAAGAAGACTTACGGTAAGTGGGAGTTGTGGTTTGGGGGCTGAGGATGGGGGTAGGAAGAGAGATAAACTGCATTGTGTACTTGGGTTGAGATTCCATTTCTTCTTATTCAATAAAGCAAACAATGAAAGGAGTTGACTTTTACTCCCCACTTTTTCACTTTTGGGGGATTCATTACCCACTTTAACCAACAAAAATATTGTATTCCTTTTTTTAAAAGTTTTCTTTTCCCTCTGAGCTAAATGACTCCTTTTATTCACTAATTGTACTGTCTCCTTATCGCACTTATGGTAATTCTGATAATTTTTGAGTGGTCGTATATGCTCTCTATCTTTGATAGTTACTTATTTTGTGTTCCTTTCAGGTGTACTATGTTTACGGCTTCATGCTACTTGTCTTTCTGATTCTGATCATAGTCACTGTGTGTGTGACAATTGTGGGAACATATTTCTTGCTGAATGCTGAGAACTACCACTGGCAGTGGACTTCATTCTTCTCAGCTGCATCCACTGCCATTTATGTATATCTGTACTCTATCTATTACTATCATGTCAAGACCAAGATGTCAGGCTTCTTCCAGACGAGCTTTTATTTTGGCTACACAATGATGTTCTGTCTTGGCTTGGGGATTCTTTGCGGTAAGTTTTTGTTAATATGCCTGAAGTTCATTCCTTTCTTCCATCCATTATTTGGAGCTATGCAGCATTAGGTGCACTTCTTTGTTTCTGTTCAGGATATTCGTCAGTTATGTGGAAACTGGACAAAAACTATACCTTTTTAATTGTTCATTTTTCCCAATTCAAGTACTCGGTTGTTCTTTTCATTAGTTTGCTGCCTGTGACTGGCTGGACATCTTTTTCAGTTGTGATTGGCTGTGTTCTGCCCTCTGTTCATTCAGATTGTTGGGTCTATTGATTGGCTGTGTCTGCCTGTACACGGGAACCTTGTTTAAATTTGATACTTCTTTCCTTTTCCCATACTAATATTGGGAACAAGAGAGCAATTGGGTTCCTCAAACCAACCCCCATACACATAAAAGAAAGTGTAGGCACAAAACCCAAACAGATTATGGAGCCTGGCTTTTGAGCACCATCCTACAAGAAGGGATGAAAAAGGATAATGAGCTAGTTTGGTTGATTATTTGGTGTGTCTTTTCAGAGTCCTGGTGGATACCTTGGCTTTTGTCTTCTACTTCGACTTGGGAAAATACCATACATATGTTTCTAATATATAACGTGTTTGAGACCTGTCTAGCTTTGTAGTTTCTAATAATAGATTTGAAAATTTTGACAATGATAGTTAAAACTATGGGCTAATAAACTAAAATAGACTGAACTAAGGAAATGTACAAGAGAAGACTTAAGTGTGAGCCATGCTAACGGCAATAGACTTAGTGATGTTGAATTTAAAAATTTCAGGCACTAAAAAGAATGAATTTTTTTTAACATTCACAAGTGTTTATTACTTTATTCTCCTCATCATCAGGAAGTTCTTTCATTCATATTAGTGAACTAGATGCTTGAATTTCCAAATTTGACATTACTATATCTTTTGTTCACGTAGTTCAAAGTTCAATCTATTTTTCTAAATTTTCTTACTTGGGTGTATTTTTTTTATGTCCATAGTTCAGTCTATTTTTTGTCTGTCTTGTACTCTTATCTATAAAAAATTTACTGCAAACTTTCACACTAGGATAGTGTATCCCGAGAACTCCAGCCTAGGGTCTTTTCCTATGGCGCTGGGGAGGGGAAGAGTCTGTCTATAGTTTTGCAACATTCAGTCCTTGAGAGGAAGGAAATTGAAGTGAATGTTTGTGAGATTATCTTGAAAATACATGTGGCATCTCGATACTTTGTTAGTAGTCATAATGATGCAATCAGAAGAACGATTATACTTACTCATCCTTACATTTTTCCCTTCTTAGTCCTGTGTTATTAACTTGTTTCTGAATATCAGGAGCGGTTGGCTACCTCGGGTCGAAACTTTTTGTACGAAGGATTTACAGGAACATCAAGTGTGATTAGTGATCTGATTATCCAGTTCGAGGTTATCTTTTTGGCTGATTGAATCAATCACCCATTGACGGGTTCTTGTTTCAGATGAACTATCATGGATGGGATCTTTCTGCAAGAAAAATAGGTGGTTAGACGAACAAATGCTTGATTGAGAATAGTTTGTGGGAATGTGCAATTTTGTTGGGTTCCCTAGATATGCAAATTTTCACTGTAATTTAGTCTTATACTGGAATGAGATAGTTGATTTTCACGTTGCTAGCTCTGAAATTGATGTTACTCTTTTACATGCATAATTAATTAAGCAGGTTATGTTATACTTAATTAACAAGTGACTAATTTTAAGTTTTCCATATTTAGAAATTTGATTTTTTATATACAATACAAGTATTATTGCCTACTAAATAAATTCTGATTGGCGAGTGTCTTTATTGTGTTCTTTTTTATACCCGAAAGTTGGTGACACTTGATTATTGAGAAATAAAAATTAACCAATTATCTTCCTGTTGATCATTAATAATCTTTTTGGTTCTTAAATAGAATGAAATCTACATTTTGGGGGGTGCCTGTAGGTCTCACTCTCTTACTACTTTTTCTTGCTTCATCATATGCAATTATAGACTCTTCTCGAACAATCTAATATCTATACATTTTTCTTGCTTTATTGTGACAACATTTTTTGTCGAACAATAAAAATACCTCTTAATGTTTCTTTTCTCTTGGAGTACAAAAGAAAGTCCCAAGCATGAGGAAAGTACTACATGTTTTTGTTAGCCTGTGTTTCATGTTATAGTTTTGTGGCATGTGGAATACACGTTAATTGTTGATAACCGATGGCAAGCTTCTCAAGTGTTTGTATACGTACTATATCTCCACATTTGATGAAGCATATGCTCCTCGTGATGTAATGACTTACCTTGCTTTATCAGTTAGGCAGATCTTCTTTATTTCGATACACTTATACGTTTAAGTTAACATGTTTATTCTACATGCACACACTTACTGACTATATTTGTATGCGCGTTCTATTTATATTTTGGGTACAAGAACTTTTCAAAGGCACCTTTCTCATGGCCCAATCAAGATGCCAACTAGAAACTCCTCAAACCACACTTGACCTAGATGAAGAAATGAATGCAGGACGTTGAATTCGGAGTGTGCTAATACCAAGTCACACCTCATCTTCTCCACAATCATAATACATAGTTACATACACACAGTCAAACTCGTCTGGGAATCATACTAATCTAAATATTGTTGTGTGAACACGTGAAACTTACCCCACATCAAAACATAGGATCAATTCTAGACATTTTCACCTTCCTTAACGTCCAAAAATCGGTACATATACAAAAAGTTCTTTAAGTCAATTAAGCATCTAACTATTGATCTTTTTATCCTTATCATCCTAAAAAGGAACAAGATCAACTTTTTTTCATCCGAATAAAAGAACAAGATCACCTCGTTGTCCTTTTCCACATACACACAAAAAACGGTGACGTTTCAATCCAACTCCTCACGCGCCAAACCACACCACCTTCTTCCTCTTATCCCCTTTTCCATCAATTTCTGAATTTAGACCCAAAAACACAGAGTCAAGTGGACTTCTCACTGTACCCAAAAGCTACAAACTTTAAGGAGGAGAGAGAAATATCTAGAGAGAGAAAAATCTAGATGCAAGACTCTGCTAGCGGTGGAAGCGAGCTGACTCGAGCGAGTGGACTCGCCCGATTCCGCTCAGCTCCGGCAACCTGGTTAGACGCTCTTCTTGAAGATGATGACCCACTTAAACTTTCGGGCCCAACCCACCCACACCAAGGTGGGCTAACCCAGCTCTTAACTGCTGGAACAACTACCTCAACTGGGCCCAGCTCGGTTCCATCGGCCCGGCCCACTGGTGCATCGTACATCTCACCTGATCCAGGTTTCTTTGAAGGTGGTGGTGGAAGTGGGACCCCTCAAGGTGGTAATACGGTGGCGTTTCAACGGATGAATAGCTCACCAGCGGAGTTTTTGAGTGCAAATATTGATGGGTATTTTTCAAGTTTTGGGATTCCTTCAAATTATGATTTTGTAGGAGGAGGATCTTCAGTGGATGTTTCAGGGTCTGGTAAAAGGTTGAGAGAAAGTGATTCTGAGCAACACTCACCTAATTTCTCATCTCAAAGGGTACTTAAATGTTAAATCTTTGACCTTTTTTATGTTTTTTTTTGGTGTTAATGAATTACCCAAGTGGATTTAATTTAGGATTTTATGTGATTGGCTTTTTATTTGGGGTTGGGGATCAAGTGGGTGTTTTTTAAAATTTAATTTGGTTTATGGGTATTTGATATTTTTGAAGTATAACTTTTATTTTTGTTTGGGGGGTTTTGACAAAGTTGGCAATTTGGTTTATATTTATGCAACTTTAGTAGATTGGTTTGTGAGTGTTTGAGTTTGTTGAAAATTGACTTTTGGGTAGTTGCTGTTTGTGAATTTGTAGAGAGGGGAGCAAAGTGGGTCATTGACTACAGCTAGTAGTTTGGTGGAGATGGAAATGGAGAAGCTGTTGGAGGAATCAGTGCCCTGTAGGGTTCGGGCTAAGCGGGGTTGTGCCACCCACCCTCGTAGTATTGCTGAGAGGGTAAAGATTTTGATGCTCTGTTCTTTTCAGTTATGTGGTTTTGTGATTAAAGGAAGCTTCATAGGTGTATGATAGATTGGTGCTGATTGTGATTTTGCTGTTGGTTTAGGTTCGGAGGACGCGGATTAGTGATAGGATAAGGAAGCTGCAAGAACTTGTGCCCAACATGGACAAGGTATGTTTGTATGTTTCAGTTGTGCTATGATTCAGAAAATTTATACTTTGTTTTGGTTGTGTTCTGTTGTTTGGTTGATCAACTTGCGTGTAATTGATTGTTTGTGCTTCAGACTCTGACATGTTGCAGCATGATATTGATTGTTGCTTTCCTGTGGTTACATGGGCTGAAGAAGGATACTATAGACTGTTCTTTAGAGTTTCAGGGACAGTAATTTGTGGAAATGCTTTGTTAATGATATTTAGTCCATATAACATGTTTTTGATTTAATTCTTTGAGTTAACTCATTGTATTGCTAGCTTGTGGTATTCTTGACCCTTGCTTATATGTGCTACTGTCTGCCTTTCAATGAGAGTGAGACTGCTACATCGAATCTGTAGATTGACAGTTTAACTGTTTTATTGAGCTTGCTATCTATCCATATACCAATAGAAAGTAATCTGTAACTGCAGGTATTCTGGGACTGTACACTCATTTCTTACATTACTTTTATGTTGTCCTATATTCTATGTGACCTTTGCACTGCATCATTTTCCTCTAGGATTCATTTGGACCATATTGTTTATTTCAATTACTTGCAAAATAATGAAAAAAATCATGGATATCATGAGCCGCAGATCACATGTAACTTCTGTGAGTCCCTTGGGGAGGACTTCTATTCTTGTTTAGACTAGTTCATCGAATTGGCAGGCTATAGATTTGGACCTTTCGAAATCCACTTTAGGATATATTTCTAAAAGCCACTGTGGGATCCATTGCAGTAGTACTAGTTGTTGTAGAGGAGTTAGGGCTGCTGACATGTTTTGCACTGTCAACCTGCTAGCTTGAGAGTTTGACACTTTTTTCTCTCTCCTGTTTACACTGTCAACCTCATTTTTGGGTTTGTTCTTGTGCTCTAATTCAAAGATCTTGCTTTGGGATAAAAACATGACTATAGGCATTTGGAAGTGAACGGGACATGAGTGCGTATCATGTCAGTTTGAACATCATATAGCTAATATCAAGGATACTGGAGATAGACCTAAGCATTCTATAAGTATTGAGATATAGCAGTACAAAGCTCAATGTTTTCAAGTATCAGCACATGAGCAATGTTGCTCCAGGAAGGTGGAGGATGATTCTCAGCATATTGAATCTTTTTATTGTGAGAACTTGTATCATTTTTCTTTGTCTAATTGCTGCTGTTTTTCTTTCTGATTTTGGGGATACAACTATTGCAATAACGACAGTCAAGTATGAAGATTCCTGTTTGTGTTGAGGTTTAAGGAGACCCAAATATATATGACTTAACCCTGCCTAGCCTAGACTACGAGGAGATAATTTTAAGCTTAAAAACATATTTCGACTTGATGTCTGAAATAGCAGGTTCTAAGTTTAGAGTATATACTTTATTTCCCTTTTTAGTATATTAGCTATCCTTTGTAGAGTCTGCCTTAAAACACGCGAGCCATGAGACGACAGCAGGTTTTAAAATTAAATAAATAGAGTTTACTATTTTTGCCTTTTTACTATTCTAGCTTTCTTTTGTAGAATAAGCTTAAAGACGTGGTATTCACTTCTGAGACAGCAGGCTTCGAGTTTAGAGGAGTCTGTTCTTTTTTTTTCTTTTCCTGCCTTTCCTTTTCCCCCTCTTTTTAATGTATTAGCTTTCTTTGTAAAGGGCTCATGCATTCATTTAGAGATAGTTTTGGTGTCTTCTTTTTCTAGCAAATAAAGAAAGTCAAAATGAGATCTGGATGGGGTGGAGGTCTTCTGAAGATTTGGGCTAGTCTGTCCCTGAATTTGTTTCTAGTTATGTTTTGACTTAGCCGAAGAGTTGCAATTTGAGTTTTCAGGATATCTGGCATGCCTGACATGGAGTTTTCTGGAGGTTCTGCTCAAAGGTGGTATTCCTTGCTTATTGCACTCCGTGGATCATGGAGAATGTATTTGAGCGAAGGTTATCAAGTAAGCATTTGTGCTGATGGGCAAATAGCTGAGTGTTTTGAGTGATGATATACAAGTTTCTTAGTTGGAAAGTATCGTTGATATTGAGCACCATAATGCTACTTGCTATCCTTTCTTGTATAACGATTTCCTAGTGCAATCTTGAGGATCATGGTTGTATATGAAATTCTGGTAAACTTGTGACGAGCATATTTTGAACATGAAGATCTTAGGCTCTTAGCCTTAGCAAATAGTCACTGACTTTAGATAAATGCAATGAAAGCTTTTAATTAAGAGTAGGGTTTGCTTCCCTTTGTGTTTAGATCGGCGGCGGAAAAGAAAGTTGACTGAAATGGAGGTATATTAAGTTCGGTTGACCCGTGATGCAAGGATTTGATGCACATCACACTAGTAGCTCATCAATGTCCCTTGATATTCACACCTAAGACAATTCGGTTACACAAGAAAAGGGCTCCAAAAAATTATACACTTACTGATACCTTACTTAAATAAGGAAAGTTAATTAGGGGGAATATCTATTGTGGAAACTGTATAGGGAAACAAACTACTTTATGTAAAATATTTCAGGAGGATATTCGCCATTTTCCAATTTCAATTGGTAATTATGGATTTCTTCATATCTTGTTAGAGTAATAAGCCATCTTCTTCTCCCTCCTCTCTCTTCCAGCTGTTGCTTACAACCCAGAGTCATCTCCAGACTCCACCCATTCAACACCCTATTTATTAGCCCCTATTTGATTCCTATCATACATTCGAAATTTAATATTTCCCCAGTATTTATCACCCCTATTCCAAAGATGGCTGTAAGTGATGCACCGACTAGATTTGATGCAAATCACAAGATACTCTCATTATGGAATTCTTATTATCATAGCTTGTAAAGGCATGAACTGGATTTGGCTTATTAAATTTTTAGATCCTTGCATGAAGTTTCAGCTAAAGGATTACTTCCCGATTACCAGAAACAATGTTAATTTAATATATGCAGAGCTCAGCTTCAGTCAAGTTGTAGTTATCTGAAGAAACTTTCTTAGAGATGTTGCATCTTCCTCTGCAGTCTGCACCAATCATAGTTTGTCATTTTTAACCAAAGTTGATTGGCTTATAATTTGCTGAGAACACAAGCAAAGTATAGACATGGGTATGGGTCTGAGTTTTTAGGACAATAATGAACGGGTCAACTGGTCAGAAAAATACTTACCTTCTTCAAACCCTAACCAACCTAGTTGACCATTCATCAATCTTTCTGATCAGGAAAAAGAACCCCACTTTGTTCAGGTAAATGAATAAGAACAAAATGGGACACTTAAGGGCATCTGATTCTTGCAGAGAGATACTTCTGGCGCTGCTGTTAATCACAGGGCAGACCGTCAGAGAGAGTGAATCTGATCATTGAGAGACGGATAGAATGAATGAAGCTGCTCGGGATAACAAATAGGTGACTATAAGACAAAGAGAAAATTTAAAATAGAATGAGGGTGGGGGACCAGTCACAGAGTCAAAAGGACAAGAGCTTAGTAATTTGATATTCTGCTATTCTTCATTTTGGTTGAGTGATGGGTTTGTTCTTTCTTCTTTTCCTGGCAAAGGAAGAAACTTGCAACTTTAAAGATGTCATTTCTACTCTTGTGAAGCATTACTACCATACGTAATTATTTCTGGCAAAGGAAGAAACTTGCAACTTTAAAGATGTCATTTCTACTCTTGTGAAGCATTACTACCATACGTAATTAGGGTTAAGACTTTTTGGGGATGGATTGTTGCCAAATGTGTTTCTAATTTGAGACTTTAGTGCAGAGATTTTTCTGCTCAAATTTTGGTTGAGACAGGTCGTGGAACCTTTGCTGATTGACTCCGTATAATGATGAAAAATGCATGGCAACAAATTTTTTCATAGTCAGTTGGCAAGTAAGTGGGCTTAGTGTTACAATTTTTCATTCTTTGGGTGCTTGGTTGAGAAGTTTCAGTGAGATTGTATAACCAATTGCTGCTTAAAGTCCTTTATATGTTACATTTTTAAACCTTGAGAAACATGATTGTAGATTCAAAGATCATAAACTAATGATCAGTAACTTGTAAGTTTGCATCTGTACATTGGAAACTCCTTTATCAACACCGAAGTTATTCACGATCGCTATCTGTGTCTTCCTTACAGTTTTCAGGTTGTACTGCAAAACTGATAGAATTTGTGAATTCATAACTCTATTTATCTTCATAGAATGTACGGTCCATAATCTTTGTGTGCTATCGAGAGGTTTTGCTATCAGTGTGCTTCATGTGTGTGGGTGTTGGATCCCGTGTTGTGAAATTGATTCGTGCCATGCTTTCATGTCATGGTTGCTAGGTCAAAGAGTGATCCTAAAGCATGTGTCTTCACTCAGCTACAATATGGAAGATCCATATAAAAGTTAAATTCAAATTCAAACATAGTAATTTTAGCCATGCAAGCAAATTTGCTCATTGCCAGCTTGATAAAGAGCAAATTGTTATTTTTTCCACTACCTATCTCCTTGGGTGCTTTTAATGTGATATTTTTGAAGGTGGGGATTGGGGGAGGAGGGGGGGAGGGTGTTCTGATAGCTTGGAAGCGGAGGTTGAAGGAATTGTGGACACAGAATTGTGGAAGATCGTTTATCTCATTATTTGGTGGTGTATATGGATTAAGACAAATTGGTCAACTTTTTGAGGGGGAAAACCTTGTTTTGCCAGCATTTAAGTTCTTTTTTTTTGGGAGGATCTGTCTATCCGGAGACTTTGAGTCGAGCACTTCAGCATGAGTTCCAGTCTTGATATTTTAAGATATTATCATGCATATTTTTTTTTTAGTAATTTTGTTTTTGGTTTGGGACTTTTATGCAGTTTAGGGTGATGGTCCCGTTGCTGTCCTTGTAATATACTACATCTTTTATCTATCTAAATAGGGAAGGTAACTAATAACTCCGCATCCTTAGTATTTTACTGGTTGTCTAACTGGCTGAGCAAGCTCATCAATAACTTAGTTTTTCACATTATCTGTTAAGTAGGTGGTACAACAGACTAGTAGATATGACAAGGTTATAAAAGTTAGGTTTCCTCTCCAGGTAGATGGATAAGATAAGATTGAGAAAGTCTAAGTTGCTTTTCCAAAAAAAAAAGTCTAAGTTGATTTCGTGGAGATTTTTTGAAGGAAACTAATATTTGGTCCACTGCTTTTCTAGTACCACCATCCATAATTCTCAATGTAAACCAAGGTGTAACTGATGCTCCTGCATTGATTGTGTTCTGTTTGCCGTGCAATATTACTGAAGCTTGCGTTTTTGGCTCGGCAATTTTAAACTTTAACCTTCAAAGCAACTTGTTTTCTTCATTATCTTCCTTCTATCACTAATTCACTATCAAGGATGAACAACTGATTGATATATTGGTGTTTTTTTGTTCTTCTTGTGTATGCATGGTCTATATACTCCTTAGTCTCAAATTCTCTAGTGATTTGATCTTTCCAAGCTTGTTTTAGAGTTTTCATTTCTGTCATACCTATCCTCTTGGCAGCAAACAAATACTGCAGACATGTTAGAAGAGGCTGTGGAATATGTGAAGACACTGCAAAGGCAGATACAGGTAAGCCGTAAGCGTATTATTTGTCATTTTACCCTGCTTTCAGAAGCCTGGGAACGTAACATTTAGTTATTTACTAACTAGCCCTAAGTAGTCGGTACAAAGAAATTTTGCACTTAGATTGTTGAAATTTTTCTGCTTTAATTGACCATCAACTTCGATTTCTGGCAGGACCTGACAGAGCAGCAGAAGAAATGCAAATGCATAAAAGCTGACTCTGGAATAAGATAATTTTCGCAGCTTCCTTTTTTGTTAGTGTACCCTTTAAGTTCCGATGTCTCACTAAGGTTGCCGATGGCTTTATTTTTTTATTGGTGCCACATATTTGCAAGAAACTAGGCCCGGGGTGCTTTGGATTTTCCAATTGCAAATGCAAGATATGGAGAATTGGCTGGGAAAACCAAGCTTCATAATCAGTGTCAAGTTTCGTTTGCAAAGCTCTCCCACAAATTTTATGGTGGCAACCCATGTTGTATAATTTGCTTGGTGAGATTGTACTTTGTAATATGTTGTACACAAAGATTGTAGTTTAGTATTGTAGGAGCTTCTTAGATTATTCAAGTTTGGGGTTTTTGTTACTATAAATGTTTGCTCTGCACATATGTAGAAGCCCACCGAGATGGGGATTAGATAGAAACATTGTATAACATTGTCATAACTCACTCGAGAGTCGAGTGTATTATGTACCTGGAGATGATCTAATAATCTTTTGGCACTTGAAGGCCAATGTAAGTTAGTACTTAGCATATGACATTGTTATTATTTCAGCAATCAACATGTATATTCTCACTTGAGCTTAAGATTTTGGGTTAGATAGACTTCAGTTAACCGAGTTTAGTCAACGCGAAAAAAATTCTAATTTATAACTGTAATTGATATTATAAAGTGTTGAGGGGGAGGGGATGTAACCCCCCCAAAAAAAAAACTCTTTCTTCTCCTCCTAAAATGACTCAAATCTCACTGGAATAATGCATGGTTGGTTATTCTGTCCATTGCTCAATTATATCACAATCTTCAGAGATATATGAGGTAGCTATATGATGGGGGAAAGATGATGGCATCATGGCGACATAAGTTTCGAGTAGGAAGATGAAGAAATATGGTTGTATAAGACATAAGTTTCGAGTACGAAAACGAAGAAATATGGTTGTATAAGTTATGCATTTGATTGCGATAATATGCATGTTTGCAGGATCGGTGGCAATGAGCCATGAGTAGAACCAATAACTCGTTCATGACCAATTGACCATTGAGTGCAAAGGTCAAAACCTCTGGAAGAATGAAGATGCAGTTTTTACCAATCTTGGAGATTGGAGTGAAGGGAAAATTCTGTGCTTATTTGGCGTGTGAAGTACTTACAGTATATTGTTAAGAACTAAAACACCTCTTTGAACCAAGAAAGTTAATCGGGGACTAATCTTAGTTTCATTCTTGCTTGGCAACATCCACCGACAGATGTTGGTACAGTTATCAATCAATGTTACATTCTTGGATTTTAGGGGTTGAAGTATTTGAATTAAAAAGCAACTTTAACTACTACATATAAAAAATGATTTTTGTAATCTAGTGGTAAACGTCTATAGGTTTTAGGATTAATTCCACTTGGGGTAATTGAAGGTGGGATTCCCTTAATCCCCTACTAACGACTATTAATATATTTTTTCAATTTAATGTTCTCTCATATATCAAATAAATAAACTATTGAGATATGATATGCATATTAAGGAGACATGTTTGAGGATGAGCGTACATAGAGATATTACCAATGGATTATCTTGTTTATTTCAGAAAACCATAAAAAAGAGTAGTATCAATTTTTGCAACTAGAAGATTTATCGTTTATTACTAATTATATCTCCGATATGCCTATCTAACTTAAGTTATTTACTGATTTAGATTTAATTTTAGAGGACGCTTTGTGTATGAGTAAAGACTTCTTATCAATTAGGTGGTCTCATGTGCTTAGAGATGGCAATTTCGTTGCCCATCACCTAGCTAGAATGGTCCCATTTGGTGTCGAACAGTGTTGGGAGTTGCATTGTCCCGATGAGGTCGCCCCTTATGTTCTGATGGATGCTTTATCCTTTAGTTAATATATCTTCCAATCTTTCCGCTCAAAAAAAAAACTGAAGTTATTTACTGATAATTGATATTATAGGATATTTTTCTAAATGATATCATATCTCCACGATGTGGGGTCAGTAGAAAATTTAATTTTAAAAAGAGAGACGAAAGAAATTATGTATTAAAGCCTTGTGCAGTTCACCTTATTTTTACTACATTGAATTATTTTTAGTGAACAAAACTATCTTTACTGATTTTGTAATTTTTTTCTCTTATATAGTGTTCGAAATTTTATTGAACGAAACTTACTTTTTACATAACTAAACAGAGGGACTAGTAAAAACATGCAATTTCTAAAATGTACTACTTTCTTACATAAAATCGTACGTCCCTTATAATTCAAACTCACATTTATTTCCCCTAAAAAAAAAACTCACATTTATTTAATAAAATAAACTAAATAATATAATTTCTAAATACCCTTGATATCCATATCACTCATACCGACATACCGTGTAGCAGAATTATTAAAAGTATAGTATTTTTATAACAGTTATGAGTGTAGAAGTATATTTCAAATATCTTTTAAAAAACAAAAAAATATATATAGTGAATTCTCACTGTTAGGAACTTATTTGAATGAAACATTTAACACATGATTGAATTTAATCAGTCTTATTTCACCTTATATTCACCACCAATTAAAATTGATGACATAGATTTCCTCCATATAATCACTACATTTTCCTTTCATGAAAGTTTACAATCACTTATCTTCTATATGTCTCGGAACTTCTAAATCCTTAATAAATACCCACAAAGAACATATAGTGTAATGATATAAAACAGACGAATTGAGTAAGAGAAGGTAGCTAAGTGAAGTTTGAGAGAGAGAAAGTTTTAGAGAGAGAAAGTTTGAGATTGACTACTAATCACCAGCGAGAAAAGGTACTTCCGGCCTCATTTATGACACGCATTGCACGTCTGCAACCAGACTAATAGTTTGTGATGGTTTGACTACTAGTCAAAATTTGTGGTATTAGGTGCACTTGAGCCACAATTAGTAGTGTTAACTGTTAAGGCTAATTTTGCCATTATCTTATTCTTAAATCTTAGAATTTTTTCTTTGAATAATGCTGAAATGGGTATTAATTCCTCACATGCGCCAATGTCCAAATTAATTCCATAGGTACCGTCCACGTAGGACGGCACGCGAGAATTTTTTTTTCTACTTTAGTAAAACCGCTACTTCAAATAGCGGTTTCTCTTCAAAAGCCGCTACTTGAAGTAGCGGTTATTAGAAAAATAAACCGCTACTTGAAGAAGCGGTTAATAATAATTGACCGCGACTCTAAGTCGCGGTTTACTGCAGTGCCCTCCACTATCAAGCCCAGCACCCAGTGAACGTAAACCGCTACTGGAAGTAGCGGTTCATTAAATAAAACCGCTACTTGAAGTAGCGGTTTACTGAAATCCCCAAATCCGCCCTAACTCTCCCAATTTCTCCCCAAAAAAAATTTCTCCCTCTCTCTATTCCAACGCTGACGCCGGAGCTCAGCGCCCAGCCGCCGCGCCGTGGATTGACACCGACGCGCGACCGCGCTTCATCACTGACAGCCGCAGCTGACGCCTCACCGGTGCCGACCGCGCCTCGCCACTGATTGACGCCGAGCCTTGCCACTGACTGGTTAGTATATTTATTTATTTATTTAATTTAATTTGCTTAGCATGTCATATTTGCTTATGCATTTTAGCTTTCTTAGTGTTGTTAGATGGCAATTGTTTGGTTTGATTAGTTTAATCTAGTATTTTGCATGATTTAGCATTTTGTGATGGTTGATTTTGCATGAATGGTGTTGAGCATTTTGTGATGGTTGATTTTGCATAAATTGTTGTGTTTAGGTTGCAAATGCTATTTGTATAGGTGAAGAATGGTGTTCATATTGTTTTAATGTGTAGAATAAGTATAACTTGAACATTGTGTTTTTTGTATGTAGAATATGGAACAACCTAAATATCCTTTATACCTTTATTGGAATGGTGAACTATCTCAAAATGACGTTGATATTGTGTATAGAGGTAGAAGGAAAACAAATTTGTTCATCAATTCTGGTATGAGGTTTCAAGAGATTCTGAATAGGGTGTATGACGTAGTTGGTTGTGATCGTATGTATGTGGAATTGAAATTGTTTATGAGATATCCGATGCCGGGGAAATATGTGCCAATTGCACTAGAGGATGACGAGTCACTAAGTGCTATGTGGCTTTCAGTGACACAAATGTCAGCCATGGCAATGGAGGTGTATATTGAACAAGTTCCCAAGGAGATAGGTGTACAAACGTCAGCCATGCACTTGACCATCAGACGGACGAGCAGGTACATAGGGTCTCACATGCCTAACTTATATACATTAGTAGACCTCTCTCACATGCCTAATATTTGCAACCTTCTTTCTTTGTAGATGACTTGGCAGCCGTATACTGATGCGAGACTCGAGTTGTTACCTGCTATATGTCGAGCTGATCGACATGTATAGTGCACATTGGCTCCACTTATTTGTTTCGACATTGTGGAGTTTCATTTTCCTGATCGAGTTATGTGCCAGTTTGGATTCGAACAGATGATTCCAGCACCTTGTGATACGAGCACAGCCCTTCATGGCATAGATCGGAGGTCGAAGAACAAGAATTATTCGCTCAGACATCGACCTTACATAGCGCAGTGGAATGAGCGCGAGAGACGTGTTGTTCAGGGTACTCCGTTTAGTGGTCGTACTCGTGCCATTGAGGAGTATATGATATGGTATCGTCGCATCACGAGGTTGCGCATGACGGATCCATTGAGGCGACCTCCTTCTACACATTATCAGTCTGCGTCTGCAGATATAGTACTGGTAAGTGCCATGATTTGTATTTATACTTTTATTTATTTACCCGACTATATAATGTATATTTTTCTTTCTATGCAGGCACATACTTTATCTGATGTTGCTCATAGGTGCAGTACTGTACTGGAGGTTGCTGAGTCATTGCCTCCAGATATGGGGCGCCAGTTGTATGCACAGACATTACAGACCATGAGGGAATTGTGTATTGACGATGTTGGCCGAGCTGGACATGGCCACATCTTACATGGTGTGCCTACTTCTGCTGCACATACATCGACTTCTACATCTTCTATGTCTGCTGCCCATACATCTACCACGACGTCTTCGCTTTCGCCTCCAATCTGTCAGAGGACCTACCGACGACGTTCGGCCACCACTCCATCTTCTCTTGATGCCATTGCGGAGTCTAATGAGACCACACCTAGTTCATCTAGACCTACACAAAAGAAGAAGAGGGGGGCTTAGCACTTTCATTTATTGTTTGTATAGTTAGTTAACACTATGTTACATTTTAAACTATGTTTGTGATTGACATATTTTCTTAATCTTGCTTCATAATTAAGAAATTCTTGGATAAATTTGAATTTGGATGAATTTGGTGTTTGGTGATTGATGTGTGGATAAACTTGGTGGTGTTGGATGAAATTTGGTGCTGGAATTGCAGGTTGGAGAGCTTATTTTGTAATGTTTCTGACATTTTGGCCAGTTATGGGAAAGCAAAACTGTCTAGGGTTTGTGTGCATATAAACCGCTATTCGTAATAGCGGTTTATATATGCCAGAAATGCAGTTGCGCTGCACATGGAACCGCTAGCTGGAGTAGCGGTTTATTGTCATAAACCGCTACTCAGGATAGCGGTTTACTCTAGTTAACCGCTACTCAGAGTAGCGGTTAACTTTAAAATTAACCGCTACTCTGAGTAGCGGTTTATTTTGGCGAAAACAAAAAAAAAAAATCTCGCGTGCCGTCCTACGTGGACGGTACCTATGGAATTAATTTAAACTTCGGCGCATGTGAGGAATTAATACCCATTTTAGCATTATTGAAGGAAAAAATTCTTAAATCTTACCCTATCTTTTAAGAGTTGGAGAATAGGCTCATGATATAATGTGTCATTGGTGACCACAAACAAAACAGAAGGTATCTCCACGCTGTAAAGCTACACCGTGTGATATTTGTTTTTGGGTGTGCAAGTCGACCTTTTTTATTTTCTTCGATTGGTAGTCTCTTTTTTTATGTCACGAGAATGTTTGACCAACTACTACTCCTACCATAAGTCCATAATAAGAAAAAACTTGACCTAAATCTATGGCTTTTCCTTCCTCTGTTTTCTTCATTTCTTCAAAACTCCATGATTTCATGTCATACTTCCAAAATCCCAAATTTCCATATTCAATGTTCTTAAAATTCCACCAATCCATTATAATTAATACCCAAAAACCAAAAATTCATCTATGTGTTTCTCTCTTTTCAAATCAAAATCCAAGACTTCAAACATTCAACCTAAAAAATCTTCCCATAATTTAACATCTTCAAAAAACAACCCAGTACTAAACTCTAGCTCAAGTAGAAGCCAAACTAATAGCAGAAGTAATGAATTTAACACCTTTAATAACTCAAAATCATCTTCAATTTCAATTTCAAGCAGAACTTCATTATCAAGTCTCAAAGATTCTCTCCCAGAAAATCCCCATATTTATGATCTCTCTGAAATTCGTTCTGCAACCAAGAATTTTCTCTTAAAACCCATCTCATCTTCATCTTCTTCAGCTTCATGGAAATGTTTAATTGATAATAAACTATCAATTGTGACACAACGCAAACTTCGACGATCAATTGATAATTCGGAGCTCAAGAAAAAACTCTCTCTCATCTGTAAGTCTCACCATGCGAGTTTAGTGAAGCTTCATGGTGCTTCTGTTAGTGGGAATTATGTTTATCTTGTTTATGAGTTTATTAATGGTGCTAATTTGAGTGATTGTTTGAAAAACCCTAGAAACCCTAATTTTACGGTTTTATCGAATTGGGTTTCTAGGGTTCAAATTGTTGCTGGAATTGCTGATGGGTTGGATTATATGCATAATTGTGTTGGTTATAAAACTGGGTTTATTCATAATCATATAAAAAGTAGCTCAATTATTATATGTGATGAACCTGCTTTAATTGCTAAGATTTGTCATTTTGGGACTGCTCAATTGTGTGGAGAGGTTCCTGAATTGATTAATGAGGGAGATGATGAGGGTTTGGATTACCCGGTAATGAAACGGGTGGGTAGTGCAGTGGGGAAGTTTGAAGGAACAAGAGGTTATATGTCGCCGGAGTTTCAAATAACGGGGATTCCTACGTTGAAATCGGATGTTTTTGCTTTTGGGGTGGTGGTGTTGGAGTTGTTGTCCGGGGAGGAGCCGTTGAAGGTGAAGGTTGATTCAGGGACAGGCGGTTTTCGGAAGGTTTCGTTGATTGAGACAGCGAGAGAAGCGGTGGAGAGTGAAGGCGGGCGGTTGAGGCAGTGGATTGATAGGAGGTTGAGAGATTCGTATCCGGTTGAGGTGGCAGAGAGGTTGGCTCGGGTGGCGTTAGAGTGTCTTCAGGAGGATCCCGGCAAAAGGCCAGATATGGGTAGAGTTGCTGGTTGGATATCTAAGTTGTACTTGGAGTCCAAGACATGGGCTCAGGGTATTGGTCTTCCTACTGAAATCAGTGTTTCAATGGCCCCTAGATGATACTTTTGGTATTTGGTATGTGTAATTTGGTGACTTTACAATTCATTGATTTCATCTATGCTAACTCATATTCTTAGTCTTTCCTCGAATATGTGTGTCAAATCCTCGGCATTCCAACATGGGTATGAGCACATCCACACTCGATTTGGGTCGAAGTCGTTGTAAATACTTATAAAGTAGTCGAGTCGGACATCTGGACACACATTTATTATATTAGTGTGCAGTGTGCAGTGTGCAGTGTGCTCTCAAGTCTCAATCCAATTAAATGGAACTTTTGTACATCGCTCTTGTTTTCAGATGAACCCTTGTTAGTTGTTACTCCTAATATTGAGCATAGTGTAGAGCACCAAATGCATCAAATGCTGCTAGAAAACATATCTCACAAAGCTTGAGAATCGCGATCCTCGAAACAGCGGGAAGATCCTGCAAGAACTTACATCATCCATTACCACATACCCAAGACGGCGTTCAACGGTTCAACCCATGTTTATTCCGGCTACGTAAGTTGTTGAGCGCCTGAGATAGTGTGTATAATCTGTTTGCTAAAATATTCAAAGGGGATGATGTATCTTGAAACCGATGTGTTTATTCTTTATAATTGTCTATAAATTTAGCTTTCCTTTTCGCAATTACTGATACAATTTCAACGCAAAGACAAACAAACGACCTAATAAAAAAACTTATCTATTATTCCAATATAATTCTCTAGGTCCTATCTGAAGACAAAAATTATAATACTTCCTCCGTTCCAAAATAAGTGAAACACTTGTTTCAAAAACTCTCACATAAATAAGAGAAGTGTTTCACTTATTTTGGAACGGAGGAAGTATAGGGAAATCATCTTTATCTAATATCTATATTGGCTATGTACCTCCATGCTACCCTGTTTTTCTTATTTTTTTTCCTCTCCATGCCGATCCTGTTTCCATCTTCTCCCTTAACCGGTTAACCCCGTCACTGATAATTGGAATCCAAGGTACCAATCTCATGACTAATTGACTTGATCATTTTATTCAACTTATTTTACTTATCAGAATTTATTTAAACTTATTAAACCCGATTAGTTCTTATTAGACTTTATTTGAACTTTTCTTAACTTATTAAATCCTCTTGTGTGAGAATGTAAGATCTTATATTGCTTGTTTTTCTTGAACCGAACTTATCGGACTTACTTAGAACTTGTTAGTTCTTATTTGATCTTATTTGAACTTATCTAAACTCATTAATACTTATTTGAACTTATTTTTTCTAATAACGACTGAAAATTAGGTAAACAAAACACACGCTTAATTTTGTAACTGAGAAGTAAAATCTACCACTCTTTGTAACTGACTGAGTTTGAAGGAGGACTTACATTGCCTTATTCTCACGTTAATTTTACTAATAAGTAGCCAGCAAAATATAAGGATGATTACGATTACGTTGCATCAGTTTTACTTCTATGTAGCAAGATAAAAAAGAAAGAAAAACGAGAGGAAGGAGTTCAATCGTTTAGATCCACTCACTGAATTTGATTGTTAGGGAGTAATTTTTTTTTTATTTTTTTTGGCGACAAGAACAAACAGGAACCCAACAAACTACATTGGAATCAAGTCACCCCTTCTTGCTCTATTAGCTAAGGCATGAGCTTGATTCACTTGATTTCTACCTACCTTTATTATTTCAACATACTTAAAGCACTTACACTTTAACATGATATCGTCCAAAATGGCAGATATAATAGTTAGGGAGTAATTTGTACCACAAGTAACTTGTATTAAATTTTTTTCACTCCTTTATCTGCATAAATACTTTCCGTTTTAGCTTCTATATTTAATAGTTGGAAGTTGGATTATTTACTCTTGAAAACTTCATCCTCACTCAGTAGCTTAGTCTCAAAAACTTAACACGATTACTTGTTTTCTCATAGGAAAATCGTCAGCAGAAAGTTGTAAAATTCACAGAACACAGAACTACAACAAACCCAGAACTGACTGTTATTCTGTACAAACTGCTACATTCTTTTTTTGGAGGTTTACAAACGGCTACATTAGACCTGTTAGATTTACATAATCAAACAACAAATTGTACATTCCTGATCCTTGGAAAAAGTCATCCACAAAATGCGACACAAATATATGGACACACTACCAAAGTCACAGCTATAAGTTGAGATTATGCAGGTCTCATACATTAGCATCTGCAAAGGAAATTTCATTCATCAACTGTTCGACGCTCGAAGGCGTTGGCTAAGATAGACTAGATGCCAAGTGAGACCCATCAAAGTCATGATGTTCAGGAGAGAGGAGAATGAGTTGAGCTTCTTAAGCCTGTTGTCTAGCTTGGCTAGCTTAGTCTTTGCTGCATCATCTTCAGGTGTTCGAGCAGGTGCAGTGCTTGCTGGTGCTGTCGTTGTGCCACCAGCGGCTGTTGTGGTGGTGGTCGTGGTAGTTGTTGGCATTGGAGCCGTGGAATCGCCAACCACTGTGTCTATGACTCTTGTAGGAGCACTAACACGGTCCCTTCCCCTCCCTTCTTCTTTCTCTAGTTTCATCCTGTCAAACATCGCCTGCACAAATGCACACATAAAGCATATGAAGTACTTCATATTACAAAGGGCGAGAGAATCAAGTGACAGCTAAATGGTAGAGCTTCCACACTCAAAAGTTTGGGTAATACAATGGCTTTTCTAGGGTTTTATAGCATGATCGACAACCGGAACTTAACCTATAACACTTATGTTGAGTTTGAAATGCTACTTGCTCAACAACATTATGGTGATACCAATATACCATTAGTATCAACATGATCTTTTTTGTTGGTGCTAGAAGTAGAATCAACATGTAAACCAAGATATAGTATTTTTGCATCTTTAGATCAAACTGATAGAATACTTCAGAAATCATAACTATTTTGGGACAGTAAAACCGAGTGAAGCTCAGTGAAAAATCTACAACCTATACAATCTTTACTTGATGAATGTCATGCCATATAATCCAAGCACTTAGCAATCTACGTTCCACACTATCCGTCATTGGCCATGATATCATTTGTGCATCAAAGCTACCAATGTCACACTATCTACATGTTGTAAACATCAACCAACCTTAATGACCCGCTTCATAAGCAGGAATAAAGCTCTGTTCTTTTGGACTGAATTAATGAAAATTCAATTCAGACAAATTCAGTTCAGGCAAATTCAGTTCAGTTAGTTTCCTTTCACAGTTTCAATTCAATTCAGTTCAGACAAAATAAGTTCAATTCAGTCTAATTCAGCCCAGAAGAACAAAGCCTAAATACGATGGTATGGTATTAGTAATAAATTAATGGATAATTTTGTAAAACAAGTATCTCAATAATAACCGCTTCTCCCACGCTCAGATTTGTTAAGAAAATCACATTTTTGTCTATAAGGTTCCATTACCACGAAGACTTGACATAAGAAATTTTATACAAATCTACGTATAAATTCATCAACATTACCACCATTTATTATCGTCTACCCAACAGATACACGTAACAAAAATTAGACATATGCACCAACACAATCACTAAAACCAACAAAAAACAAGTAAAAGAAATTACCTTAGTGGCACGCGGCTCCAAGAAAAGCAAATTACCCAAAACCAAAAGCAAAGAACTCATAAGATTATAAGCTTGAAGCATATGAGCTTTATTACTCAAAATCTTACCCCTTTGTCCCATCATATGTCCAACTAAACTCAACCCAATACTTCCAACCATTGTCTTAAAATAAACAGGGTAAATCTTACTTTGCACCATTCCAAATTGTTGTCTTGGCAAAACTCCTGCTAAAACATGACTCATTATAAATGTTACCCATATTCCTATACCATATGCTGTTGATATCCCAATTAACTCACTAACACTCATCATTGAACTCAATATTTCCTTCCCTACATAATACCCCATTCCAAAAACATACCAAATTACATCAAAAACAACCTCCTTCCCTCGCTTCGCGATATCGGATAATTCTTTCTTCCCTTTTTTACCCTTCTCTTTGATCATTTCCCCTGTTTTTTCCTTCACTTTCCCACCTTTTTCTCTTGTCATTTCCATTGTTTCTCTAACTTTCTCTTTAGCAATCTCCGTGCTTTCCTCCGCTTTACGACCCGCCACGGAAGCGAAACCCATTGTTTTATCCACCACCTCCTCGACAACCTCCTCGACCGCCTCCTCGGCCTCGGTCGCTTTCTCTTTAGCCTTACTCCACACTCCAGCAATCTTATGCTTACACTTACCATAAGCGTCACATATAAGCTCTCTCGGCCTAGTCCCATGAGGCCCAATTTGTCCAATCAAAACATCTTGGGCCTTACCCTTCACATCTTGGGCCACCCCAGCAACTGAAGCTGCGGCCCGAGAGAGGTCATCATCAATTGGGCCTTTGTTGGGCTGAGGAGATGAGATTAATACCTTTGTGTTTCCGTCACCTATGTCGTCGGCGTATTCAACTACAACTGCTCTGTGACCTTCTTTGATTATCACTTGTTCTTCTTTTCCTCCATTTTTTTCTGGGTTTGGTGAGAATAACCCAGAAACTACTAGTGATGTTGCAATTAAACTTATTGCTATCAAATTCATCATCTTACTTGTTATTGTTGTTGCTCTGTTTTTTGATTTTATGTTGGTTTTTAGAATGTTGTAAAGCGGTTGACGAATTACGGGTTTTTTTTATTGGGTTTTGGAATGTCGGGGTGACGCGTGGCGTACTGGGTTTTCAGAAACTGCCACGTAGTAGAGGACGTGTCTGTTCTTTGTGAAATTGAGTTTTTTTTTCTATCTTTTCTTTTTAGAGGATAGACTGTTGAAAAAAGGTTGGGAATTGAAGTATTGTGTACTACTTTTAACTAAAGTACGTTGGAGTTTGTGTTGGGTTGTTCAGATTGTAAGGCGTTATCAAACCCAATTTTTATAAAAGAGCCCATTAACCCATTGGTACAACTTGGAGGAGAAGATCCATCCAACTCAAAATGATCCGATTTATAGGTGGTTATAGAGAAGTCCATTGTAGAGGTGATCATGGGCGGGCCGGGCCAAAAATTTGCTCGTTAACCAGGACCGGGCCAAAAAAATGTGCCCAAGGCCCATTATTTCGGGCCGGGTCGGTCGGGCTTTTCGTGCCAAACGGACCAGGGCCAAAAAAATAGACTAAAACGTCTTTTTTGGCTTGTCCAAAGCCCGCCCAAAGAAAAAAAAACCGAGCCGGGCGCGCGGGCCAAAAAAGACTGCCCAAGCCCGCCCAAAAACCGGGCCGGGCTGGAGTTGATCAGCTCTAGTCCATTGTAAGGAGGGGGAGAAATTGGGGTGAGAATCAAACCTCTATCGTAGGGGTAGAAGGATGGTCATACAACCGTTAGGCCAACCTTGATCTTCACTAGGCTGACATTCATGTCACACCACCAACTGATGATATGTCTCATTACATATACGTATTTGTAACATCTATTAATACTACCTCCGCTTTTTTTTATTTACTACATTTTCCTTAAATAGTTCTTTTTTTTTTATTTCTACGTTATTTCAACTTTCCTTATTAGGAAACTTGGCCCACCAAAAAGTAATATTATTATACTCCCTCCGTCCCATAATATAGTGCTTGCATTCCATTTTGGGTGTCCCAAAATGTTGTTCTTGTTTCTATATTTTAATTCCACAATTCTCATTGATTTGCCTAAAAAACCATGCAACCATCATTTATTTCTTTCTTGGAAATAGTTTTTTTCTTTGTTTAATGAACCAAAGGGTTGAATTATTCATATATTTAATGCTTTCTTTCACCCATTATACACCATTCTCTCTCCTAAAATCAGTTTTTTCCCACAATATTAATTGTTTATCATTTATGTTCACTTTCCTTAATTCTCGTAAAAAATGAGAAATAAGCACTATATTATGGGACGGAGGGAGTATTTGTTTCTCACTTTTTCCACCAAAAAGTAATCTTATTATATTTGTTTCTTTTTTTCTTTACCCAAAAGATCTACTTTTTCACCTTTTCCAACCTCATTTAATACTAAAAGGGTCAAAAAGTACACCAAAAAAGATGGAAAGAGACATCTCCTAAAAACTAGTTAAAACAACAATGTAGCAAATAAAAAAAAGCAGAGGGAGTAATTTACTATTATCATTAAGTAATATAGCCAAAAGCCAATCAATGAAGGACAAGTAATGTCTTGAAGATGACCATGGGAATCAGGCTAGAAACTCTATTCATCCATCCTCGAAAACATCGTTAAATCAAATAATTACCGTGTTCTATATTAGCAGTAAAATTATTTTTTATTTGATAATAGGTCTTTGATCTCTATCTCCTCGTCACATAAGTGACTCTTTCAATTTTATTTCTATCTCTCTTTTTCTTCACATGCACTTCTTAAAATTTGTGTCTTTCCACCTCCTCATATTACAACTATCTTCAAACAAATTAATCATATCTAATAGAATACTTTTTTTCTATATTAGCCATATCATGTGCTAGTATCGATTAGGGAAATATTCTTATAAATAGTCTAAATACATACTCCTTCCGTTTTTTTTATTTCTTACATTTATTTCTTTGGGAATGAGCCACTTTTTTGGACCGATTATTTTGATTATTTTATAAGTAAAAATATAGTCGTGTGTGATCTTGTTAGATTCGTCTCGACGTATAGATTCATAATATCAAATTTTTATAATTTTTACTTAAGCGAAATAAGAGATATTAAGAGTTAAATAATCTTTGAAAACTGCTACAACAAATGTAACAAATAAAAAAAAGCATAGGGAGTACAAAATAATGGAATTTTTTCCTTCAATAATGCTAAAATGGGTATTAATTCCCGAAATGTTAGAAGTTTAAATTAATTCTTCGGGTACCGTCCACGTAGGACGGCACGCGAGAATTTTGTTTTTTTAACAAAACCGCTACTCCAAGTAGCGGTTAATACCAATAATGTAAAGTTGACCGCTACTTCAAATAGCGGTTATATGATGTCCTTAAGACAAGTTATAAAAGCGTGCATATATAAAGCTACTTCAAGTAGCGGTTAATACCAATAATGTAAAGTTGACCGCTACTTCAAATAGCGGTTATATGATGTCCCTGAGACAAGTTATAAAGGGGATGCATATAAACCGCTACTTAAACAAAAAAAAAAAAAAAAAAAAAAAAAAAAAATTTTTTTTTTTTTTTTTCTCATAATAAACCGCTACTTCAAGTAGCGGTTTTGCCTAGTAAACCGCTACTTCAAGTAGCGGTTTTACCCCATATCTTGTTTTCAAATAGCTTGAAGTTAACCGCTACTCGAGTAGCGGTTTCTTTGAAAAAAACAAATTTCTGGCGCGCCGTCCTACGTGGACGGTATCCATGGAATTAATTTGAACTTGGGCACATTTTAGGAATTAATACTCATTTTAGCATTATTCAAGGAAAAAATTCCAAAATAATGTATACATCCATTTTAGCAAATGGAACTCCATATCCATTGAAATATCTATATGATGCAATATGTATACCTAACACTTTCACTCTTTTCCATATAATCACAAGAAGTAAGACTAATAATTCACATGATGGAATCCACATCACATGTACTGATTTAGTAATGTGGCCTCTGAAAAACAAGAATAGTCCAAATCATGCTAGCTACATAGTGCCTATAGAGCTAGAAATGCTTATTTCAAGTGGTATAGGAGTACTGTAATTACACTCATCTCACAACTTTTTTTTTTTATATGGAAGTGCAATTTGTGGAGCTCGGAATGTGGGTCCCATTTTGCTACTTCCTGTTGTAACTTGTAAGATCTCAGTCATGTATAATTCTCTGTAATTGGTGGTCCATGAAAGTCATGAGGATTGGCAAGTTCTAGTAAATGCAGTGGGGACTTCAGTTTAATTTGAAAGTTTGTCCAAGTGTCATTACTCATTAGTCATTACCATGGTTAACAATTTAATAATTATCCCTCTTATTGTTTGCTCCCTCCGTTTTAAGAATAATATATTTACGCTTTATGAAAAATTGGTTTGATTGTAAATATCTTTTATAATATGACGAATAAAATTATTAAAATCATATCATTAGATTTGTCTTAAACATTATGAGAGCATAAACTTATTGTGTAATAAAGTCTCACATGTACATAATGACATAGAGTCCAACAAAAATAAAATGGACTATACAAATAATGACATGAACTTGATATCATTTTATCATTTTTTTTCATGTCATTTGAGTTCGTTTTATAAAAGAAGTTGTGGTTTCTTATTATTACGTACACCATAAGTTATGGTAGAACAATTACACCCTATAATTTTTTTAAAATAATATTATTATGTCATTACTTTATCTAACATATATTGAGTGTAAATAATGTTAAAGTTTAACTCGCATATTGTATGTGTCTTGTAGTTTGAAATGTAGTAAATGATTGTTTACATCAAATGTTGCATTATTAGACATTAGTTACTGTATTGATAATGGTAATACACATGGCGTTATTGACTTATTTCGCAAAGATAATCTGGTAAAAGTTTTAAATTGTTGGGTGTTTACAAGAGACCAAAAATTGGCTTTTCCGAGAAAACAACGAATTTTTTTTTGCTCCGATCAACTTCTCCATAATTCATAGTTGTTAAAACTGATAATCTATTTTCAGAACATACATTTTGGACCTTTTGGTTGTTTATCCAAATAAGCGTTGTCAAAAAGTTAATTACCAAACAATATCATAACATGAATGTACATATACTTTAATTTTTTTTTTGACATTAAGAAAATTTGCATTAATTAAAAACGGAAATATAACCTAATACTAATGCATCCAAACAGTAAAACAAACAAACATAAACTAAAGTGAGCTCGACTAGCTCTTACTTTAATTTCTTGTCATACATGAAGTATATGGTATAAGAGAAATTTTTTTTTTTTTTTTTATTTGGTAAGATGAATAACCTTTGGGCTGCCCTCGCACAGGGTTCAACCCAGAGGCCCAGGCACTTGGAAGGAGGGGGAGTTGTAAGGGGAATTCTCCTCCAAGTGCCCCTCACTTGGTGGGATTCGAACCCATAACCTTGAGGTCATAAGGTGGAATTCCTACCAAATGAGCCAAGCTAAGCTTGGTATATGGTATAAGAGAAATGGTTTATATATAAACACATGGAATATAACATATGATTGGAAATTTGGAATTAGAAAGAGTAGTACATATGAAAAATAATATATTTTCTTTGTCGCAAAATATGATAGGAAATTTGAAATTTGAAAGAGTAGTATAAATGAGATGTTAGATTATATAAATCTCATTGTATATTTCAAATATATCAACTTGTATAATTTTTTAACTAATATATTTAAAGATATTACATTATCAAATTATGTATTGGTAAACATAAAAGTCATACATTCATACTAAGGAGTAATTATCTTGGAATATAGTAGTGGACAGTAGAAGTATATAATAAAAATATGTTAATTCTAAAAGGTTGGAGTGGTAATAGTGCAGCTCTTTAGTTCTTAAACTAGTGTGTTGGCCCGGGCGTTGCCCCGAATGTTACCTTTTTTTTTCTTCACAATTTATATGTATTTTTTCCACTCTTGTAAAAATCAAATTTAAAGAAATCTAACATTTTAATTTACTTTATGTTTGCAATGAATATATAACATTATGTGGATTTATGAAGCACTAAAAAAAGTTGGTTGAGATGGTAAGGACAAACTTCTCTTTGCAAGAGGTCGCATGTTCAAATCTAGTGGCAAACAATATATTTATTTTATAAGATGACGTAACGATCTACATGGCACATACGATGACGTGGCGAAGCTACGTTGCGCTAGTGAATAGTGCCACGTTGTATTGTTCTGAAAATTCTATTGTGCTCCCAGGAGCACGGTGCGCATCATGCACCCAGTGAATTTGTTCCATTTCCGATGAGTAAATGTTCTATTTCAACAAATGTTCGTTTTAGCATATTTTTCAGCAAAAAAATATGTTCTATATTCTCCGTAAAAAATATTCTATTTTCAATAAGGAAATGTTCTATTTCAACAAATGTTCGTTTTAAGCTTATTTTTCAGCAAAAAAATATGTTCTATTTTCAATAAGCAAATGTTCTATTTCAACAAATGTTCGTTTTAAGCAGAAAATTATGTTCTATTTTTCGTGAAAATTGTTCTACTTTCGATAAACAAATGTTCTAATTTTAAAAATGTTCTTTTAAAGCTTATTTTGCAGCAAAAACATTTGTTCTATTTTCCCTGAAAATATGTTATATATTTGATGAGCAAATGTTTTATTTAAGTAATTGAATTCTAGTAATGTTCCACTTCAACAATAAAATGTTCATTTTCGTAATTGGATTTTATTAATGTTCCACTTCAATAGCAAAATGTTCGTTTTCGTAAATGAATTCTTGTAATGTTCCATTTCAACAGTAAAATGTTCGTTTTCGTAAGTGAATTTTTGTAATGTTCCATTTCAATAGTAAAATGTTCGTTTTCGTAAGTGAATTTTTATAATGTTCCATTTCAACAGTAAAATGTTCGTTTTTGTATTCGTAAATGTTATATTTTATATTGTGGGAGCACAATACACAATGTGCTCCCGGGAGCACGGTCGACGGATTAGTATTGTTCCTTTGATAGGAACACCTTTTAATATATAATACTCCCTCCGTCCCATAATATAAGTCCCCTTTCCTTTTAAAGTGTCCCAAAATATAAGTCCTATTTCTATTTTCAATCAATAATTATGTCTAAAATACCCTCATGAAAATAATTTAATTCCCAAAAAGTCCTTATATAATTTCAGCTTCCAATGCACCATTATTAATGATAAAATGGAATCTTTTACCCCATTGAACTCATCTACACATTAAACCATGCAACATTAATGTTCAATTTTTATTTTTTGTTAAAAAGAAAAAACAATATAGGTGTTTCCCAATAAAAATGAATCTTTTTATTCAAATAAAACAAGATTCCACTTTACCTTAATTCCCGTGTAAAAACAGAATCATGACTTATATTATGGGACGGAGGGAGTATAGATTATCAAAATTATGTATTTGTTTACTCATTATTAAATTTATATAGTTTCTATTTTCTAATCTAGATTTATATAACATGTCTTTAATGTATGGAGTATTAATTATTACTCCCTCCGTCCCATATTATAGTGCTTGATTCTGTTTTTTCACGGGTATTAAGGTAAATAGAATCTAAGAAAAAAGTAAAGAGTGTTTGTGTATTGAAAATAAATGTTATGGGGAAAAAATTAATTTTAGGAGAGAGAATGATAATAAGTGGTGAAAGAACATTAAATACATGACTAATTCAACCCTTGGGTTGAATAAACAAAGCAAAATACTTATTTTTCAAGACGCAAATAAATAATGGTGGCGACAATGTTTCTAGGAAAATCATGAAAAGGTGTGAAATAAAAATGGAAACAAGAATTATATTTTGGGACACTTTAAGAGGAAAGAAGCACTATAATATGGGACGGAGGGAGTATAAAGTAAGACGGATACTTGATTCAGTGATGCTACAAAGACTTGAGGATGAGAGGGAGAGGGACCGCTCTACTTCAATAGTCTAGTAGTCCACTTGTGTTTTTTATGCGGTGAGATTAAACAAATAGTATTTTGTCCAAATCACGACATATTTGATGTTGTTATCAACAGATTAACTAATATTAGTTAAACATTCCATCATTTTCTCACTTTTATGGGGTTTAAGTTGTGCCTTTTAAATGATCAAAGAGTTTGGATCAGTTATAAATTTCAAGTAGGTTTAACTGAACTCGTGATAAGACAATCAAATATTTTTTTTATAGGATAATACCTCGACTTACGTTGATCTTCAATCGAATTTCAACTAATAATGATATCAAAACAATCATGTATTACGTGATTTTTTTGTTTATAGGTAATATTATAAATCAAAATTACTAAGTTTGAAGATTAGTTTTTTTTTGAGATATTATCTCAGATAACCCTGATTTATAGGTCTTTTTCTAATATAACCCCGACTTTGGCAGCCTTGTTTCCGATAACCCTGAACTTGATTTTTTGTCATTAAACCTGATGAAATTAGACACGGTGTTAACTATTTCGACATCTATAATTAAAAACCTATTTTTTTATATAAAAAAAAAAACAAAAACATTTTGTGTTCTTCATCCCCCCTCTCTCTCTCCAAATCCGAATAAAAATTCAGCTACATTATTGCAAATTAACAACAAATCAACTACAAGTTCCTTCAATACTAGCCCAAAGAGTAGCAACTGAGGAGAGAGCAAATCCATCATTTTCATCAAATGGGGTATTTCTTCACTTCCATACCCAGTTAAGTGATTTGTGTGTGAAAATGTTTGATTTCTTATGCGTTATTGTTCGATTTTTTTGATTCAATTTGTTCGAATTCTCACAATCTTGAATAACCCCAAATAATTTCTTTCTCTATTGTTCTTCACCACTTTCTCTCTCTTGTTCTTCAAGTCCTTGTTACTCTTCAATTTAAATTCCAGAATATGTTTTAATTTGATTTCCTCACTCTTGTTCTTCATCTCCTACATCAATGGCCACCACACAACGTTAGAGGAAACCCATTATTTCTCCATAATTGCTATATAGAAAAAAACCCAAAACCGGTGTCGGGTTGCCGAAGTCATCGGTGCGATGTTGCCATATATCGCTGCCATCGCGGGATGTTGGTGTTGGTGTTGTCGTTGTCATCGCGGGATGTTGCCGGCGGCAGCACCTCACGCAGAGGAGAGAGAAAATAGGACCGCTAGGGTCGAGTAGCGGCAGCTAGGGGTGTGCACAAACCGGTCCGGACCGGAATTTGGACCGGACTGGACCGGAATTTGGACTGGACCGGGTCCGGTCCCCGGTCCGCCGAAAATCAAGATTCCGGTCCAAAACCATAAAATTCCGGTCCAGACCGGTTGGACCGGAATTTATATTATTTTAGTAAAAAAAAAATATTTATATGTTAAAAAAAAATTTAAAAGGTAGAAAATTATAAACTTGAAACCTACTATTTATTCTTTTAGGATTATTGACATTAAAATTATTAATTTTTAATGTATATAATTTATAAATATATTTAAATAAAATAAAAAAGATTTTTTTTTTTTGAAAAAAAAAAAAAATTCGGTCCAAGAGGTCCGGGACCGGAACGGACCGGAAAAATTCCGGTCCGGTCCCGGTCCAAGAAAACCCCGGATTCCAGTCCAGTCGGTCCAATCGGTTCCGTTCCGGTCCTGGACCGGTGCACACCCCTAGCGGCAGCAACGATGCATGACAGTTAATGGAGGAGAGAGAGGAGGAGAAAGAATGTGAGGAGAGAGAGAATGGAGGTCGAAGATGATGTTGTTGGTGTTGCTGTTGTGGTTAATCGTGGTTGCAACCACAAAATCCCATTACCCATAGAATGAAAGAGTTTAGATCAGAGTTCAAATAATCTTCTGATTTAGTTCCAATGCTCTAATCACTTCTTTTGGAATATGGAATTGCATACTTCAGGGTTTGATTTTTGATTATTCTCTTTTGAACGAATTTGATGAATTCGCAAAGTTTACAACGATTTATAGTTAATGTTGATTGAACTTGTTTACATTAATGGTGAATCTTAATGTACCCAGATTCACTTGTACATTAATGGCAATTTTTCAATTGTTTTGGGCTAGGTGGGGTTTTAGTGTTTGCTTGCAGTGCAATTGAAGAGAGAGAAAGTGGTGGAAACTATTGATGAATGTTTGAGAAGAGATGGAGAGAACAAGAGAGAGAAAGAGACGAGTTTGGTTTTTTTTTTTAAAATGCAGTAAGTATTTTTGTTTAAAATAGTTAACGCCGTTAACAATTCCGTCAGGTTTAATGACAAAATACAAGTTTAGGGTCATATGCGAAAAAAAATATGTCAGGGTTATTTGGGAAAAAGACTTATATGTCAGGGTTATTTGAGATAATATCTTTTTTTTTAAGGTTTTACTATCAAATAAAGACTCAAATAGCATCTTTTTGTGATACATAAAAAATAGTCTCAATTAGAAACTTTGTGTCCAATAATTTGACTTACTTTTATATACATAATTATGTATTTTTTATTTTTAGAGAGTCGTAAAGGATGTGATGCAGATCACGACAATTAAAGTACTCTTGGATTTAAACAACATTAGACTTTACTAATCAAACTAGTTCTGATCATTAACTTGTAAATTCATTAGCTTGGTCATAGTCCAAATTAATTTGACAACTTGTTAAATGAAGTATTACTCTAAACTACACGCGACTTCAACTCAAATAAAACGAAATCAAAGTGTGTTATGAAGCAAAAGTTACCGACAAATAATAAACTGTGCTTCAATTGGAAATATCTTTAACTTACTAAATAGTGTAATTACTTTTCTAATTTTTATTTATATAAATCTTCTTCAAAGCTTAGTCAAAGTATATGTTTTGGTGCATGCAAAAGAGAAAGCTTAGTCAAATATTGAAGTAACAAGTTGGCCTATTCTTTTTGGTGGTGAGACAGTTTATCTTGTTAAAGCACATTTAATTATAATAATGGAATTACTTATATTAATATATGCGTGACAACGTATACACGCCACGTGGCACCTCTGTTACGCTACTAGAATTGTCCAATGTGTATATACGTTATGTCAATTAACAAAAGTAAAATTGGCTTGCAACAAGATCTGAACACGTGACCTCTTGCTATTATACATAGCACAATTACTATCTCAACCAACTTTTGCTCATGCTTTAAATGTCCATAGTATTATATTTGTACCTTTTAAATGTTGAGTTTTCTTTAATACATTTTAATGCGAATGGAAAAAAATGCATATCAAGTTTGGAAAATAATACCACCAGGGCAATGTCCGGGCCCAAATACTACTTCATAATCAAAATTCACAAATATCCTAGTCGATATTAAAGTAAATTGGAAAGGTCTTAGAGTCTTTACGAAAACTCAAAAATAAACAGAAGACAGAAGTGGGACATGAGTGAAAGCAATAGAAAAGCCAATACCATTCTCTCCTACCATTTTCCATGTACTTCCAAAAAACTAAAAGGGCCAGTGTATTGAGACCTCACTTTCCAGGAGGAGAAATGATGGCTTTTTTCCTATTGACATTTTCTTCTTTGTTGAAAAGGAAGTCTAAATGCCAAAGTAGTTTTATAGAGGATTGGTCTACTAAAGCTAAAAAATAATATTTAGGTAAAGTATTAATATTGTTTTTTTAAGGCATTGAAGTGATATTTTAAAGGAATTTTAAGATGGTTGCGGATATGAGATTGTGTTTATAAAAGTTGTTAAAATGCAAGTTGTGGGATAGATAGCTATCCCATGGCACACATTGGATTTTGCTAAACGCCGTCTTGTTTTTTCATAGTAACGTCCTGTATTTTGGTATAAATATACAAGGGTTTTTCCTTTTTCTTTGTTAGCATCCTAGAATATTATGTGAATATTCTTGTATCTTAGTAATCTTGTAAAACTAGGTAAGTATTGTGCTGTATCATAATTGCCGTAATTATAGCCTTAGATTACTATTGTAATATGCATATATCACCCCATGTTGGGTTAATGAAGATTTCGAGGAATCAGTTTTCTTTCATGGTATCAGATTAGTTCCTAGGGCCTTGATTCTTTCCTTCTCCCACCACCTTCCGTCGCCCTAGTTTCCTCCCACTCTGCCGCCTATCTTTCTTTCTCTATCCACCCATTTCTCTTCTTCTCTCGTCGGCAGCATGACTGACTCCAAGTTCCATCCCGCCCTTTGTGTTTCGAACATTAAAAACCACATTTCCATCACTCTTGAGATGGAAAATGTTCAATATGCCACATGGGCCGAACTCTTTAAGATCCATGCTCGTTCTCACAAGGTTTTACACCATATAATTCCACCGGCAAAAGGCAAGGAGAAGGTGCCTACAACCGATGATGAAAAAGAATTATGGTTGACCCTTGATGCTACGGTCCTTCAATGGATATATGCCACCATCTCTCATGATCTTCTTCATACTGCTATCCTCGAGCCCGATGCTACCGCTATGGAGGCTTGGGACCGTTTGCGAGACATCTTTCAAGATAACCAAAATTCTCGTGCGGTTACTCTTGAACAAGAATTCTCCCATACTTAGATGGAGGATTTTCCGAACGCTTCGGCATATTGCCAACGACTCAAGGAATTATCGGATCAACTTAAAAATGTTGGTGCTCCGATTACCAACCACCGCCTTGTTCTTCAAATGGTGTCGGGTCTCACTCCGAGTTACAGTAGTGTTGGCACCCTTATCCGTCAAAGCAACCCCGTCCCGCCATTTTATCAGGCTCGCTCCATGCTTACTTTAGAAGAGGCAGGCATGGCCAAGCAAGTTGATGTGAACTCCGGCACCGCTATGGTGGCTCATGATGTTGGTGAGTCTTCTCCTCCTCCTGATTTTTCTTCTTCTTCACATCATCATCATGGTGGCAACAAGTCACAGAACCGTAAACACTATGGCAAAAATAAGAAGAACAATGGTGGGGGTGGCCGGCATGGTGGCGGTGGCAGCCACTCCGGCACCGGCGGTGGTCGCCAGACCTCCGGTGGCCAGCAGCAAGGTTCGCAGGGCCGACAGCCAGCAGCTGCAACTCACACCCAGTGGTAGTATCCTTGGATACCATGGGCTATCCCTCCTTGCCCGTATCCAACATATGCCTCTAATCCTTGGGTGAGGCCCAACTTCCAGCCAAGTCAGCAGGGGTCTAATGGCATTCTTGGGCCTAAACCACCTCAATCTTATATGGCAGCAGCTCCACAGCCCATTCCAACTGATATTGCAGAAGCTATGCACACTTCTGCGCTTCATCCTCCTGATGCAAATTGGTATATGGACACAGGAGCAACATCTCATATGACATCCGACTCAGGTACCCTCTCATCTTATTTTAATTTGAGCAATAATCGTGGTATTGTTGTCGGTAGTGGTCATTCTATTCCAATTCGGGGTTATGGTCATGCTAACTTATCTACACCTCACCCTCCCTTAGCTTTGAACAATGTTCTTCATGCTCCCCAATTGATCAAAAACTTAGTCTCTGTTCGTAAGTTCACCAAAGATAACTATGTTTCTCTTGAATTTGATCCTTTTGGGTTTTCAGTGAAGGATTTTCGGACGGGAATGTGTCTCATGAGATGTGATAGTCAAGGCGAATTGTATCCCATTACCACTCATTCTCCATCTACATTTGCTGCTTTAGCTTCTTCATTATGGCATGATCGTTTGGGTCACCCCGGGCATCCTGTTTTAGACTCTCTTTGCTCAAATAAATTGATTGATTGTAATCCGACTCGTAGTTCACATTTTTGTTCTACTTGTCCGCTTGGAAAACTTGTTAAGATACCTTTTGTTGCTTCTACTACTACTACTAGCATGCCATTTGATATTCTCCATAGTGATATTTGGACTTCCCCAGTTTTGAGTTCTGCAGGACATCGTTATTATGTTTTATTTTTGGATGATTTTTCTAATTATTTGTGGACCTTTCCATTATCTAAGAAATCCGATGTTTTTTCCACATTCAAATCTTTACGAACTTTCATCCACACTCAATTCGAACGGGAAGTTAAAAATATTCAATGTGATAATGGTGGGGAATTTGATAATGGGCCATTTTGGGAATATTGCAAACTTAATGGTCTTTCTTTTCGCTTATCTTGTCCTCACACTTCATCTCAAAACGGCAAAGCCGAAAGAAAAATACGCACCATCAATAACATTGTTCGTTCATTAATGGCTCATGCTTCTATTCCTCCTTCTTTTTGGCATCACGCTCTACAAATGGCTACCTATCTCCTTAACATTCTTCCAAGCAAATCATTGAGCTACGAATCTCCTCTTCAAATTCTCTATCGCAAGACACCATCCTACTCTCATCTCCGGATATTTGGATGTCTTTGCTACCCCCTATATCCTTCTACCACCATAAACAAACTTCAAGCTAGGTCTACCCCATGTGTGTTTTTGGGATTTCCTCCTAACCATCGTGGATATAAGTGTTATGATTTATCTCTCGAAAAATCATTATCAGTCGCCATGTTAAATTTCCCTTCACCTCTTTACATACTCCTCAAGCATCTACATATGAGTTTCTTGATCATGGGCTTTCACCCTACCTGCTTCACCACTTAAAATCCACCTCCCAAATTCCTCACACTCATCCCAACCCTGACTTAATGCTTCAGCCTATGGCCCACTCTCCTCCACAGGCCCAGACCCCTCCTGCGGTCCATTTCCCTGCTTCCTCTATTCACGGACCTTCTATCTGTGGCCCATCCCCTGGTCCAGCGTCACCAATTAATTCCAGCAGCCCCCTGCCTTCTCACGCAGGCCTGGACCCCCCTTCCCCTAGTCCTCCTTCTACTGGGTCTCCCATCTCTGGTCCAAATTCATCCTCCAGCGCTGCTTCCTTGCAGCAGCCCCCTCATTCCACTTCGCGGCCCATCACTCGTAGTCAACGAGGGATATTTAAACCCAAAACTCAATTCAATCTCCATACTACTATTTCCAAATCCCCGTTGCCCCGTAACCCAGTGTTTGCTCTCCGTGACCCGAATTGGAAAATGGCCATGGATGATGAATATCATGCTCTTATTAAAAATAAGACTTGGGAGTTAGTACTCCGTCCCCCGGATGTGAATGTTATTCGCTCTATGTGGATTTTTACTCATAAAGAAAATTCTGATGGTTCTTTTGCGAGGCATAAGACCCGTCTTGAAGGTGATGGCAAAACACAGCAGGTTGGTGTTGATTGTGGTGAAACGTTTAGCCCGGTAGTTAAATCGGCCACTATTCGTACCGTTCTGAGCTTGGCTTTGTCTCATTCTTGGCCCATTCATCAACTTGATGTCAAAAATGCGTTTTTGCATGGGGATCTCAAGGAAACTGTGTACATGCATCAGCCCTTGGGATACCGTGATACGGATCGACCTACTCATGTTTGCTTGTTAAAGAAGTCACTTTATGGCTTAAAACAAGCCCCTCGTGCCTGGTACAAGCGATTTGTTGATTATGTCTCTACCATTGGATTTTCTCACAATACTTATGATCATTCACTATTTATTTATCGCCAATGCTCTTCTGTGGCCTATCTTTTACTATACGTGGATGATATTATTTTGACTACCTCTTCTGACGCTCTTCGCAAGTCTATTATTTCCCTTCTTAGTGCAGAGTTTGCTATGAAGGACTTGGGGTTATTGAGCTATTTTTTGGGCATTGTTGTGACCCGTCATGCAGGTGGTCTATTTTTGTCTCAGCGAAAGTATGCTACTGAAATTATTGATCGTGCTGGCATGTCTTCTTGCAAGCCTTCATCTACATTAGTTGACTCTAAACCCAAGCTCAGTGCCGAGTCTAGCCCTCCATATGCTGATCCATCTCACTATCGCAGCCTTGCTGGGGCCCTTCAGTATCTTACTTTCACTAGACCGGATATTGCTTATGCTGTACAACAGGTGTGTTTATTCATGCATGCTCCTCGAGAAATACATATGCATGCTCTTAAGCGTATTATACGCTATATCCAGGGCACTCTCTCTCATGGTCTCCATCTCTATCCCTCTTCTACATCTACTCTGGTATCTTATACTGATGCTGATTGGGGTGGATGTCCGGACACCCGACGCTCTACCTCTGGATACTGTGTCTTTTTTGGTGATAATTTGCTCACTTGGTCGGCCAAACGCCAACCTACTTTGTCTCGTTCTAGTGCAGAGGCCGAATATCGAGGGGTGGCCAATGTAGTTTCTGAGTCCTGTTGGTTACGCAATCTGTTATTAGAATTACATTGCCCTATTCGCAAAGCCACTTTGGTTTATTGTGATAATGTTAGTGCCATATTTCTTTCTGGCAATCCAGTTCAAGATCGCCGTACTAAACATATCGAGATGGACATCCATTTTGTCCGCGAGAAAGTTGCTCGTGGGGAGGTACGTGTTTTGCATGTTCCTTCTCGCTATCAAATTGTCGATATCTTCACCAAGGGCCTTCCTTTGATCTTATTTGAGGAATTTCGTGACAGTCTCAATGTTCGTCACTCTCCCGTTTCGACTGCGGGGGTGTGTTAGCATCCTAGAATATTATGTGAATATTCTTGTATCTTAGTAATCTTGTAAAACTAGGTAAGTATTGTGCTGTATCATACTTGCCGTAATTATAGCCTTAGATTACTATTGTAATATGCATATATCACCCCATGTTGGGTTAATGAAGATTTCGAGGAATCAATTTTCTTTCACTCTTTTCCCTTCATTCCCCTACCATTCGTCCATTCCCCCTTCATTCCTCCTCACCTCTTCCATTCCCTCTCATTTCTCACTCTCTCATCCTCTTCCTCTTCCTCTTCTTCTGTTTCCTCTATTCAAGGACCACAAGATCTCAAGTTTTCCCGGCAAGCTCACATTTTCTAACGACTTCAAGTTTCTCGACTACCTTGTCATATTGCCGAAAAATGCTAACGTAATTAATTTTTTTTCTTCGAATAACACTAAGGGAATGTCTTGAATCTAACGCTTCGAACAACTTAGCACGGAGGTCTCGCTGCCCAATCAGCGAGTCAAGATCCAGGAATGAAGCGCTCTAGTTTTGGGATTGGGGGGATGCTCTTAGGCCATAACTCTGGACGAACAATATACCCTTTAATATCGTGCGAAAGTGTCAAAATTGTTGCTACTTGCTTCTTAACAAGATAGTATATAAGTAATTATAGATATTTTTATTTTGTTCATACATATAATTTTTTTTTGTCCATTTAGATTTTTTCAAACACGCTAAACCCAAACTTTCGAGGAGACCTTATCAAAATAATCCAAACTATTAAATTTTAATTAGTAAGCTTTGTATAAAACAGCCTTACTAATTTCCCTTAGTGTAAGTCCACATAGTTTTGTTCCCTAAAAGGGTCACTTTATAAGTTAAAGGGGTCATTCTATGAGTTAAAGGGGTCACTTTTAGATAATGGATTACCCCGTGTCTTTAAGAGATAATTTTGAATAGCAAGTTACCCACGTTTCATCATAAATCATAGAAAGACAGTCTTATACGAATCTTAATAAATTTCAATAGTTCGAATTATTTTGAAAAAATCCTTTAAAGTTCGAATTATTTTGAAAAGATGGATTAAAATTAGATTATTTCGGTCAAAAAATAGAAAAAAAAAACACCCACTTCAGAGTTCAGACTTCACTAATCACTTAGGCCCTGTTCTTTTGGACTGAACTGAATCGAACTGCGCTGAACTGAACTAAAATTGTAAGAGGAAAATACTGAACATAAATAAACGACTAAAATGGGCCCCATCTTCACTATTCTACGGGGAAGGTTGAAAAGATGTCACTGTCTACCTACGTACGGACATGAGGCTAGGGAATGACCTCTCCCCCAAAAAAACTAGTGTGGGACCCTCCTCCATACTTAGTAGGACCCACTCACATCTCCACCTCCGTCAGAGATGGAGGGCGCTACTGTCACCTTAATTGGCCCCACTTTTCACATCTCTGCAATTTGTTTGTTTTCTCTCCTTTTCATTTTATTTTTCTCTCACCCCAAAAAAAAAAAAGACAAAAACTTTTTCACTCTATCTTCATACCCATTTTGCAGAGTTTTCTGGGTCATCATTGTCCCCAGAAATGGAAAAAGAAATGATGAAGAAAGTTGGAAAATGAAACTTTGAGTTTGGTTGTTTTTTGGTTGGTTTGTTTGTTTGTTTTTGGACTTTTGCATTTATTATATCTTTTCAGAGAGAAAAGAGAAAATTTTGGGTTTCATTCATGTATTTTTTTTACCAATAGAAAGAGAGGAAAGTAAGAAAAACAAAGATATTTCTCTCTCTCTCTTTTTTTTTTTTTTTTTTTTCTGTTAGTGGTTTACTTTTTCTTAACCTCATATTCTTCACCCTCTTCTTTCTTTTGTCTGAACCCTCTTTTTTTTTTTGCCCTTTTCTCTGTTTTTCTTGCTTTGCTTCTGGGTTTTTCTTCATATCAGGTATTAATTCTAATTTTTTCTGGGTTTTTGTTTTGCTTTTGTTTTTAGTACATCTGGGATTATGTTTATTTGTGAACTTGAGGAAAAAAAGGGAAATTTGGGATGATGTTTTGTTGGGTTTTGTTGATTGAACTTTAATTTGGAGTTTTGTTGTTTGACATAATAGAAGTATATGTTGCTTTTTGGGTAGAAAAGGGTTAATAATTTTTTCTGGGTGTTTTAAGGGACTGTTTTTGGCTCTTTTTGATGTTCATTTTCACTTCTAAGTGAAGACACTTGTGAATGTTAGTCAACCCTTCTTTTTGTGGTTTTGAAGTTTTTGCATTTTTTTGCTATTTTGCTGGTATAAGGGTTTTGAGTTCTAGTATATAATTTATCTTTAATGGAGTGAGTGAATACTGAATAGTGTTAATCATTTAGGTTTTTTTTCATGTTAGAATCTGTTGAAATTATAGCTTATTTTGGTTCTTGATTGTTTATTATTCTGTTAAAAAAATGCTTTCTGATTTAACTTTTCTGACATTATAAGGTAATTAGGTTCTCTTTCATTTAATGATGGTTTTGAATAAGCTAGATTATTAAGGTTCTCAATATTTTTTCTCTCATGAATAATGTCATACTTTTCGTGCTTAAGTACTTTTTTTGGGTATTGCTGCATTTGTTTCTCTAGCTAGATGTATGAATTTGGAGATCTGGTTGGATCATGTGTTATTTGGTCTTGGGTGCTCGTGTTAGACAAGTATATGTGCTCAAGTGTCAGACGCGACTATTTTGTGAAAAGTTCATGGTTTAGGTCTAATGAAGTGTGTAGTCTGTTCTCACATTGAGGATCTAACACGAGCACCTGAGATGAAATGAAAGTCCGGATAGCATAGGTTTTGATCTAATTCCTTTTGGAAGTTCATTCTTTTGCGGGCTAGAATTTCTGTGTTAGCCTGTTCACTTCTTGCATGTGGTTTATTTTTAGGGTGCATTCTCTTCAACTAAATTCTGCTGAAATTTTTTTGAACTTAATTATCAGGGCTTATTTATATCACGAATTGGAACTATCTGAACTTATAAGTGTGTTGTTTTTACTGGATTGTTGTAGGCCTAAAGTTCTGAGAATCAAGTATTGTGGGTGGCTAAGTAAACTGGAAGCTGTTGGTGAAGCTGAACATCTGATAAGTGGTATGGAGAAGAGTAAAGATGGTAATTTTTCTACTACTGATCACATTAGTCAAGGACTTGCTTCCTCAACGGGTGAGAATAAAATAAACATACAAAATCCTAGAGATGCTGAGGTCTCTACTGTTTCATCAGAAAGGGTTCACTCTGCGCATCACACTTCAATCAAGAGCGACTTAAGCTCGGAGATTAAACAACCCTTTAGTGGAAAGAGGAAAGATATAGATTCAATGACAACAGCAGTTAGTTACGAATATCTTACCACCAAGAAGGCAGATCATAATAAGCTACTTAAAACTGATTCAGCATCTTCTAAAGAAAGTGGTGAAGTAGTGCAACTAAGTTCAGTTGATTCTACTGATCCAATACCATGTCAGTCCTCCAATGAAACTTTAGTGGCAAAGAGACCATGTATTGTAACTCAGTTGGTCCAATCAAAAAGTGATTTTCAAGAGCGAGAATCATCTGTTAGTACTAGATCTGATTCTATAGCAGCTAGTCATTTTACATTTGATCTTAATGAAGAGATGGAGGGAAATGGAGCAATATCTGTGGTGGCCAAGGTCGGGGTTCCTATGGGCTTGCCTAAGAAACCATTGCAGTTTGGTGGAGAGCTCGGATGGAAGAGATCTGGTGTTGCTAGTGCTTTTCGGCCCACTTCTTTTAAGAGTCCTGAAAGAGAGAAAGGACCTTTAAGTAATACAGGGATTGATCTCAATGTTGCTGCTACAATGGATTCGGAACTTCCTGCTGATGAAACTTCTATGGATGTCACTCCAAAGCAGCCTGAAAGATTTCTCCTTGACCTGAATTGCCGAAGTGAAAATGATGAAAATTACCATGATCCAGGTGTATCGAGCTTTGATTTAAATGACAATCCTATGATTGAGGATACTCGTAAACACTTTTACCATGATCAACGTAATGAAAACCAGCAGCTGATCAGAAAAAGTGTTGCAGTTGATACTCGGGGAGGAAACGTTAACCAATCTGTTTTTGATATGAGAAGGCCGTCTTCATATTGGGTTGACCTTAGCTCTATGCGAGGCTATGGTCATGTCCAACCTCAATCTTTTCTTGTGGCTGCCCCAACAGCTGAACAAGTACAGATGGTGGTACCTTCTGGAGTTTATATAGGAAAGATTAACAATTTATCCCCTACATTTTACCCTCCTGGTGTCCTACCACACCTCAATAATCAGCCTGCAATTCCTCAAATCTCGGGTTCTGTTCTTGCAGCGTACCCTGGGCCTCTCCATTTCCTTGAAGGTCCTCAAGGACTGAACTCTCATGCATATGCAAACATGAGACCAGCTTTCTTTCCAAATGGTAGCATACCTCTTTTGGAGAACGGAAGCAGGGGAGTCAGCAATTCCGAGCTTTTGATTCCGATTCCTGGGAGGAATGGATTTTTCGAGGCAAGAGAAAAGCCTGTTGAACAGACTGCTTCTCAAATTAGTTATAGACAGATGGCTTCTTGGAACTAAGTTTAGCATCCACAACTCTTATTCATCTGATCTAACATTTTTATCGATGCAATGTACATAAATGGAGTATTATCTAGATAATTCTAGAATGTTGTCATAGATTGCTTACAGGAAGTCTCACAACAGTTATAACTGGGATTACATAGTTGGGGCTTTATCATTTTATCTCTTACACTTGCACTAGATTGGAATATGTTTATGTACTTGTTTCTCTGAAGACGGCGAAGTCACGTTTATTGAAGTTGACTTAACCATAGAATGGCAAGTGTTTTGCATCTTTTTTCTGACATTCAGGTTAGTTCTGTACAGACTACTGGTTTGCTGAAAGTTTGCTGTTATTCTTCAATTTGATTTAGCAATGTATTGGAGTTTATCTGATGTTTCCTGGAGATGTGTTGTGCTTTTTTCATGCATTTTTGGCTTATAAAACTAAGATAACTATTTGCATTAAAAGGGCAACTCATTTTAGTTGCTCCGCTAGGACCACTAGAATCGTTCTAGGATAGTGAACCTGTTTCTGCTTCAAGCCAAACTCTTTCTTTTCTTGCTGATCTTGCAAGAATACAGACTATATTTTCATATAATGAGAATGTACACTGCACTTTACTTTCTTGACTGCCTCACAGAGTCACAGGCTCACAGCAGCCAGCTTTGATCTCCTTCGTAATGGGGACGTGCCAGGAACTTTGCTCGAAAACCTCAAGAACTCTGGATTTGCTTCGAGCCTTCGCAGTCAGATCAAAAAAACTAAAATGGGGTTTGTAATTGTAGATTGAGGAGAAGGGATATTCTGCTCAACAGCATTGTCCGAACAAGTAATGGACTCCATAGAATAGGCTTCTTCCACTACCTCCATTTAGAGCTAGCAAATGTGTTTGTTGTGTCAGATTCGTCTGTGTTAGAAAATAGATGTGTAGAAATCTTTTACAGTAGTTCAAAGCATTTTATTAACGATTATTTCACCAAATACCCCTGACAAATATATTTATTCACCAAATACCCCCACTTTTTTCAAAATTTACCAAATACCCCGACTTTTAAAAAAATTCACCGAGATACCCCGACATTTCAAAAATACCAAAAATGCCTTTTTGGCTAACGGACGTTAGTGCTCCATTATTTAATTAACTAATTAACCTAAAAATCCTAATTAAACCCTAATTAAACCCTAATTAAACCTAATAACCCTAAAACTCTAACTAACCCTAAAACCCTAACTAACCCTAAACCCACCCCCAAGCCCACCACCCTCCCACCCCCCCACCAGCCCTCCCACCCCCCTTTGACCCACCACCCCACCCCCCCCAACTCCAACCCCACCGGCCCCTCCACCTCCCCCCCACGCGCCGCGCCTCCACTCCCAGACCACCCCGGCCATGCGCCTCCCAATCCAGGCCACCCCGGCCGCGTCCTCTCCCTTCCCCCAAAGAAATCGGTTGCCCCGCCTCCCCCTTCCCGCGAACTCGGTCGCTCCCGCTCCCTCTCTCCTCTCCCCCACCCCATCGCCTCCCCCGACCACCCCGCCTGCGTCCTCCTTCCCTCTAGAAATAAGTTGCACCACCGTTGAGTTAATGTTTTTATTTTTTGCCCGGGAAGGGAGGAATGTAGTTGGGGTGGTCGGAGGGAAGGTGTTATTGGGGGGAGAGGAGGGGGAGACGAGAGCGAGGAAGGGGAGGGGCAACCGATTTCTGGGGGGCGGGAGGGGGATGCGGCGTGGTTTGGAAGGGGAGGCGTGGCGGCTGGGGTGGTCGGGAGGGAGAGCGCCGGGGAGGAGGAGGAGGGGAGGTGGGGTTGGAGTTGGGGGTGGGGGGTGAAGGGGTGGGAGTGGAGGTGGGCTTGGGGGTGGGTTTAGGTTAGTTAGGGTTTTAGGGTTAGTTAGAGTTTTAGGGTTATTAGGTTTAATTAGGGTTTAATTAGGATTTTTAGGTTAATTAGTTAATTAATAAACGGAGAACTAACGTCCGTTAGCCAAAAAGGGCATTTTTGGTATTTTTTGAAATGTCAGGGGTATCTGGTGAATTTTTTTAAAGGTTAGGGGTATTTGGTGAATTTTGAAAAAAGTGGGGGTATTTGGTGAAAAAACCGTTTTATTAAACAAGTTAGATGCTTGACAACTAACCCAATAAGTAAACACTAAACAGTTACACACTTACACTTGTGTTGAGTCTCTTAGACAAAAGTATAATGTAGGGTAACAACCCTGTGAACTTTCATAGATGTCGGTACGTGAATTGCGGGCCACATGTGTGGAGGTCTATTCTTTTGTACTATATGAGTATATGCTTGCCTAACTTGGATAAATGGTCAGGTCCATAGTTGTCAAAGGGGCCCAACACAACAAACTGTTGTGCGATTGTTATTCAACTTTTGATGCTTACAAGTTGCGAGTAAATTAATTACGGGGTGAATGGGTAGACTTGATAAAATTTAACCTTTATTACATTACAATCCATGAGGAGTAGAAATCAAGTTTGGCTTCGCTCACTTGGTGAGATTTCCGATTTCACTTCAAGACTTTAAGGTCAGGTATTCAAATCTTACCAAGTGAGAGTCATTTGGAGGAGGATTTTCCTTACGGTTCTCCCTCCTTCCAAGTGTTTGGGCCTCTAATGGGACCCTGTGCGAGGGTAACCCATAGATTATTCATCTTACCTGTTAGGAATAATGCCTTGAATCGTGTTATGTCGAGCTATCTACAAAAGGGCGATTCGCGGGAGGTGGGTCGACTCGCGGCAAGATCTGAGAGGCGACCGCGAGTCGCGTCTGGCACCGCGACTCGCGCCGAGCGCCGCGACTCGCGGCCAGCCGCGACTCGCGAGGGCGCGGTTAGTCGTGTTTGCGGGAAACACGGACACGCGTTTTGATTTGTTTATAAATAGGTTTTTACCCTAATTTCGTGAATACGACGGGATTAGTTCATAACACATCACATGTCTGTTTTTCCTCTAAGATCAATAAATCGGTTCTCTCTCGTACGTGGACGTAGCCAAAAATCCATTGGTGAACCACGTTAAATACGTGCGTGATTATTCTCAATTTTGCATTCAATATTTGTTCTTTCTCACATCTGTCATAACAAATTGGTATCAAGAGCTTTGTGTTCGATCCGGGTGAGAAAGATGTTTCGGGATGAATGTGAAAATTGATAAATTCTTGGGAGAAATAGTTTTAGTACGTGGCGGATCAAGATGCGGGCTTTGCGAAGCAACAAGGGTTGTGGGCACTCGTTGGCAAAGAAGTCAACGGATTCGATTCTGCATTGCGATGACCAGTTACGGAGGAAAAGGCGCATTCAACGATTATGTTGTGTCTTTCGACGACATAATTACCGAAGTCGCGGAGCGAGGAAGCTGCTGGCTAGTACGTGGTTGAAGTTGGAGAGTTTGTATATGACAAAATCCCTAACCAACAAGTTGCTTTTGAAGCAACGTGCATTCGGCTTGCGTATGCGGGAAGGTATGTCTACGAGGGATCATCTAGATAAACCGAATACTATCTTACTAGATCTTCGTAATATTGATGTTAAAGTAGATGATGAGGATCTTGCTTTAATTCTGTTAGTATCTTTGCCTTCGTCGTATGAGAATTTTGTGGATTCTTTTATTGTTGGGAAAGATAGTACTGTCTTTAGAAGAAGTAAGATCCGCACTTCATACTAGGGAGATTCGTCATAAGGCGTGCGAGTGCCAGTACGAGTCGATCGAGGCTGCGGGATTAGTAGCCGGTGGTAATGGACGGGGGAATTCGGGGAGAAAATCCAGAAACCGTCTTCTAGGGGTCCTAAATCTAGTGATGTCGTAATTCTGTAAGGAAACGGGGCATTGGAAAAGGGAATGTCCTAAAAAGAAAAATAAATGCGGGTCCGATGAATTGAAGTGCGGTTCCAGCTGGCATTGCGTGAAAAATTCGATTCGATGATGATATTGCTTTAGTTGCTAATGAACAAACACATTGCGGTGATGTGTGGGTTTTAGATTGCGGAGCGTCTTGTCATATGTGTTCGCGCGGGGAGTGGTTTATGAACTATAAGCGAGGTTGATGGAAGTGTTACTATGGCCAACGGTAAGGTCGCAAGACGGTTGGTATAGGGTCCATCGGAATTAGGACATGTGATGGCAAAGTCGTACTTTGAATGATGTTAGGCATGTTCCACGAGTCCACAAAGAATCGATTTCACTTAGTACGTTAGACAAGAAAGGGTTCGGTTTCAAAGGTGAGGGTGGAGGGTTGTATGTCTACGGGGGTTCGAAGATGATCTGAAAGGGGTTAAACGGGAGACATTGTATGTGTTGCAAGGGTCTACGTTATCCGAGTCCGGAGTTGTTACTTTGGGCATTTTGTGGTAGTGTTGAGAAACGGGTGGAGCACGGAGGCACTCTAGGTTGGAGTGGTGGTTCACGTCGGGGAGAAATGCATCAACACTCACAATCCGAATACGAAATTCCGTGTTCTTCGTCGTCAAAATCGGGTCGGTCAAATTTGGCTCTTGGTCGGCATGTAAGTTTTGGGAACTCTCCCCAAAGGGACGGTTGTGAAGACATGGTGGGTTTTGCGTCGTATGTCGGAGAGGTGAATATTTTTGGGCCATCCAAGGAAGGTGTTACTTGTGCTAGGAAGGAGTATAAGCAACAAATCTGTTCGAATCGGGTTCCACGGGGTAAGTTTCAAGGTTGCTTGAACTTACAAGTCGGTTGTGATTGTTAGTTGCCCTTGGGGGGGCAAGTCCGGGGCCTTAGGGGCTAATGCGGTGCGGGGTCCCGAGGGGGCTAGTCCGGTATTCTTCGGGGAAAAAATCGGTTCTGGTTTGTCTTTCGGAGACAAATGTGTTTTACGGGTTGTCTTTCGGGGCAAATGCTGGTTGCGGGGAGAATCCGTGTATTGTGTTCAATGCATCCGGGCATTATGTTTAATGCATATGTCATCCGGTCTTACGGTTAATCGCTTGTCCGGTTCGTTGTGAGAGGATTCAAGTCAAGGTGGAGTTTGTTAGGAATAATGCCTTGAATCGTGTTATGTCGAGCTATCTACAAAAGGGCGATTCGCGGGAGGTGGGTCGACTCGCGGCAAGATGCCGAGGGCGACCGCGAGTCGCGTCGCACCGCGACTCGCGCCGGGCGCCGCGACTCGCGGCCGCCGCGACTCGCGGTAGGCGCGGTTAGTCGTGTTTGCGGGAAACACGGACACGCGTTTTCGGATTTGTTTATAAATAGGTTTTTACCCTAATTTCGTGAATACGACGGGATTAGTTCATAACACATCATGTCTGTTTTTCCTCTAAGATCAATAAATCGGTTCTCTCTCTGTCCGTGGACGTAGCCAAAAATCCATTGGTGAACCACGTTAAATCTGTGCGTGATTATTCTCAATTTTGCATTCAATATTTGTTCTTTCTCACATCTGTCATAACATTACCAATCTATAAAAAAAAAACCAATAAAAGTAGAAATTATGTAATTTGAATTAGTTTGATTCGAAATGTATTTGACGTGAACTGTTTCGATTGTAGATATAATATGACTAGTGTCTAGTACTGTGTTATTTGAGTTATCAACTTGTCACAATAAGGTATTTGTTTTTTTTTCATGATTCAAATTTGAGTTTGAATAGGCTACTATTTATTGTAAGTGGGTCACAATAAGGTATTTGTTATATGTGGTCAATATGGAACCATATATAATTCAATATACTTTATATGACTTAATTGATCCAAATCAAACTGATTCACTTATCAGTCAAATATGACCTTTATATGTATGGAATATTGTTTGTGTCTATCACATATGGTAGTGACATAAAAAAGGACTTTAACTAAGCTCTTATGTCATTATGTGTATAAGAATAATACAATTTAATAATGTGTCTAAGAATAATACAATTTAATAAGAATTATAAACTAGATTGCAACACACGAATTAGAAGCTAAAAAAAACTTCAATTTACGAGAAATATTGCTATTCGAAATTTGTTTCATACTTAAGCGTGTACATGGTCGAACGAAATGCCTTTAGGATACAATGAAGCTTTATTAGATTAATATGCACTAATTTACCTTATCCTAAATACTCTGTAATTAATAGCCTTGATTACGTGATGCCATATAAGTCTGCAGAATGTGTATTCATGAGGAGTCCATTTATATAAGAAGCGTAGATAAGTGAAGAGGCACGGGAAGAAGTGCAGATCAGCGTTACAAAAACTATTCTTTTATCATTCAAAATATTATCTATAATTTATATAATTATATTATACAATCATATTATATTAGCCAATATGCACTAATAGGTCCAAATTACGTGGTCCAAACATCTCTACAAAAGATATAGATTAATTGACCAAACTAATTCACAAGGGAGAAACATTGTTTCACCAATGACCATAAATCGCCATGAAATTTGCTGCTTTATTTTCTTATAAGAGACAATAGTTTGAATGGTAAATTGAGACGAGACAAGAAATGTACTCTACTCTTAGAAGATTCTCTTAACAGTTTCATTCAAAACCACTTCCTATGTACAAAGAGATCGATGTAAAAATTACCAATTTTTGTTCCAGAGATTGGGCAGAATTTTGTATACCCAATCTCAGGGATAAAATATTCGTTTTGCAATGAACAAAAAACAGTGGAACTCTCACTTCTTGTAGTACTTTGCTGGCCATTTTAACTCTCAATTATGTGTCCTCCTTGGTATGATGTGAAGCAACAAGCAAGCATTGTTTTCTCATAAAGTTGTCATGAAAAGCAGTTCCATGCACTATCTTTTATTCTCTTTTAGCAATCATGCTTTAGCTAGATTAAAATGAATGAAAGTGATGGCGTAGTGTAGTTCATGCATTATGATGTGTTATTGTTTGTATCTACTATCTAACGCAGTAACATAACATGTACTTTGGACCATCTAGGCTGGAATTCAGTATTCACTACTAGGGGTGTAAGTAGATTGGACTGGATTGGACTTTGCCAAATCCAAATCCAGGTCAAGTTTTTGATTTCGAGAAATTGAGTCAGTCCGATCCAAATATTTTTTTGAGTCAGGTTCGGTCAGGTCAGATAATTTTTTTCTTGAGTCAGAATCGGGTCAGGTCAAGTCAGATTATTATACTTCCTCCGTTTATTTTACATGTTACACTTTCACTTTTCACGCATGTCAATGCAAAAATTTGAGGACATATATCTCTAATTTTGTATTTGTAAAAATTATAAAAAGTACACATTAAAAAAATACATATTAAGACGAATCTAACAAGATCCCACATGACTATATTTTTATTCATGTATAAATCACAAACGATGGTCAAAGTGAAATTTGTGAATAGTGAAAATGTCAAAATGTAACATGTAAAAAAAACGAAGGAAGTATTATTTTTTTTCCCCCATTTAGATTCTATGATTTTCAACATTTTCTCATAATTGAATTTGAAAAATTAAGCTCATTATATCCATTCCAGAAGATAAGTCACGTACATCTTTTATATTATATATATAAATATTAAATATATATACATTATATATAAAACTATATAATATATATATTATATATAAAATATTTTTGGATCGGATTGGACTTATTGGACTCCAAAGGGATGAGCCCAAATCGGTCCAGAAAATATTTGGACTCGAAAATTTAGTCGAGTCCGAGTCCAAAAAATTTCAATCGGTCCGGTCAAACAAGTTTGGCTGGACTTGGATAGCTACTGGGCTTTTAGCGTCCGCTTACACACCTATTCACCACTACATGATTTGCCTTTATATTACATGGCCTAAAGATAACATCTATGCATAAAAATAAAATTGAAATGGGTTACCACTATGCCTTAGAGGTGTCAATCTGGGTCACTGGCTGGGTTTGGGTTGACCCAGGCTGGGTCGGAATGATTTGGGTCGGAATAATCTGGGTGACACCGTGTCATGGGTCGGAACTGGGTGGGTCGGGTGAACTTGGGTCGGGTGAGCCCGGGTGAGAGGATCTCGGGACCGGGTCGGAAATGGGTCGGGTGAGACTGGGTCGGCCGATATCGGGTTGGGTGAATTTGGGTCGGAATGGAATAAGGTGAAGTCGGTCGAAATCGGCTTTCGGAATGACTTGGGTCGGAAGAAAGCGGCTTTCGGAATAACTTGGGTCGGAAGAAATCGGCTTTCGGAATGACTTGGGTCGGAAGAAATCGGGTTTCGGAATGACTTGGGTCGGAAGAAATCGGCTTTCGGGTTACTTGGGTCGGAAGAAATAGATATCGGAATAACTTGGGTCGGAAGAAATCGGGTTTCGGAATGACTTGGGTCGGAAGAAAACGGCTTTCGGGTTACTTGGGTCGGAAGAAATCGATATCGGAATAACTTGGGTCGGAAGAAATCGGGTTTCGGAATGACTTGGATCGGAAGAAATTGGTTTTCGGGTTACTTGGGTCGGAATCGATATCGGAATAACTTTGGTCGGAATAATTCGACTTCGGAATTACTAAGGTTGGAAGAAATCGGCTTTCGGGTTACTTGGGTCGGAAGAAATCGATATCGGAATAAGTTGGGTAGGAATAATGCGGCTTTCGGAATTACTTGGGTTGGAAGAAATTGGCTTTCGGGTTACTTGGGTCGAAAGAAATCGATATCGAATAACTTGGGTCGGAAGAAATCGATATGGGAATGAATTGCGTCAGAATAAATCGACCTTCAGAATTAATTGAGTGTTCAACAAATCGACTATCGGAATGACTTGGGACTTGGGTCAGAATAAATCGGATTTCGAGTTGGGTCGACAAAAATCGGATCTCGGTGGGACTTGCCGACTTGGTTCTTGGAACGACTAAATATCGAACCGGCGGCTCCGTGGCGTATTATGATATTGTGGTATAGATTATACTATTATAGTCATTATACTTTATACTTATAGTGGTATATTATAGTAATACGTAATTATGCGATATTGTGAATTGTGGTTGGGTAATTGTTAATTTTTTAATAATACATTGAATCATTAATAGTTTGATACTTATATTATTATTATTAATTTGAAATGTTACTACAATAAGACTTATAAATTATACTTATATTATTGGGTCATTCACCATTATTGGCTATTGGCAATTGGCCTATTGACTAAGTTACTAAGTAGTAACTAGTAAGTATCGCTCATTAGTTATTCGATTATTTAGTTATTCTTATTCATGATTGCATATGTATTCAAGTAACAAGTAACAACTAACATATAACAAGTAACAAGTAACGACTAACAACAAACGACCATAAGGATTATTGATTATAGAGTTATAGATAATAGACTTATAGTGTTAGGGTTAATAAACTATTAAACTTAAACATTTTGTTAGTTAGTGACTTACTTACTCTTTTGTCTGAAATCGAATCGGTTACTATATAGCAACAAAAAGAGTTAGAATTAAAGAATTAGGTTGACGTTAAAACATTAATGAAAGCATCTTAATTAATTTGTAATTATAAAATTGTTCGACTTTTCATCGATCATGGAACAACTCAACAAGTAACAATCATCAATGTTAATCACTTAATCGAATATGTCATAAGATCGTTCAGAAGATTATACATAATCATACACTATATCACTAAAGGATGAAGATGAAATATTGAAGCTATGAAAGTAGATCATGGTCTATAATCAATATGAAATAATAATCATGTCATTGTATCGGTAGAGGATGAAACATTGATCGAATTTCGTTCGGTTAAGTCGTTAAGGTTGACATAAATCAAATGATCATAAAGTTGGCCTATTGCCTAAGTATCGCCTATTACTCTATTAGTTATTCACTTATTTAGTTATTCTTATTGATGATTGCATAAGTATTCAAGTAACAAGTAACAACTAACATGTAACAAGTAACAACCATAAGGATTATTGATTATAAACTTATAATATTAGAGTTAATAGACTATTAAACTTAAACAAGTTTGTTAGTTAGCTTAGCGACATAAATCAAATTGATCATAAGATATTAAGATTGATTGTCTTCGACATTAATCAAAAGTCAAAACCATCAAATGATCATACGATTGATCATCGATGTTATTACACGGTTTTAACAATAATCAAAGCATACTATAAATCCGTCTATTTCATTACTTAAATAATCACACATTAATGCATTTCATACTTAACAATTAATAATTTAAACTTTCATTGTTTCACAAACTTTCGTCATCAATACAATTACATCATTATTCATTGAACTTTTAAAGTAAGTAGGAATTATTAAAAGCAGGTTAGTAAACCTCATTCATAATTATTTTTACATTAATGATCTTGTTCATAATTAAAAATAGTAATTAAATTTCTAAAGTTTGTAATTTTATTAATTTATAATTAGTAATTAGTATTACTAAACAAATTTACAAATTAATACTAAATGTCTAAAAGAACTATAAATGAAATTTAAATGAACTCTAGTCTAAATGAAATCTAAAATCGGAAATCTTTACTAAAAACCCTAAATGAACTTACAAAAATTAATCTTACCCACTCATTCAAACAATGGTTAAATCTCAACCTTTGATCTAACCCTAAACCTCAACCGTTGATCTAACCATAAATGAATAAATCTCAACCCTTGATCTAACCCTAAACCTCCCCCTAATGCCCCTTGGTATATAAACCTAATTTTCTAGGTCACACGCTCATTTCCTCACTTCATTTCTCTCTCATTCCGGCTTTTCTCTCTCGAATTAGGTTTTGAGTTTTTCTCTCATGACTCATCCTCTCACTTCCTCACTTCCTCACTTCCTCGAATTCGGATCTAATCTCTCATTTTCTTCATTTTCTTTTCTTTTCTCTCGGTCTCTCCTCTCTCTTATTACGGTTTCACTCTTTATTTGCAAATTGTAGATTGGGGTAATAATCTCTCTTATTCGGGTTTCACACGGCTCGGAAGGGTTGAAGACTTAAGGGCGATTCTTGAAGGCTGTTAAGAAGTGAAGATCATAAAAAACAAAGCTTTCGTCCAAGAAGAAGCAAAATAAAGCAAAAAAAAAAAAAAAAAACGCAAATTTATTCTTCAAAAAATTATGTCGCAACCACCGGGTAAGTTTTCTTTTTCCTAGAGTTCTCGTTTTTCTTTTTTTTTTAGATTTAGGAAGATCCGCCCTTGCATGTGATTGTGGGAATATATCTTTGGTCCGGTTTCGGATTTCTTGGAATATGATGTTTGTTTTTAATTTTACTTGTTTTTTTTGAAGATCTTGATTTTTTTTATTATTTTACTTGAAATTGTGAATGTGAGTATGTTACGATCTCGATATCTATACTATTTTCGGAATATCATGTGACATGTGTTTGAGATCTATACTTTTTTTTAACTTTACTTGTTGTTTTTGTCCGGATCTAGATTATTTTGGGATCTTTTTTCCATGTTTCTTACTTTTTTTTCAACTTGATTCTTCGTAGTGATTTATTTTTGTATCTTTTTTTTGTATTATTTTACTTTTTATTTTTATATGGAATATGTGAGATTGTGAGTATGTGGCTATGTTTTAAAGTTTTTTTATGTGAGATCGATATCTATACTATTTTTTGAATATCATGTGACATTTGTTTGAGATCTATATTTTTTTTACCTTTACTTGTTTTTTTGTCCGGATCTAGATTATTTTGGGATTATTTTTCCATGTTTGCTATTTCAGTTTTTTACGGAATATGTGAGATCTAGATTGTGAGATTTTTTTTCCATGTTTGCTATTTCGGTAAAGTTCGTTTTTTACTATTTTACTTTTTGTATGTTTTTAAGTTTTTTTGTGTCAGAACTAGATTATTTTGTGATCTTTTGCCATGTTTGCTCTTTTGTTTTTCAAGTTCGAGTTGTTCATAGTGATTTTTTTGTATCTTTTTTTGTATTATTTTGCCTTTTATTTATATACGGAAAATGTGAGATCTCGAATTTGCCTTTGTATGTTAGAAAGCCATGTTTGCCTTTTATTTTGCCTTAAAATCGGACACGGAACTTCATAAATCATAATTATAATTTAATGTGAAATTATGAATGTGAGTATGTTACTATGTGAGATCGATATCTATACTTTTTTTTTGAACTTTACTTGTTTTTTGTGTGTCCAGGATCTAGATTATTTTGGGATCTTTTGCCATGTTTGCTCTTGTTTTTCAAGTTCGATTCTTCATAGTGATTTTTTTCTATCTTTTTTTGTATTATTTTGCCTTTTATTTATGTACGGAAAATGTGAGATACGAATAATAAAATCATCTAGGGTTTGTGTTCTAGAATCTAGCCTCGGATTTTACACTTTTACTTAAATTGAATAATAAAATTAATAAAATTTATTTATGTTAAATAATAAAATGATCTAGGGTTTGTGTTCTCGTTGCGGGTTCATAAGTTACGTTCATCGGTTCATGTATGTTCCTGTTTTACGGGTGCAAGTTTTGGGCTTTTTTCGGGGTGCAAGTTTTGGGCTTTTTTTAGGGTTCTTGTTTATATTGGACGAGTCTTTTGAGCTTTGTTTAGCCTTTAGGGCTTGACTATTTAGGCCTTGACTAGGGTTTAGGGCTTGACTATTTAGGGCTTGACTATTTAGGGCTTGACTATTTAGGGCTTGGATTGTTTAGGGTTTGATTGTTTAGGGTTTGTGTTTAGGGTTTCGTTTAGGGTCTAGAGCTTAGGGTTTTTGTTTAGGGTTTGAGTTTAGGGTTTTGTTTAGGGTCTAGAGTTTAGGGTTTTTGTTTAGGGTTTGAGTTTAGGGTTGGGGATAAAACCCTAAACCCTAAACCCTAAACCCTAAACCCTAAACCATAAACCATAAACCCTAAACCCTAAACCCTAAACCCTAAACCCTAAACCCTAAACCCTAACCCTAACCCTAACCCTAACCCTAACCCTAAACCCTAAAACCCTAAACCCTAAACCACGATTGTATATTAAATTGAACCAATTCTTTTATATTAAATTGATTAATTAATTCATAATGTGATTGTTTTTTTATGTGACATTTTCAACATAGATTTTGTAAAAATAATTATAAATGTATACTAAATTGAATCAATTATTTTGTATTAAATTGAATAATTCATTACATGATTTGTTTTTTTTTATGTGAGATATGGAACTTACATTTTGTAAAATAATTAAAATTGTATATTAAATTGAACCAATTCTTTTATATTAAATTGATTAATTAATTCATAATGTGATTTGTTTTTTATGTGAGATCCGAACATACATTTTGTAAACATTCTTAAACCTGCCCTAAACCCTAAATGTGAGATGCGGAACATTTATTTTGTTATAATAATTATAGTTGTATATTAAATTGAATAAATTCTTTTATATTGAATTGAATAATAAATTCATTATGTGATTGTTTTTTTAATGGGAGATCTGGAACATTCTTTAACTTTGCCCTAAACCATTAAACTTGACTTTGACTCTTAAATACGATCTAACCCCACACATTACCGAACCCTAACCCTAGAATTCAATACGTTTGACTTGTTTTCGGTTCATCCATTGACACTCAACTCTATTATTGGGTCAAATTCTTTGTACGTTGATGAGGAAGCTGTTTCTCCCCAAACCCATGACCCTGTCTGTTTGGGAGGCGTACGGCTAAGGTTTGGCGACACTTTACTTTGTTTAAAACGGAAGATGGTAAGATTTTTTCTACATGTAAGCACTTTGTAATGTTAAAACCTATCGTCTTTGAGGGAACACAAGGTACTAATAACCAAAATAAACACTTAGAAAAATGTGAACCTTACTTAAAAGTTAAGCAACTTCAACTTTGGGGTTCATTATGATCAAAAAACTTTTACGTCGTATATTCTTTGAAGCTATTATGTGTCATGGATATCCTTTTTTTGATGGTTGAGCATGCTAAGCATAGAGAATTACTTTCTTACTTGAATCCTAATGTGAAACATATTTCTAGGAATACTATGCTTAAGCATTGTACTAATCGGTTCTTTGCCCTTAAAACTCAATTAAAAATAGCTATAGGTAATTTAGAAGGAAAAATCTGTTGTACTTGTGATTTGTGGTCTGCTCTTAACAATGTTAGTTTCCTTTTTTTGATTGCTCATTATGTTGATAACTCTTGGGTGCTACGTTCTAAAATTCTTGTTTTTCGACATTTTCCTGGTTCCCACCTTTGGTAAGGAGTTGGGTAAGTTTACTCTTGATTTGTTTGATGAGTGGAATATTAGAGATAAAGTGTTTTCTTTAACTTGTGATAATGCTACGCAATGATGTTATGATTCAAGAAATGGTTAGGGACTTAAATAGGACTAATATCTTTGCCTTGTTACGGTAAATTTTTTCATATTAGATGTCTTTGCCCATATATTGAATTTGATTGTTCAAGTTGGTTTTAAGTTTATGGATAAAGCATTTACAAAGTTGCAACAAGTTGTTTCATATGTTTCTTATTCGAACATTAGGAAAGAGAGGTTTGATGATTGTGTTAAGTATGTCAACACTTGGTTTTTTCGGTTTGTTAATTGGCGATGTACGTACTCGTTGGAATTCTACTTTTCTTATGCTTCGTAGGTGTTTAGAAGCTAGGGAGGCTGTAGATAGGTATTGTTTGCTTGAGCATGGTTTAGATGTTTCTTTAAGTGATTTTGAATGGGAAAGCTGTCCAAAATGTTTGTGATTTTCTTGAACCGTTTTATGATATTACATGTCTTTTTTACGGTTACGATTACCCCACTTGCTAACTTATATGTGGAGAATATTGTTTTGATTGAAAGTCTTTTGTATTATGCTCAAGAAAACCCAACTGATTCTATTCGTCTTATGGCGGCTCCTATGTATCAAAAATTTAACAAATATTGGCAAAATTATTCTCTAATTCTTACTATTGCTATTATGATTGATCCCCAGTTACAAAAAAAACTTTGTTCATGAGTTGTATGCTACTGTTTATTTGCCTGAAGATCTTAATGGTAAGGTTAAAGAAGCTGTTGATGCTTTTAGTGAGTTGTATATGCACTATGCTACTGTTTATTCTCACCTACAATCTTCTTCCACTACATCTTCCGTGACTACCGGTTACGAGTCCTCCACTCCAAGTTTTGCAAGGTCACTTGCCCGTCCATTTAAGAAGGCCAATTTAGGAAAGGTTGGCTATTATGTGTATCATTTTAATCTATTAGTGATTCTTTGTTTGGGAATAGTTTAGTGATATACTATTTACTTTCTTTGTTTTTTAGAGTTTTGGTGCCAATGTTGCTGCTAGTAGGGGTGTTGAAAATGATATGGAATCATATTTCAATGCCCCACATGTTCCTCCTGATCAAGATGACCACTTTGATGTTTTGGCTTATTGGAAATCTCATGTGACCGTTTATCCTATTGTGGCTCGGATGGCTAGAGATGTTTTGGCTATCCCCATTACATCGTGGCTTCCGAGTCTTCATTTAGTATGGGGGCGGAATTTTAACAAAGTACCGCACACGTTTTTTGCCCAAAAATGTTGAGGCTATAGTGACTTGCCAAAATTGGATATTTGGTTATTCTAAGGATGAGGATGAGGAGTCTCTTGAGGTTGTTAAGGATACGGAGCCTTTTGATATTGATTATGATTCAATCCCTTAAGCTGTGATGTTTTTGTTTGATGGTTCATGCCTTCATGGTCTTTTTGGTGATGGTTGGTTTCTTTGGTTTTTGTTTTGGCTTATTGTTGATGGTTGTTTTGGTGATGGTTTGTTCTTTGGTTTTTGTTTTGGCCTATTCTTGATGCTTGTTTTGGTGATGGTTTGTTCTTGGTTTTTGTTTTGGCCTATTGTTGATGGTTGTTTTGGTGATGGTGGTTTCTTTGGTTTTTGTTTTGGCCTATTATTGATGGTAGTTTTGGTGATGGTGGTTTCTTTGGTTTTTGTTTTGGCCCATTGTTGATGTTTGTATTTTGGGTTTGGTTTAGTTGTTCAATATCCTTTTGCTTAATAAATTAATGTCCCTTGCGCAAAGATAATTGGAGTCCTATGGTTAGCGACTTTTTTTGCCTACATTTAACTTTACACAACTTGTTTTGCCCTTAGTGTCACAATGCATCTCTAAATTTTTGTTCTTTGCCTTCATTGAACATGATACATACTTGCTTGGTATTGTTGATGCTTGTGTCACTTTCTTTGGCTTTCTTGTTGTGTTAAGTTGTGTTGTCAATTAGAGTCGAGTGCTCGATGATGAGGTGAAATTTGTACCCGAGAGCTGTAGTTGTTCTTTCCCTTGTCTTCCACCTTTGCCCTATGGTTGTTAGCGACTTTTTTGCCTACATTTAACTTTACACACTTGTTTTGCCCTTAGTGTCACAATGCATCTCTTAATTTTTGTTCTTTGCCTTCATTGAACATGATACATACTTGGTTGGTATTGTTGATGCTTGTGTCACTTTCTTTGGCTTTCTTGTTGTGTTAAGTTATGTTGTCAATTAGAGTCGAGTGCTCGATGATGAGGTGAAATTTGTACACGAGATTTGTAGTTGTTCTTTCTCTTGTCTTCCACCTTTGCCCTATGGTTGTTAGCGACTTTTTTGCCAACATTTAACTTTACACACTTGTTTTGCCCTTAGTGTCACAATGCATCTCTCATTTCTATTCTTTGCCTTAATTGAACATGATACATACTTGGTTGGTATTGATGATGCTTGTGTCTCTTTCTTTGGCTTTCTTGTCGTGTTAAGTTGTGTTGTCAATTAGAGTCGAGTGCTAGATGATGAGGTGAAATTTGTACCCGAGAGCTATTTTTTTATACCAAATGTTTTAGATATTTTATTCTTTTTCTTTGCCTTATTTCTCTCAAAAATCTGTCTTTGGTATTTATTTTTAATATTCTTTTATTTAGAAATTTTTGAGTTTATAATTTCGGGTACATCAAGTGCAAAATTGATGAAGGTCATGAGATACCAACTTTTTGTACTAACTTTTGAAATTTTTTGGAATTGAAGGGGAGTATTAGTGGTCGCCTTGGTAGGATATTGGAATTTTTTGTACTAACTTTTTTTTGCTTTGTTTGGCCATGTAAATGATGATCATTATGTAATTTTTTTGCTTATTAGTAATGATAATCTAACTTGTTGGATGTAATGGATGTTTCCCCTTTTATATTAGGGTTCTTTGATTTTGTAAAGATGTTGGAAGCTTGGAATGATTAATGGCAGTTTTTGTTCAATTTTAATTTCATATATTTTTTTTATTTAATACTTTAAGTCTGATTTTATTTATTTTATTTCTAATATTTATTAAATACTAAGTAAAACAAATGTTTGATCGTTAGAGAGAGACGTCTTCACTATTTCTTTATTAGACATTAAAACATTAAGTAACAAGGACCGAACACGTTTAAACATTAAGTAAGTCTTATGGATAATATAAATGGGCTGAAAATGGGCTGAAAATGTACATAATGAACACGTTCAAACACACTTGTTCAAACACGTTCTAACACGTTCCAAATATAAATGGGCTGAAAATGTACATAATGATTAATTCAATTCAACTATTTACATAAATTAAGAAAAAGTTGGAGGTTAAGAATTAAGATACCTTATGGATTATGCCCTATGGTGTACGGAAGTCATGGCTTAAATGCATGTCTAACAACAGAAACTATGTGTTTCATCTCCGGCCTCCGCCTAATCGAGAACTACTCCAAATATTAATGTACTTGTCAGAAAAAATCAAAAAATGTGTTCCATCGATTTTTGAAAAAAATAAAAGAAAGATAAAACTTGAAATAAATGGTAATCTTATACGTCTTCGGTCTTGCACCCCAAAAACAAATAAATGGTGTTGGGTCGGAATGGCATTGAGTCGGGTTTAGTTGGGTCGGGTGCTAACAGGGTTGGGTCGAAACTGGGTCGGTGATAGCTGGGTTGGGTCACAACTGGGTCGGTGATAGCTGGGTTGGGTCACAACTGGGTCGGTGATAGCTGGGTTGGGTCACAACCGGGTCGGTGATAGGCGAGTTGGGTCGAACCGGGTCGGTGATAGGCTGGGTTGGGTCACAACCGGGTTGGGTGGTAAGCCGGGTTGGGTGATAACTGGGTTGGGTGATAAGCTGGGTGGGTTTAAGCTGGGTCATTGGCGGGTGAAGTTGGGTGCGGGTCATTTTGGGTCGGAAACAGGTTGGGTCTGGGTCGTTATTCACGGGTGCAAGCGGGTACGGGTACCAGCTGGGTCGGCCAAACTCGGGTTGGGTTACTAATTCCACGGGTTAAAGCGGGCACGGGTGAACACTTGGGTCGGAATGGGTCGGCTTTCCAACCGACCACTCTCGGCTCGGAACAGGTTGGGTCTGGGTCGCATGCGGGTTCACCCGTGGGTCGGCCCAGTTTTTGACACCTCTACTATGCCTTATGAAATGTAGATGTACCAATTAATATCGAAGGAGCTTGCTTCAGTCCCTCTGACCACGTGTCAAATTCGAGTTATCATTCTTCTTTTCATATTAATTTTATGACGATAGTATAGCTAGTGGGCCTTAAACATTTATCGAAAACATAAATGATTTACCAACAATTTCTATCTAAAATTCATGAGAGTTCAAATCTTTCGTCCCACATTTTGTGTACCATTAGTGTGTCACTTATTCTCATTGGTTGATTATAATGTGTTTAGAAATTAAAATTAAAATTAGTGAGCCATAATGATATTGACAACCAATATAATGAAGGCAATGGTTTGAGTGGTACAACTTTAAAAACGGGTCAAAGATTTTCATAATTAAGATACTCCACATTTGCGTCTTGAGTGTGTGTATGTATGTATATTTGTATCCATAAGTTAGGGTTTCTTGCACGATAAAAGTTAAGGGTTAACTTATTTAACATTGAAATTGACGTAATACTAAAGCCCTGTTCTTTTTTCCAGTTCAATTTCTTGCAGTTTAGTTATGTTCAATTGAGTTTCTCACAATCCAAAAGAACGGGGCGCAACATACGATATAGAAGTATTGGACAACCAAGCAAGCTAAGTATTACTTACTAAAAAATTAAAACAATGATCTTAATGTTCCACTAATTGTGATCCGCAATAAACATTCATCTTTGACGACACGGGTCAGATCTATTTATATATGTTGTTTATGTTGGAACATATCATGAGTAATTAAAACAGGTATAAATAAGGAATATCAGCGCAGGCCATGGCATGGGCATCGGTAACGCAAGGATCTTCGCTTAGTTTTTCAGTGAATCTATTGTGTGTGTGTGAGTTTTATTTATTTCTTCATAACATCACATGAAACTTGAAAAGGACTCGACCATGCAGATATAGTATTTCTAAACGGTTTTTTCACCATATACCCCCGACAAATTAAAAAAATTCACCATATACCCTCAATGTTCCAAAAATTCACCATATACCCTTGAGTATTTGAAAACGTTCACCAAGTGCCCTTTTTCTAACTTCCGTTAACTCACCGTTAGCTTTATTTACGATTTTGCCATCATTAAGCCCTAACCCTAATTCTAATCTAACCCTAACCCTAATCTAACCCTAACCCTTACCCTAACCCTAATCTAAACCCTAATCTAACCCGGCCCCTCCACCACAAACCCCAACCCCCACCCCCTCCCCCCTCCCTCCACCCCATTGACCCCCCACCCCTCCCCCTCTACTCCACCGGCGGCGGCCCCCCCCCCTCCCCCTCCACGTCGATTCCCCCACTCCCCTTCCCCTCCCCGTCGATTCCCCCACCCCCCTCTCCAGTCGATTCCCCCACCCCCTCCCCCTCCCCGTCGAATTCCCCTAACCCCCCCCCTCCCCTCTCCCCATCGAATTCCCCTAACCCCACCCCCTCCCCTCTCCCAGTCGATTTCCCACCACATCCCCTTCCCTCGTCGAATTCCCCCTAACCTCTTCGACTTGAATTCCCCCTAACCCACCCTTCCCTTCGACTTCGATTCCCTAACCCCACCCCCTCCCCTTCGAACACCGGCGGAACACACGCACAAACGCAGTAACACGGCGCGAGTGCGGCCTCTCCGTGGAGTAGATCGAACAGAGAGAGAAGAGCGAGGGAGGAAAGAGAGTAGGGGGGATGGGTAGGCTGCGGCCTGCGAGGGGGTGGGGGCGCGGTGGCTGCGGGAGAGAGGGGGGGAGGGGCTCCGGCGGAGGGGAGAGGGGAGGGGGGGGATGCGGCGGTGGAAGGGAGAGGGATGCGGCGGTGGAGGAGGGAGGGGGAGGGTGGGGTTGGGCTGGGGGTGGAGGGGTGGTGGGCTGGGTGGGTTAGGGTTTAGTGTAAGGGTAAGGGTTTAGGTTTAGGATTAGGGTAAGGGTAAGGGTTAGATTAGGGTTAGGGTTAGATTAGAATTAGGGTTTAGGGTTAGTAATGGCAAAATCGTAAATAAAGCTAACGGAGAGTTAACGGAAGTTAGAAAAAGGGCATTTCGTGAACGTTTTCGAAAACTCAAGGGTATATGGTGAATTTTTGGAACATTGAGGGTATATGGTGAATTTTTTAATTTGTCGGGGGTATATGGTGAAAAACCGATTTCTAAATTAATTACTGATGTCTCTATTTTTGATAATTGATATGTTTGAGTTTTGATTGGTTTTAAAAATTTTAATTCATTGATTGATTTTCAAGAATTATGTTTGATAAATGTCTTTTCATCCAACTGAAAATCGGGTTTTCATATATAAAAAAACTAGTTTATGAGTAAATTTATGGAGAATGAAAATTTTCATATAAATAGTAAGAGTCTGTTCAGTTCAACTTATTTTGTCTTATCTTATCTTATCTTATCTTATAAGATCTTATAAAATCTTATCTGATCTTATCTTATCTGATCTGATCTTATCTTATAAGTTAAAATAAGTTGAACAGAACGGACCCTAAGACGGGGTAATTTTTTCCTAAAGGAGTCACTTAGAGTCGAGGTGACCCTTTTAAGGTAAATTACCTACTTAATATCTCTAGAATTTAAAAGTTCAATAAAATGGCTAACAACTTATTAAATTCTTCCCCTAAAAAAAAGAAAAACTTATAAAACTTCATACATAATTTCAACAATGGTACAATCTTCTATTGAATTAACAAATATCAGTAGAAATAAGCTTAAATTGGGACTAATTAAGTTCAAATTCAAGTTATGGCCGCCCTTCCATAAAAGGTCCCAACTTTCGATTATTCCACACCAGTCCCAACTTTGGGTGGTGGTTTACAATCACGGTCCAAGTGGACAGGTTACCGGTTTAAGCGGTAATTTTTTTTTAAAATAAACCTTTATTGGTTTTAGTGGAGGCTGTTTCAAGGGAAGGGGTTTCGGGGGAAAGAGAGGGGATTTATGGGACGGGGGGGGGTCGGCGGGGAAGGGGAGGGGGTTTCAAGGGTGGGGCGACGACGGTGAATACCCGACATCAGCAGCACAGGCGGAGGAGACAGAGAGACCAGAACAGCAGCCCTGTAACAACAACAACACAGCAGCAGCAACAACAAGAAAGTGGATGCGGCAAGTGGTGGTTCAGCTCCGGCGAGAAAGGCAGCGTCAGTACCACCAAGGGGAAAGAGATAGAAACAGTGATGCTATACCGCTAGTTCACGCACCAACCAAATCAAGCCAAACAGAGGAGAGAGAGTTGGGGTAGTTTTTCTCATTCTCGCGCTCTCGCCACACGGCCACACTCCACCTCACTCTGTCTCACTCCTCCCCTCACACTCTCTCTCTGTTGTAGCAGTTGCTCAGCAGTCAGCATTAATGGCCGATTTCGGAAGAGGTTACAACGTTCAAACTCCTCGAATTTCATCTCTCTACACACCACACTGGTGAATTCTTCTTCGTTCTGTTTTTAAGTTTTTCAGTGCAATTTTAACAACACAACTAGCATGCCATCAATCAAAGAACCTAAAACGCTCAAATTTCACCCAATTTAGCCCTAGATTATCGATTATCTCTTATTTTGTTCCATATCCATTTGGATAATCTACATTTTATTTGTTTTTCCGGTTCGCAAACTCAATCGGCTATTTTGTACTTTAAAATTAATTGCTCTCGTGCACTACGTTCAGCAATCTTATATGAGCGTATTTCATACGAAGATTGATCAAATTATCTTCTGTGATTTTTTATTGCTTTTGTGTTTATGTGAGAATTGTTTCCTCCTCTTTGGAAATTTTGAATCAGTATCTCAGGACATTTACATTTCATACTGAGAAAACTATTTAGAATTCAGAAGTTTAGTCGAGGGCCATGAGAGAAAAGGGGGCGGGAGGGTGGCCGGGTTCGGCGAGTGGCGACGGGGAGGCAATTATTGGCGGTTTCGGGGAGCGGGGAGAGGTGGTGGGCACTAGAGGAGGTTTTGAGGGTGGGAGGGGGTGGCGGGGTAGGGCGCGGGGGAGTGGCGGGGTAGTGGAGGAGTTTCGATGGCGGGGGGGGGGTGGCGGTGTAGGGGAGAGGGTGGCAGAGGTGGCAATGGTGGTGGTTTCGAAGGTTTACCTGTTGTAGCAGGTTAGGTGACCTGCTAGGACCGTGATTGTAAACCACCACCCAAAGTTGGGACTGGTGTGGAATAATCGAAAGTTGGGACCTTTTATGGAAGGGCGGCCATAGTTGGGACCTCCCTTGTCAATTTTTCCTATCTCTATAATTTAAAAGTTCAATAAAATGGCTAACAACTTATTAAATTCTTCCCCTAAAAAAAAGAAAAACTTATAAAACTTCATACATAATTTCAACAATGGTACAATCTTTTATTGAATTAACAAATATCAGTAGAAATAAGCTTAAATTGGGACTAATTAAGTTCAAATTCAAGTTATGAAAACACACCTTGGATATTAGTTAATAATTAGATGTAGTAGTTGCATCTGCAAAACAAAACAAAAAATAAAAAGAGAAAAGGTAAAACAAACAACAACTAGTTGGTCCTCCCATAGTCCCATAAATCTGGCTACCAAAAGAAAACTTGAAAGCAAAGGGCCTTTCCTTCCGCAATTTCTCTCACGCGATTTTTGAGACCGATTGTTTGTCCTTGGTCTCCCGACTTTCTAGAGGTCTAGAGGAGCTATTTATCTTTCCGATATTGATTCCATTATGGAGGATGTCTTGTTTTTTAGTAGAAATTTTGTAGTTGTTTTATGGTCTCATGTGCGTAGGGACGATAATATAGCGTGGCTCATCACCTTGCAAGACTGCTTGTGCCTTTTGGTATAAGCAACAATAGTATCATCTATCATGTTCCTTCTAAAGTTACCACTTATGTACTAATGGACACATTATCCCTCCCTAAATATATGCTACAACTTTTCGCCTTATTAAAAAAACTTGAAACTTTTTGTGTTTAACTTGAATCTGCATACTTGCATAGCATGTGGCCGGGTATGATGCTCCATACAATCACCAACAAGACGACCAAAAAGGCAAAAATACACAAAAAAGGATTGCAAACACATGATGCGGCTACTTCTTATTTCCATAATTTCCATTTCTTTCCAATTCCCATTTGGTGTTGTACCTCCATTATTTGTTCTTTAACCTAGACTGTTGTATCATTATCTCATTCAAAATAACCTAAATTTTTTATAACTTCTGTTCCAAATTAGTTTACACAATTTGACTTTTATGATATACGAAATACAGTTTTGACTACTTATACATCTTTAATTATATATAAATAAAAAATATAAAAGTTGCTATTCTAATGTATCTTAGAAGTTAAGACTCTGCGTGAATATAATTTTCTTATACTTCATATTTATTGGGAAAAATTATTGTCAAAATTTGTGAATTTGATTAAAAGAAAATCAAATCATGTAAACTAATCTGGAATGGAGAAAGTATTTCGAGATAATGTTATTTTAACCATTATTATCTATCAGGATATTGTTATTACTATAAAAGTATATATACATACATGTGAAATTAATAGTATTTGACCCTTTAAAATGAGCCTAATGCAATTATTGCATGCTTTTGTCCCATTTAGATACAAACTTGCATGATCAATGCAAGCTAAGTATAATCCAAATTACAGCGCTTACCGATCTAGTAGTATTTGTTCTTTGTCCAAATAGAACTGTACTTAAAAATAACTATAGTCCATCTATATATAAGAAAAACCATACTAATGTACATAATAACATAATACTTTATAAGAATGGAAGAGGAAATTCTAGTTTAATAGTAGATTCTTTATCATGGAAGAACCACCTTAATTTGTCTATGTTAAAAGTTAACTGTAATACTGGATATAAATACAGATATACAGTGCTACTGTAAAAAAAAAAAACAATATAATAACCAAGCTAAGCTTGGTCTAGTGGTAAGGAAATAACCTTCCAACTTCAAGGTTCCAACCTCAAGGTTGGGAGTTCGATCCCCACTAGGGGCACTTTGAGAGAGGGTTTATTACTTTATCCCCTACTCTCAAAGTGTCTGCCCTCAAATCCAGACCGGGTTAACTTGCGAGAGGTTTCGATCTGGCAGGGCCCTTTATCTTATCATGGGATCCCTAGTGGCCCGAAAAAAAGAAAGTAGATACAATAAATATGTTGGAAATATGAGTTAGATTAATGTATTCATGAAGAACAAATAAATAAACTATATTGATACACAATATAGAGAAGAAACTTATCTACAGATAAAAATCAACTGAACTTAGTTGAATTCCACAAAAACAACGTTGCGCCGTGGTATGGAGGCCACTGCCTTAGAAACGAATTTCGCCATCTCCGGTGCGGATTCCTGATGACGTTCGTCCCCCAAGGTTCACACAACGATCCCCGACTCCGTGCACCCGGATCAAGGATTGGAGATTATCAAGAACTGCTCAAAACTCGAAGAAAGAGGTTGGCCATGTGTTTAGGTTAATGAAAAAACCATAGAGGGAGGAAAACGGCCAAGAAGGTATTTATATAAGGGTTATAAAACAACTCCGAAATAAATCCGAAAATAAGAAGAAAATAAAATATTTCGGATATCTCGGAAACCGCGAGTCGCGGCATACACCGCGAGTCGCGGTAGGCTTGCGGCAATCTACCGCGAGACACAGACGAGCACCGCGAGTCGCGGCACTCACTGCGAGTCGCGGCACCCACCGCGAGTCGCGGCACCCACCGCGAGTCGCGGCACCCACCGCGAGTCGCGGCAAGTCCTCGCCAAACTCTTCGCGTTAAACTTTGGATGAAATCCAACAAAATACAGTATACTACAATATAACTTATTCAAAGTGAGTCCAGACTAAATTCAGAAATATTATATTCCTATGCTCTTAGAAATAAAGAAGAAAGTGATAAATAAAAACTCCAAGTGTGTTCTAAAAACCGTAAACAAAATGCTAGTAGTTGCAACTTGCAAGTTGAAAGTTGAAACAATACTTCTCCTTGTCAGAAACAGACCACATTTAATGGAAACTTACCAAACCAATTAAACCATTTCTCCTGGTGTCTTCGCCAGACCTCAATCATTCACCAACAAAGTTTCTTTTTTTATAAAAAAGAAAAAAAAACACTCTCCAATTTCATTAAAAGATCAAAGCAAATGGTAAGCGAATATAAGGTGCATGGATTGGTAGGAAAGAGAAGAAATGTGGATTATCTGCTCATTCGTCAATGCTTAGATTATAAAAATAATATCATATTAATCTTTTAATAAATTTAGTTTCCTCTTGTGACAATAAAAACATATTCCCAACACAAATTAACATAAAATATACGGTTGTGACAATAACACACAATATAAAAGTTGTATATATTATGTTTAAACGTTGCAAAGATAAATATACCAAATATTGGAAAAATGTTCATGAAAAATGTACTCCCATCACAAATTAGCATAAACTTGTACATTTAGCAGCAAAATATACTCCCAACACAAATTAGCATAAAATATCTCATGAAACAAGTGTACGTCAAAATACCTTAACATAACAAGCAAGTATAATGATAACTTAATAAAAACAAATATATAATGAAAAATTGGAAACACTTGAAAATTTGTGAAATTGGGAGTAATTGCCTCAATTGTTATTAATCACCCAAACCTTATTTATATGTTACAATCAACCTAATATCCTAGAATCAAGCATGATCAAGGAAAATCAGGAAATAACTAAATATATGCAATATAAAATATTCTCCCAATATATTTCCCAAAACACCCCATATATCTCGTAACACCCCCCCTCAAGGTGGAGCATGAGGATCATGAATGCCCAACTTGGAGAGTAGAGCGTCAAACTGTTGTTTACCAAGCGCCTTAGTAAAGATGTCAGCCAATTGAGAGGACGTAGAAACATGAGATGGAACAATCAAACCCTCAGTAATTGCATCGCGGACGAAGTGACAATCAACTTCAATGTGCTTCGTCCGTTCATGGAAAACCGGATTCTTCGCGATATGTAATGCCGATTTACTATCACAAAACAGTTTAATTGCCTTGGGATGATGCACACCTAAACTCAACAACAGACCTTTTAACCATTTCAATTCACAAGTAAGAGCGGCCATAGACCTGTATTCAGCTTCAGCCGACGACCGCGACACAATAGGTTGTTTCTTGGTCTTCCACGACACGAGAGAATGACCAAGAAACACAAGCCAACCTGTAATGGAGCGACGAGTAAGCGGACATGCCGCCCAATCAGAGTCACACCAGCCCTGTAGAGTCAGATCACAAGCAGCACTCAGAAGAATGCCCTGGCCCGGTGTCCCTTTCAAATACCGAACGACCCGTAAAGCGGCCTCCCAATGCTCAGTTCTAGGTTCCTGCATGAACTGTGATAAGATATGTACAGAATACGCCAGATCCGGACGAGTAACAGCAAGATATATCAGTCGACCAACAAGCCGACGATAAGACTCCGGATCGTCAAGTAACTCGCCGCTAGCTAAGCCAAGTTTATGATGTTGTTCGATAGGAAAAGCACTCGGCTTAGCGCCCAACAATCCTGCTTCAGAAACAATATCCAGAGTATATTTCCGTTGACACAAGAACAAACCTGCAGAACTTCTGGCAACCTCGATGCCGAGAAAATATTTCAAAGGTCCCAAGTCCTTCATTTTGAAGCAATCACTAAGATAGGACTTAAAAGCACACAAAGCAGCGGAATCGTTTCCAGAGACGATAAGATCATCAACATAAACTAGGACATTGAGCTATATTCCTGACTTAGTAAAAGTAAATAGCGAATAGTCCGAATAAGATTGAAGAAAGCCATACTCTTTCAAAGCAGTGACAAGCTTCGCGAACCAGCATCGGGGAGCCTGTTTCAAGCCATACAAAGACTTACGCAAGCGACAAACCAAAGTAGGATCAGCAGTGTCAAACCCGGGAGGCAACCGCATGTTAACTTCTTCGTCTAAATCACCGTGCAAGAAAGCATTATGAACATCCATCTGATGGAGCTCCCAGTTCTTAGATGCTGCAATTGCCAGAAAAGTCCGAACAGTAGTCATTTTAGCAACTGGAGCAAATGTTTCAGTATAATCAATACCTGCCTGTTGATGATTGCCAAGCACAACTAATCTGGATTTGAGTCGTTCGACACTGCCATCGGACAAAAACTTTGTCCTATAAACCCACTGACTGCCGAGAGCACGTTTTCCGGGAGGTAAGGGCTCCAAAGTCCAAGTACCATTGGCTTCTAGCGCGCGAATCTCTTCTTGCATTGACTGTCGCCAACCATCATATTTCATGGCTTCCTTAAAAGATGTGGGATCAGTATTGGCCACTACAGCTGCAATAAACTGACGATAATTTACAGAAAAATTGTCACAATGAATATAATGTGCAAGAGGATACGGAGTACCTGAAGGCGAATCAGAGACAGGGGCCGAGAGAGATGGACTACTAGCAAACACGGCATGAGTGACATGATCACGAAGCTTAACAGAAGGATACTTTATACGAAAGCCACGACCAGAAGACGGTGGTTGAGCACCGCCAGCAGCTGCTGCCGTCGAGTCTTCAGTGACTGAGACGGGCTGCTCCGCACTGGAGTCAGCACCTTCTGGCTGGACAGAAGGAGATACAAGCTCAGGACTCTCATGTGCAGAAGCCGTATCAGCCCCCCCTGGAGCATAACTATGCACCGCAACATCACAATCCGCATCACATACGCCAAAATCCGCAAAATCCTCATGAATATCACCCACAAAAGGCACAGCGGTCTCAATATTCACATCCTCAGGACAAGCAAACGGAAAGACATCCTCAAAAAATTTAACATCCCGAGAAACAAAAAAGTCTTTCGTATCCAAGTCATACAACCGCCAACCCTTTTGTCCAAATGGATAGCCCACAAAAACACACTTCCTACTCTTACTAGCAAATTTATCACCCTTCGTTTTTTGATTGTGTGCGAAACAAAGACATCCAATAGTGCGAATAGCATCATATGTGGGTGATTTTTGAAAAAGGACCTCAAAAGGAGTTTTATTTTGAAGGATAGGAGTCGGAGTTCGATTAATCAAATGAGCCTCAGCAAGAACACACTCACCCCAAAAAGAAATCGGCAAACTAGCCTGAAAATGCAATGCCCTTCCCACACTCAAAATGTGTTTATGCTTTCTCTCAACCCTCCCATTCTGTTGTGGCGTGCCAACACAAGAGGTTTGGAAAAGAATTCCAGTATCACGAAAATAAGGAATGAGACATTTAAATTCAGTACCATGATCACTTTGCACAACTTTAATAGTTTGACCAAATTGACGATCAACCATAGCAACGAAAGCCATAAACATCGAATAAACTTCCAATTTATCAATCAATAAATAAATCCATACAGCTCTCGAAAAATCATCCACAATAGTTAAAAAATAACGAGCACCACACGAAGACTCATGTCTATAAGGACCCCACAAATCACAGTGAATTTTTTCAAAAATTCGAGAACAATTATTTTGACTTAAAGGAAACTTGTCCCTATGATGTTTAGAACGAAAACAGACTTCACACCCTTTATTCAAACAACTCCTAGACCCACTAACATGAGGAAGCAACTTAACCACTTGCTCGGAAGGATGTCCCATGCGACGATGCCATAACTCCACATCAGAAACAGCCGTAACAGCAGACACCACCGCCGGTTTGCTAAAATAATATAGTCCATCCCGCCTAGCTCCCGTTCCAATCAGCACCTTCGTTTGGTCCTGTATCAAACACATATCAGATTTAAACGTGACAATGGATTGCAAATTATCATTAAGTTGTGAAACCGAAATTAAATTGCAGTGTAAGTCAGGAACATAAAGGACATGATGGAGAGTAATTGTATCCGATAAAGCAACCGAGCCCTCCATAGACGCAACCACAGTGGCGCCATTCGGCAAACCCAAAGGACAGTGAATGGGTTTAATATCAAACAACCAAGAAATATCACCAGTAGCATGATAATTAGCACCGGTGTCAATGATCCAAGAAGAGTCGTCGAACTTACCACTCAAGCGATTATCGGGTATGCTAGCATTACCAAAAAAACCAGTGATAGCTTTCCACTGTTCTGCAGTAAATACTTGATTAGTTGAAGACGAAGACGAAGGCGAGACACGCTGCTGCTGCGAATGAACTGGACCAGCAGCTGCTGCATGTGCACGCGCCACCCCTCGACCCGGAACTGCGGCGGAAGGTTGACGAGCACGATCCCACTGGTCCAACCTTCGGATACCCAACGACCTCAAAGCAGAGAGGCATCATGACCACGCTTGTTACAATGAGAACAAACGTGCAAGGCATAGCAAGTTGAAGCCGTATGACCCGGCTTCTTGCAGTGAGTACAAACTGGGCGTTCTGAGGTTGGTTTGTCAACAGAACCACGCCCACGACCACCCCCTGCACGAACAGCGAACCCCACAGCAGGCGGAGGTTCGTCCCGAACACGATCAAGACCACGAACAAGCTCCTCTTGAGACACTTGTTGATAGGCCTTGTTCAAGGATGGCAGAGGATCTTGGGCCAAAATATTAGAACGAACCTGCGCATAGTATTCGGGATACAAACCAAGCGTAAAACCGTTGCAACATATCATCCTCTCTACGTTTCTCATGTTGCTTACCCACATCACAAGTACACTGGCCACACTTACATTGAATTAAAGGTTGTAATTTAGCAAGATCATCCCACAAAACCTTTAACTTGCCAAAATAAATGGAAACAGACATATTTTTCGATTGTTCACATTTATTAATTTGTGATTTCAATTGTTGAATCCTAGGACCATTAACAACACCAAAACGCTCATGCAAATCATCCCACAAACGTTTAGCGTTATCGTAATTTGAAAGCATAGACCGTACCTCAGGATCAATCGTGTTCATTAACCACGACACAAGCATGCATTGAACAACCACCCAATCGTCCTTCGTTGCTGGAGGTACAGGACCCATGATCGAGCCATCGAGAAACCCGAATTTACGCCGAGACGAGAGAGCAACGAAAATAGCGTGTGACCATGTATCGAAATTATCAAGCTTGAGGCGAGTCGAAGTAATGAAATCCCCCGGTCGATCATGAGCGCCGAGGTAGAAGGGATTGTTGAAGGCTATCTTAGAGGTAGGCGACGGCGAAGGATCATCTTCACCAGCCATCTTTCGTAGGGTTTGTGTTTGAAAAAAAAAAATTAGCCTGCTCTTGATACCATGTGAAATATGGGCCTGGGCCGCACCCATCACAAGGAGAGAGAGTCCACTTCACAAGACAAATGAGGTTCCACCTTAAAACCATATGGCAATAAGGAGAGTAGCCCCTTTGCATTATAGAGTGAACCCATCTCTCTTATTTTATCAATGTGGGACACTCACATGTGGTGTGCGCACATCATAGCTTCAACACTCCCCCTCGCATGTGAGGTCCCTTTTTCAATTGGCCCAGAGTAAATTAACGGACCCATCTTTGGGCCTAGCTCTGATAGCTTCATTTTTTGTTTCTCGGGATGTTAAATTTTTTGAGGATGTCTTTCCGTTTGCTTGTCCTGAGGATGTGAATATTGAGACCGCTGTGCCTTTTGTGGGTGATATTCATGAGGATTTTGCGGATTTTGGCGTATGTGATGCGGATTGTGATGTTGCAGTGCATAGTTATGCTCCAGGGGGGGCTGATACGGCTTCTGCACATGAGAGTCCTGAGCTTGTATCTCCTTCTGTCCAGCCAGAAGGTGCTGACTCCAGTGCGGAGCAGCTCGTCTCAGTCACTGAAGACTCGACGGCAGCAGCTGCTGGCGGTGCTCAACCACCGTCTTCTGGTCGTGGCTTTCGTATAAAGTATCCTTCTGTTAAACTTCGTGATCATGTCACTCATGCCGTGTTTGCTAGTAGTCCATCTCTCTCGGCCCCTGTCTCTGATTCGCCTTCAGGTACTTCGTATCCTCTTGCACATTATATTCATTGTGACAATTTTTCTCTAAATTATCGTCAGTTTATTGCAGCTGTAGTGGCCACTACTGATCCTACATCTTTTAAGGAAGCCATGAAATATGATGGTTGGCGACAGTCAATGCAAGAAGAGATTCGCGCGCTAGAAGCCAATGGTACTTGGACTTTGGAGCCCTTACCTCCCGGAAAACGTGCTCTCGGCAGTCAGTGGGTTTATAGGACAAAGTTTTTGTCCGATGGCAGTGTCGAACGACTCAAATCCAGATTAGTTGTGCTTGGCAATCATCAACAGGCAGGTATTGATTATACTGAAACATTTGCTCCAGTTGCTAAAATGACTACTGTTCGGACTTTTCTGGCAATTGCAGCATCTAAGAACTGGGAGCTCCATCAGATGGATGTTCATAATGCTTTCTTGCACGGTGATTTAGACGAAGAAGTTAACATGCGGTTGCCTCCCGGGTTTGACACTGCTGATCCTACTTTGGTTTGTCGCTTGCGTAAGTCTTTGTATGGCTTGAAACAGGCTCCCCGATGCTGGTTCGCGAAGCTTGTCACTGCTTTGAAAGAGTATGGCTTTCTTCAATCTTATTCGGACTATTCGCTATTTACTTTTACTAAGTCAGGAATACAGCTCAATGTCCTAGTTTATGTTGATGATCTTATCGTCTCCGGAAACGATTCCGCCGTTTGTGTGCTTTTAAGTCCTATCTTAGTGATTGCTTCAAAATGAAGGACTTGGGACCTTTGAAATATTTTCTCGGCATCGAGGTTGCCAGAAGTTCTGCAGGTTTGTTCTTGTGTCAACGGAAATATACTCTGGATATTGTTTCTGAAGCAGGATTGTTGGGCGCTAAGCCGAGTGCTTTTCCTATCGAACAACATCATAAACTTGGCTTAGCTAGCGGCGAGTTACTTGACGATCCGGAGTCTTATCGTCGGCTTGTTGGTCGACTGATATATCTTGCTGTTACTCGTCCGGATCTGGCGTATTCTGTACATATCTTATCACAGTTCATGCAGGAACCTAGAACTGAGCATTGGGAGGCCGCTTTACGGGTCGTTCGGTATTTGAAAGGGACACCGGGCCAGGCATTCTTCGAGTGCCGCTTGTGATCCGACTCTACGAGGCCGGTGTGACTCGATTGGGCGGCATGTCCGCTTACTCGTCGCTCCATTACAGGGTTGGCTTGTGTTTCTTGGTCATTCTCCCCGTGTCGTGGAAGACCAAGAAACAACCTACTGTGTCGCGGTCGTCGGCTGAAGCTGAATACAGGTCTATGGCCGCTCTTACTTGTGAATTGAAATGGTTAAAAGGTCTGTTGTTGAGTTTAGGTGTGCATCATCCCAAGGCAATTAAACTGTTTTGTGATAGTAAATCGGCATTACATATCGCGAAGAATCCGGTTTTCCATGAACGGACGAAGCACATTGAAGTTGATTGTCACTTCGTCCGCGATGCAATTACTGAGGGTTTGATTGTTCCATCTCATGTTTCTACGTCCTCTCAATTGGCTGACATCTTTACTAAAACGCTTGGTAAACAACAGTTTGACGCTCTACTCTCCAAGTTGGGCATTCATGATCCTCATGCTCCACCTTGAGGGGGGGTGTTACGAGATATATGGGGTGTTTTGGGAAATATATTGGGAGAATATTTTATATTGCATATATTTAGTTATTTCCTGATTTTCCTTGATCATGCTTGATTCTAGGATATTAGGTTGATTGTAACATATAAATAAGGTTTGGGTGATTAATAACAATTAAGGCAATTACTCCCAATTTCACATGGTATCAAGAGCAGGCTAATATTTTTTTTTTCAAACACAAACCCTACGAAAGATGGCTGGTGAAGATGATCCTTCGCCGTCGCCTACCTCTAAGATAGCCTTCAACAATCCCTTCTACCTCGGCGCTCATGATCGACCGGGGGATTTCATTACTTTGACTCGCCTCAAGCTTGATAATTTCGATACATGGTCACACGCTATTTTTCGTTGCTCTCGTCTCGGCGTAAATTCGGGTTTCTCGATGGCTCGATCATGGGTCCCTGTACCTCCAAAGAACGAAGGACGATTGGGTGGTTGTTCAATGCATGCTTGTGTCGTGGTTAATGAACACGATTGATCCTGAGGTACGGTCTATGCTTTCAAATTACGATAACGCTAAACGTTTGTGGGATGATTTGCATGAGCGTTTTGGTGTTGTTAATGGTCCTAGGATTCAACAACTGAAATCACAAATTAATAAATGTGAACAATCGAAAAATATGTCTGTTTCCATTTATTTTGGCAAGTTAAAGGTTTTGTGGGATGATCTTGCTAAATTACAACCTTTAATTCAATGTAAGTGTGGCCAGTGTACTTGTGATGTGGGTAAGCAACATGAGAAACGTAGAGAGGATGATATGTTGCAACAGTTTCTGCTTGGTTTGTATCCCGAATACTATGCGCAGGTTCGTTCTAATATTTTTGGCCCAAGATCCTCTGCCATCCTTGAACAAGGCCTATCAACAAGTGTCTCAAGAGGAGCTTGTTCGTGGTCTTGATCGTGTTCGGGACGAACCTCCGCCTGCTGTGGGGTTCGCTGTTCGTGCAGGGGGTGGTCGTGGGCGTGGTTCTGTTGACAAACCAACCTCAGAACGCCCAGTTTGTACTCACTGCAAGAAGCCGGGTCATACGGCTTCAACTTGCTATGCCTTGCACGTTTGTTCTCATTGTAACAAGCGTGGTCATGATGCCTCTCGCTGCTTTGAGGTCGTTGGGTATCCAGGTAAGGTTGGACCACTCGGGGATCGTGCTCGTCCAACCTTCCGCTGCGGGTTCCTGGTCGAGGGGTGGCGCGTGCACATGCAGCAGCCCGCCGGGTCCGGTTCATTCGCAGCAGCTAGGCGTGTCTCGCCTTCGTCTTCGTCTTCAACTAATCAAGTATTTACTTGCGAACAGTGGAAAGCTATCACTGGTTTTTTTGGTAATGCTAGCATACCCGATAATCGCTTGAGTGGTAAGTTCGACGACTCTTCTTGGATCATTGACACCGGTGCTAATTATCATGCTACTGGTGATATTTCTTGGTTGTTTGATATTAAACCCATTCACTGTCCTTTGGGTTTGCCGAATGGCGCCACTGTGGTTGCGTCTATGGAGGGCTCGGTTGCTTTATCGGATACAATTACTCTCCATCATGTCCTTTATGTTCCTGCCTTACACTGCAATTTAATTTCGGTTTCACAACTTAATGATAATTTGCAATCCATTGTCACGTTTAAATCTGATATGTGTTTGATACAGGACCAAACGAAGGTGCTGATTGGAACGGGAGCTAGGCGGGATGGACTATATTATTTTAGCAAACCGGCGGTGGTGTCCGCCTGTTACTGCATTTCGATGTGGAGTTATGGCATCGTCGCATGGGACATCCTTCCGAGCAAGTGGTTAAGTTGCTTCCTCATGTTAGTGGGTCTAAGAATTGTTTGAATAAAGGGTGTGAAGTCTGTTTTCGTTCTAAACATCATAGGGACAAGTTTCCTTTAAGTCAAAATAATTGTTCTCGAATTTTTGAAAAAATTCACTGTGATTTGTGGGGTCCTTATAGACATGAGTCTTCGTGTGGTGCTCGTTATTTTTTAACTATTGTGGATGATTTTTCGAGAGTTGTATGGATTTATTTATTGATTGATAAATTGGAAGTTTATTCGATGTTTATGGCTTTCGTTGCTATGGTTGATCGTCAATTTGGTCAAACTATTAAAGTTGTGCAAAGTGATCATGGTACTGAATTTAAATGTCTCCTTCCTTATTTTCGTGATACTGGAATTCTTTTCCAAACCTCTTGTGTTGGCACGCCACAACAGAATGGGAGGGTTGAGAGAAAGCATAAACACATTTTGAGTGTGGGAAGGGCATTGCGTTTTCAGGCTAGTTTGCCGATTTCTTTTTGGGGTGAGTGTGTTCTTGCTGCGGCTCATTTGATTAATCGAACTCCGACTCCTATCCTTCAAAATAAAACTCCTTTTGAGGTCCTTTTTCAAAAATCACCCACATATGATGCTATTCGCACTATTGGATGTCTTTGTTTCGCACACAATCAAAAAACGAAGGGTGATAAATTTGCTAGTAAGAGTAGGAAGTGTGTTTTTGTGGGCTATCCATTTGGACAAAAGGGTTGGCGGTTGTATGACTTGGTATCAGAGCTAGGCCCAAAGATGGGTCCGTTAATTTACTCTGGGCCAATTGAAAAAGGGATCTCACATGCGAGGGGGAGTGTTGAAGCTATGATGTATAGCGCACACCACATGTGAGTGTCCCACATTGATAAAATAAGAGAGATGGGTTCACTCTATAATGCAAAGGGGCTACTCTCCTTATTGCCATATGGTTTTAAGGTGGAACCTCATTTGTCTTGTGAAGTGGGCTCTCTCTCCTTGTGATGGGTGCGGCCCAGGCCCATATAGCTTCAACAAAATTTGATATTCTCTCATCTCAACCTGATAACATGCTCCAATCCGATTAATCGTTCATTAAAAACAAGCTCTCTAGAAAAAATTAGTAAGTTTCTAAATTCTTTCATATTACTTTTGATTATAAACATAACTTACAATTTCAAAAATGGAACTTAATTATTACCACTAAACTAAACATGTTGCTATGTCTATGATACTTAAACTCAATATTTCTAATCATTTATTGTTAATTACTTTATTATCTATGCCCGGAGAAATAAAGAATAACGAATTGATTCCAAACAAGATATGAAATTCAGTTTCTCCGATCAATTAAAAGTGATTTTTGATGTAGACTTCTCTTGGACAATCACATGCATATCCTAGAAGATTTCTGGGACCATCCCTTTTATATTGGGTACCAAGAAAATTACACTCCCTTTTGTCTTTTTGCATATTCCCATGATCCCAATTCCCATCCTTATCTTCCTATATCACTTTGAGTACTCATGCACATGTGGATATCCATATTCCTTGCCCGTTTAGTTAAGCATATTTTAATCATATACTATCTTATAGGCAATAATAAATACGACTCTAAAAATCTAGTAGTTTAGAATGATTTTACATTTAGATTTTAAAACCTATCATTAAACTTTGAAGTTGTAGCTTAAAAGGAATTAGCTTGTGAAGACCAGAAATTACATTGCTTTTGTTTCTTCTTTCTTTCTTTACACAAACTAATTATATGATGCTGTAAAAATGAGCAGCATGTGATGGCCTAGTATTGGCATGGTCTCACATTTTCTGAGATCAAGTCATATCTTTGAAAGAAGGATCCCCAATTCCCCCCTCGCTCCTTGCGGTAAAAATTTGTGTTATTCTTCCAAACTCTGAAGACTTCATTAAACTAGCTAGTCATATTTCTCGGTTACTTGTTTCCCTTATGAGTCAAAGCAACTGAATTAGAAATATAGTGGTCGAAATTATCGATTGCTGACAGTATTTTGAAGCACTTAATGTAAGTAATAAAGGGAGGACGATAGGAGAGCCGGAGAGATGAGGAGGGAAAATAAATTAGTGCTTAAAGTAAGGAGAACTATAGTAAATATATATAGAGCAACAACTTACAACGTAATTACCATGATGTGAAAACAAAAAGAGATGGCTTTACAAGCGGAACTCTCTTGAGGAAAAAATTGTAGCTCAGTGGAGCAACACTATGAATTTTAGGGTTTTGTCCAAGTTTCGAATTCTCAATCTAATAATAAATTAGGGAATTTTGCCTTTATAGTGACAATGGGCCGTTAGTCTGTTGTCTTCCAGATTGAGTTCCTTAAGTAATTCTGATACGTAATTATATACTTATGCCCAATATGTCGAACTTATCTAGTTTCACTAGGCTTTGTTACCTTAAGTGTTGCGAGCCTAACTTAGTTGACGTAAGACATTGTATATCGAGATGAATAATAATTAAAAAAACTAATGACGGTTGTTTTGGATTTGGATCAAACCACTGAAACAGAAAATGTTAAAATTTTGTGATAGAAACTACGTTTTCATGGGATTACACAAAGATTGCTGATATCATGGGTCCAAACGGTCATCATATAATAATACTCCTTATCTTTATAATATGATTCATAGGAGTGACCACTGTTTGACACATCACCACTTTAGGAGAGATTTACAAAGTTGTTTACTATATTTAGACAGAGAAATAAATAAGCCATTAAAAAACGAGAAGTTTCCTTCATCTTAAGCAAGCATCTACTCCTGAAACACAAGGTACTATGAAACATCCTTATATCATGATTCATGACACAACTTGTGTTCTCTTTGGTGCAATACAGAAACATAGTACTGAAATTACTTAGCAGCAAAGGAAAGTAATATCTTTAAATTATTTGGACCAACATTTAATATACTTGCTCCGCATTTTTACTTCTAACGTTTAAAACTTTAAGGCTACTAACGTACAATTTTAACTTTTAATATCTCTATATATTTGTGAGAATTATAAAAAAGTTGAAAGCTTATAAATATATGTTGAGATAAATCCAACAACACCTTACATGCTAAAATTTGTATTGTTTATTTTGCATAAATTTCGGTCAAAATAAGTGCATGATTAGTACAAAAGTCCAAATGTTGCAAGTGACAAAAACGGAGGAAGTAATATATAGCATCTACTTCTATTCATCGTCCCTTATTTCATGAAAAATAGATTTAAATAAATGTAGGGGTTGAACAAATAGATTTAATTGAAATCTAATTTATGTCACTCACCTCCAATCACTGGCGGAGCTAGCATGGGTCACGTGGGGTCACGTGACCCCGCGAATTTTAAAAAAAAATTAAGGATTTTTCGTAAAAAAAAAAGTTAAAAAAATAAAAAAATTGTTGCGCCCAAGCAAGTTGTAGCTGAGAAAAGAAGGAAAGTTTGGCTTGCATGCGGTTGTAATCCCTGTATCTTATCCGCCATTGCGTAACTTACTTTAACTATAATTAAAACAACTTAAAAAAATAAAAGATCTTTCAATTTTTAAAACTTATCACTTTCTCCCTCCTTCCTTTTTCCTAATATTCATCTCTCTGCTGATTAAAGTCTGCATTCATATTCATCTACTCCAGTTTTCTATCTCGAAAGTTCAATTTCATATTTCCATTATCAATTCAAGTTACTTCAAGGAAAGAAATTGAAGTATTTTTTCGTCGATTCAAAATTTTGAAGGTTTGTTTAGGACTAATTTTACTATTCTTAGTTTTAAGATTTTGATTTTGTAGTTTACCATTAGATATTTGAGTAAGAATTCAAATAAGAAATCATTAACTAGTCTGCTAAAAAAAATCCAGATTTTTGTATGTTGTTATTATATTCTTTTTGGGTTTTCAAGGCTATTTTGTAATAATAATAAAGATAATATCTTTGAGTTTAGATTGTATGATAAATTAGGCTATTCAAGGCTATGTGTGAATTTGTGAATTTGTATAAATTAGGTGGTGTTAATTAATTTATAATTTTCTAAGATGATTTAGTTTCTTTATGATGGTAATTTATTGATTGATTTTCATACAGTTTAATAGTTAGTTCATATGTGTTAATTTGTATTAAATAATGAATATAGGAAACGATGAGTGATACACCCAGATCAAAAAAATCAAAGGCAATGGGAAAACAACCCGATCTGCGACAATTTTTACGACCCCCGATTTTGAAATCACGCGCCACTGCATCCAATATGTGGACCACGATCATATTTTGTCCTCCTAATTTGGAATACTTATCAAACATCAAGAAGACTTTGATCTTATTTCAATTGGCATCGGGATTGCAAGTGAAGTTACACAAAAGTTCACTTCTTGGGGTGAATGTGAATGACAACCAATTGAAAGCTTTTGCTAATCATCTTCTTTGTAAGGTAGGGAAGCTACCTTTCATATACCTAGGCCTCCCTATTGGAGGCAATGTTTCACGAGTTAGTCTATGGGATCTCATTATTGGCAAATTGAAAAAGAAGCTTGCTACTTGGAAGTGTAGCCTCCTCTTTATTGGAGGGAGAATAACCCTCATAAGGCTTGTCTCTCTAGCCTCCCGTTCTACTATGTGTCGTTATTTCCCATCCCTAAGGGGGTGATTGGAAAAATTATTGCCATTCAAAGAAGATTTCTTTGGAGTGGCAACTCATCAAAAAAGGCTATGCCTCTTGTGGCGTGGGAAATTTAATTTATTTCACAAAATCTAACGTGACATAAATTAGATTTCAATTAATATGACATAAATTAGATTTTGTGAAATAAAATTAGCAAACTAAGTTGAGAAAATCATAACCAAAGTTAAAATCATAGTCAAAAGACTTAATTAAGTTCAATTACATACAATTTGGTTAATGTGAACTTAGCTAATAATTCCGAAGTTTAATCCACAGATCTTGTTCCTTTATCTTGATCTAGCAAGGAAACTTCATAATAAATGTGGGAGTAGCAAATGGAAAAAAGGAAAAAGGTAGTTGGGAAAAAAGTATGAATAGGAGCCTTCATACAACCTGTCAAATGATAAAGCAAAAGGTAAATTTATTTTCAGTTTTAAATTTTGCCCTTTTTCCATGTTCACCGATGAAATTTGGTCCCAGGCAAAAATTAAAGAAAAGAATTATCACAATGTTGACCATTTCAGCCTAAAGTCTTGACAAATCTACAAAGCATAATACTAGTATAAAAACATATGCATTTACTGAATCTTCCTTCAACCACCCTTGGCCCTTTCAAAAGTAAATTTGTGTCCTTCAACCTCTATGTAAGAATTTGAATATCCATAAAGTCACAAACTTATACTACCCTTTATGCTAAGATATGAAAAGTTTTATTATACTCGTTACATTCTAAAGTTGACAACCTAATGGCTAAATAGCTAATAATAGACATAATAAACAAGTGTGAGATCCAAAATGTTTTGCCTCCTATTAGTTTATGATTAAATTAGATACTCCTTTTTAAAAAAGAAATTCATAAAGACTCACAAATTTCTACATATTTTAATCTTACAAATTTATCATATACTAATCATATCATATGACAATACAATACTCTCGCAACTATCTTAAATATAAGAGGAAGTTGAAGAATAATAAAAACTCGAGCAACAAAATTTTGATAAGTTCAAACACTAATAACATTACTAATCACGCATATAATTAATGCAAGAAAAGACTTGGGATGAAAAACTGATTAATCAAGGTTAAATTTCAAGTAAAAACGACTTGACGATAAGCCCATCAATTAGTTACTAAATAAAGAATGATAAAAGTTACAATTGAATAAGTAAAAAGTTAGATGAATAAATTCTTTATAAGTTAGATAACCAGATAGATTATAGAGTGTTTTAAAATATTAAGTAATCCACATAAAAACATTCAAAATGTTGAAGTAAAAAAACAAAATATTACAATTCTAGGAGGTCTTTTGGTCAGATTATCCGATTGAAAATGATAAAACTTAGTTTACCCACTGGGTAGTTTATTCACTACTAATAGAACTTAATGTATGGTGAAATCCAACTCCCATCAACAATTATTTATTAATAGTCTATTAGGAGCGAGTAATATACCCACTGAATAAATGTAGTTATGTCCTGACTGAAAACTATTTCATTGATAGAATTGATTTGATACCACCACTAAAGTCTAAAACCATGTTCTAACTTCTACTATTTTCACTAGAAAACATTTCCGTGCTCTTTCATGATTCATGATTCATGATTCACTATTCACATATTGTTACAAATACACACACAAATGACACAATGACAGAAACACAGCTTCCAAGTTACAGCAACTTTATAATTATAAGCTCCTCCTCTCTTTTTTCTCCACCAAACATTAAACATATTTATCACTCCCCATTAAAATCACAACCCACTCATTTCATAATGACAAATACACCACATTCAAATTCAATCACACACATTACACATACGATACAACCGCACTTCCACCAAACGACACATTAGGACATTACATCTTCTTTCTCTCTCTCCTCATTTTCATGTGTTAATGTTCCTGTTTTCCTACTCTAAAAAATATCCCACCTCTTCTCTTTTCTACTATCTCCACAAAAACAAAAAGAAAGCAAATACATCAATCCACCACCAGGCACCATGGCTAAGCTAGTGGTGGAGGTTCTAGATGCGGCAGACCTCATGCCGAAAGACGGTCAAGGGTCTGCCAGCCCTTATGTAGAGGTAGACTTCGCCGAACAACGGCAGAAGACCCAAACCAAGTTCAAAGACTTGAACCCTGTTTGGAACGAGAAGCTCGTATTCGAGCTTCCCGACCCACAAAACCTCCTCGATAAAACTATCGAGGTAACGGTTTATAATGATAAGAAATCCGAACACGGCCAACATCATAAGAACTTTCTTGGCCGTGTTCGGATTTCTGGGGTTGCCGTTGTTGCTACAACGGAAACCCAAGCCTCTATTCAGAGGTACCCACTTGATAAGAGAGGGATGTTCTCTCATATCAAGGGGGATATTTTTTTAAGGATGTTTTTGGTTAATCACCCTTTTGGTAATTACTCTTCTTTTCCTCCTCCTCCTATCAAAAAAGAGGAGAAAAGAGAGAGTGTGGTTCAAGTTCCTCCACTTGAGGAAATTAATCCAAACATTGCCTTCAATTTTGGCAATAATTATGAGGAGGTGGGGGTGAGAGAATTTGGCAATGAGAATCATCATCATCATCATCATTATCATCATCATCACCATGACGAAGAAAAAAAGAATAAAAAAAGAGAGAAAGAGAAAGAAGAAGTGAGAACTTTCTACTCAATTCCAGCTAAAAATCACACTTCACAACCTCCTCCTTCATTTGAGAGGGAGACACACCAGGGGCAAGGGCAAGGGCAAGGGCACGGGCACGGACACGGACACGGGCACGAGCAACAACAATCGTATCCTAAGGTGGAAGTTCGGGCGGATTACATGAAACCCTCCCCACCACCGTCTATGATGATGCAGGTTCCTGGAAAACGGCCCGAATACGAGCTCGTTGAGACCCGGCCTCCTGTGGCAGCACATATGGGATACAGAAAGGGTGATAGCACTGGTAGTACATATGATCTAGTGGAGCAAATGCATTATTTGTATGTAAGTGTTGTTAAAGCTAGAGATCTCCCTGTTATGGACATGACAGGGAGTTTAGACCCATATGTTGAAGTTAAGCTTGGAAATTACAAAGGTGTTACAAGACATCTTGAAAAGAATCAAAACCCTGTTTGGCATCAAATTTTTGCTTTTTCTAAGGAAAGATTGCAATCCAATTTGCTTGAGATTGTTGTCAAAGATAAGGATTTTGGGAAAGATGATTTTGTCGGTAGGGTAGTGTTTGATATGACTGAGGTTCCGCTTCGAGTACCGCCTGATTCGCCGTTGGCGCCTCAGTGGTATAAGCTGGAGGACAAGAAAGGGCAGAGAGGGACCAGAGGAGAGTTAATGCTGGCAGTGTGGATGGGAACACAGGCTGATGAAGCCTTTCCAGACGCATGGCATTCTGATGCACATTCAGTTAGTCATCACAATCTTGCACATACGAGATCAAAGGTTTATTTCTCGCCTAAATTGTACTACTTAAGAGTTCATGTTATTGAGGCTCAAGATTTGGTGCCATCAGACAGGGGCCGTGCACCGATGACCTGTGTCAAGGTTCAATTAGGAAACCAGATGAGGATGACTAGGCCTTCCCCAGTTCAAACGATGAACCCGGTTTGGAACGATGAGCTCATGTTTGTGGCTTCGGAGCCGTTTGATGAATTTATGATTGTGACAGTGGAGGATAAAGTTGGACCTGGTAGGGATGAGATCTTAGGAAGGATGATCATCCCTGTTAGAGAGCTGCCACATAGGATGGAAACAGCTAAGTTTCCTGATCCTAGGTGGTTTAACCTCATGAAGCATTCAGGTGAGGAAGAAGGGGAGAAGAAAATGAAGTTTGCTAGCAAACTTCACTTGCGTCTCTGCTTGGAGGCAGGGTACCATGTGTTAGATGAGTCGACTCACTTCAGCAGCGATCTTCAGCCCTCGTCGAAGCATCTGAGAAAGGCTCCAATTGGGATCCTAGAGCTCGGGATTCTGAGTGCTAAGAATCTATTACCCATGAAAGGGAAAGAGGGGAGACTGACCGATCCATACTGTGTTGCCAAGTATGGTAGCAAATGGGTTCGAACACGAACCCTTCTTGACACTCTCGGTCCAAGGTGGAACGAGCAATACACTTGGGAGGTTTATGATCCCTGCACGGTGATCACTGTAGGAGTGTTTGACAATTGCCATGTCAGTGGAAAAGATGATACAAGGGATCAGAGGATAGGAAAGGTCAGAATCAGACTATCAACACTAGAAACTGATAGAATTTACTCACATTACTACCCTTTACTAGTGCTTACCCCTGGGGGATTAAAGAAACATGGGGAGCTTCAGTTAGCAGTGAGGTTTACCTGCACAGCTTGGGTGAACATGGTTGCACAATATGGAAGACCACTTCTACCCAAAATGCATTATGCTCAGCCGATTCCGGTCAAGCATATAGACTGGTTGAGGCACCAAGCAATGCAGATAGTAGCTGCACGGTTAGCTCGGGCTGAGCCACCCCTGCGGAAAGAGATAGTGGAGTACATGCTTGATGTGGACTACCATATGTTCAGTCTCAGAAGAAGCAAGGCAAATTTCTTCAGAATCATGTCAGTATTGTCAGGAGTCTCTGCTGTTTGCAGATGGTTCAATGACGTTTGCACATGGCGAAACCCTATAACAACCTGTCTTGTTCATGTCCTATTCTTGATATTGGTTTGTTACCCGGAACTCATACTGCCCACTATCTTTCTTTACTTGTTTGTGATTGGCGTTTGGAACTACCGATTCAGGCCGAGGACCCCGCCTCACATGGATGCTCGGGTTTCACATGCGGAGCATGTCCACCCAGATGAGCTTGATGAGGAGTTCGACACATTCCCAACATCCAAACCCAATGACATGGTTAGAATGCGATATGACCGGCTTAGAAGTGTGGCAGGTCGGGTTCAGGCTGTGGTGGGGGATTTGGCAACTCAAGGGGAGAGAGCTCAGGCATTACTGAGCTGGAGGGATCCAAGGGCTACTGCCATATTCATATTCTTATCTTTGATATGGGCAGTGGTCCTGTATGTGACTCCCTTTCAGGTGATTGCGGTGCTGGTGGGGCTTTTCATGCTGCGGCATCCACGGTTCAGGTCCAGGATGCCGTCTGTACCAGTTAATTTCTTCAAAAGGTTGCCTTCAAAATCTGACATGCTTCTATAACACAGCTCGGATTGTCTGTCAATAAATCTTCTAAAGTTCAGTTTCATGGAGAAGAAGACCTCACTTCTCCAAGAGTCGCTTCGCGTTTATCCTTAATCCTTATCTTCTTGTAATGTAAGAGTACCCAGCGATTCTTTTCTTTTCAGTTCTTATTCCTTATATTGTACAATTAGTCATAAAATGTCAATTTTTGGCAAACAATGGGGTAAATGCTACAAGATAGTTTCAAGTCCAAAGAAATGAGCCAACAAATAGGCCAAAAATGGCCATATACTTCGATTGTGAGAAAATTCTTGAACATCATAAGCAAAATTGAATTCCAATACAGCGTAACAAAATTTGTCTCACTATATCTTGTGACAACCACTCTAAATTAGTTTCTGAGAATTAACTAGACATCACCTTCCTAAACCATAGTTGAAAAACAGAAGCTACAGCAACTAAAAAGCTCAGAAATATACCAGCAATAAGAGATTTATCAACAAAATTCCACTGCGCTACGCTTGCTCTTGCCTTGCTGGAATTTTCCTTCGAGTTGGGCTGCTGGAGAACTGCATTCTCAGAATCTTTCATCAAAAGGACGTTTCGTTTTCTCAGTGCATTATGTTTTTGATCATCTTCTCCTGGATTGCCATTGACGGCCACAGCAATAACTTCTGAAGTATCAGTGCACTTCACTGCATTACAGCATGATTCAGGCTCTTTAGAGCACGCACAAGGTTCATCACTAGCACCACATGAAGAGAGTCTACTGTCACTCGGTTCATCCTTCCTGGAAGGTCCATCTTGAGAACTGTGACACAGAACCTCGATCACTTCAGCGAAAACGGACCATCTTCCAACAGAAGTGATCTTTACAATAGCTGAAGCGCCAAGAAGGCTTTCTGAAGCAGTGATCAATACTTGTATGTATCCTTTGGTGTGTCCCACCTACCAAAGGCAAGTCCCAAGTCATGAAATGAAGCAAATCATATTTATCTGTATGGTAAAACACACTAAGAAAATAGAAGTACAAGATGCAGAGAGGGAAGATAGACCATCTCCCTAATTTGAGACATTACAAGGCACTAGTCATGACTCATGACCAACTCTACCTACTTGTAAACAAATCGGTTTCCATTTCGATATAAGTTTAAAAAGTTGAAACTTAATAACAACCGAACCCACACCCTGGAAAAAGAAAATAACTGGTGAACTTTCAAGTACTACTGTTTGTATATAGATGTTCCACTTGACTTTTGCACATTTCAAATACCCTACTTCGTCCATTTTTACTAATATATGAAAACAAATGTTATTGGAGATTTATCTCAATGTTCTTTTGTTTTTCAAAATATCAACTCATACTTTTTACATATAGATATTAAAGATATTAATGGTTAAAGAGGTGCAAGTCAAAGTGGAACAAGTATATATAAAGACATGGAGTAGTGGATTACAACACAAGAAAGTCATAGGTCAAACTTGGCTGCAGCTTGTAGCAGTTCCAGTCTAGTGTTATGAAAATGGATCCAACCAAGTATACTTGTGTACAATTAGCCCAAAAATATGTCGGAAAAATAAGGTATATATCAAGGCTACAAAGAAGAAATTATAATAGAAATATCACTTAGATAATCTAAAAGAATGGATATGTGATGTCGTGGCAACTAGGCCACTGCCCTAAAAACGAGATTCGGCCCGTCCGAGGTACAAAACGTTATGGCCGATTCGTTCCCCAAGGTTAACATCACTCCCACACACCCATGTACTTGAGTGTGAGGGATTGGAGCCACACAAGCTCTTGCTCAAGAGAGGTCAATCTAATAGGATTGGATGATTGGAATCCTGTTACCCCAAGGTTAACACATGTATATATAGGAGAGATTACAAGCATATATTCAATCACAATAATAATAAACCGTTACACATTTATTTGTAACGTCCAATATTAATGTGAAATATTTCTCCCATATACACCACCTTAATAAACATAATTGTTCATTAAGAAGCTCATCAAAAGATGATTTACATGTTTTCCATAACCACCAAAAGAGAATCCCAAGAAAAAGCCATAAGAAGGAAATTAATTAAGGCCGTAAATAAGCCATTTCTCCAACAATCCCCCACAAATGGCTTTGAAGGGAAATAAAGTTTGAGCAAGAGAAGAGACTAACACTTAACGTTGATATAATTGAATCAAACGCTTAGTGAAGTGAGGCAACAACTTACAAGTCCGAGGAGTGAACAAGTCTTGAACTCCCAAAACTCTGGATCAAAAAGTGAACGAATCTTGAACTCTAAGATTTAAGTTGAGAGCCCCACAACACATGCTATGCTCTAAATATTGTATGACTTCCGCGTAAAATCACATTGCGCTTTTAACATGGCCATGCGCTCAACCTTGGGTCTCATGAGTGCTCTAGAGAAACCGCCTAAATTTCTCATAGAAGGTGGCCAAACTTTCACACTCACGTAGATGAATCTATTAATAGTGCATCTCAATAGCACTAAAATCAAAGTATCATTGGGTTAAGAAAGTTTCACATAACTTATCAAATACTACTCATTAGCACCCCCACAATGATTATAGATTCATTAAGAGCAATTTGCTCAACCTCACAAATTAGGTGGTGATTTCATCAAATCCTTCACATAGGATCACCCATATTTTGGGCTATGGAATCATCAAGCGTTAAAAACTCAACCTTTACACACAGGTTATGGATCTTTTACGTGCGTCTCAAGTAGCACTAACCTCATGGGTTTTAGATCCAATTCAAAAACTCAACCTCCAAGCATTATAATTTACAACACATGCCATAGGGATAGGTAAGTAATGCTTGTTCCCATACCAAGTGGGCTCAATGCCTATCCCCCTCGACATCCAAGGATCAACATATATCCACATCTTCTTTGATTCATTGCCATGTATTTCCATTAAGAAAAATACAAACACAATCATTCAAGGATTTTCATAACAAAATTTCTTCCTACAAATGCATGATCGTTGAAAATAATATGGCAACTTTAGTGAACTAATTCATAAATTCATCGTTATCAAAACCAAGTTTTGCTTCACAAAAATTTCTAACACAATAGATATAAATTTAGATGCAAATGCATAATTAATGTACCTATAACGTACATAAGAATGATGAAATAAACATCAATGCTTACAAAAAATTGTGAGAAATAGAGGTTATAGTCTCAGTTGTTTTAGGTTGCCAAAAGGATCACAAATTAGGCCAATAAAAAACCGCTAGAATCGATCTATGACGTAATTCGATCAAGCCATCCCATTTAGTCATATGAAATCAATTATAGAATATTCATAACATGATTTCACCAATCTAATACTCATTCCAACAAAGATAATTAGATAACTTAAAAGAAATCACTTTAGGATCAATTTCAGAAAAAGCTCTTTGTTGGAAGGAATAATAGAAGTGATCATTCAATTCATGAAGATCATCAACATATCAATACATTAAACCAAAAATTAGTTTAGAGTGGACCTTTCTTTGGTTTCAAGTCAAGAAGTGTTCATCTCATAACATTTCCTTCAAGACTGCCAATCCATTCTTCAAATAATTCGAATAGTACGCGGACTCGTAACACCACATGCACCGTTGATACCAAGTTTATTACACACTCCAGATATATTACCAAAGCGCCATTTTCCCATATTCAAGAGTCATGATGGTTGGCATATACACAATTACTTTTCTATATTCACTCAAATTTGGCAATGAAAGTTCCTTTGTAGCCATTGACAAAAGCAAATCTCGTTTTTAGATTGTCGGAAAAATAAGGTATATATCAAGGCTACAAAGAAGAAATTATAATAGAAATATCACTTAGATAATCTAAAAGAATGGATATGTGATGTCGTGGCAACTAGGCCACTGCCCTAAAAACGAGATTCGGCCCGTCCGAGGTACAAAACGTTATGGCCGATTCGTTCCCCAAGGTTAACATCACTCCCACACACCCATGTACTTGAGTGTGAGGGATTGGAGCCACACAAGCTCTTGCTCAAGAGAGGTCAATCTAATAGGATTGGATGATTGGAATCCTGTTACCCCAAGGTTAACACATGTATATATAGGAGAGATTACAAGCATATATTCAATCACAATAATAATAAACCGTTACACATTTATTTGTAACGTCCAATATTAATGTGAAATATTTCTCCCATATACACCACCTTAATAAACATAATTGTTCATTAAGAAGCTCATCAAAAGATGATTTACATGTTTTCCATAACCACCAAAAGAGAATCCCAAGAAAAAGCCATAAGAAGGAAAATTAATTAAGGCCGTAAATAAGCCATTTCTCCAACAAAATACACCACTTGCATGTAACAATTGATGTCTTTCGGATCTTAGTTTGCTGGGGATTTGGCGAATTAGGTAAAAATGTCCCAATCAGAAAAACGAGAGAAGTGATAGAATTGCAGAAACACCAAAATCTTACCAAGTGAATTCCATCTGCTGCAACATCAGTGATCCATATTCTCTCCACCAGTCCTTCCATCCCGTTATATGGAGTGAAGGATTCAAAAACAGCAGTTAATTCACGACTTCGTTTCTTTACGATAGCACTTGGCACTTTCTTCATCCTTGCAGCAGGAGTACCTGAATTGAAAGATTGAATAAAGATTTAACTTCAAAACCAGTCCTGCATTCAGTCACAACGACAACGAACTTGTAACAGGTTGGGATGGTTTCCATGGCCTTTGCATGATATGACAAGTGAGTCATATCACTCATTTGTCATGGAAGACAACCTCATTCAACACCAGGCTCTAAAGTCGGTAATTACTACAGAAATCCATAGCACAAAGTAGTGTTCATTTCAGTAAGGCCAAAATACCCTAACAGATTATAAAAATTCCAATGACCAACATGGTCACTTCAAACAAGGCACATCATCCCATTTATCAGTGAGATGCAAGCACAATAAGAGATTATCAGTGAGATGTATCAATACTCAAAAGCCATATAGCATATGAGTGTGCATTTTCAATTTCAGTCAAATCATCTTTCACCAAAATGCCTAGGTAAGATGTTCTATGTACACAAGATACTGCACATGGTTTACTACAGCATATGATACTAGAAATATAGGGTCCCAATTCAAATTCTCCACGATCTTGGCCACTGGTTCTTCAAACAAGCCTTGAATCTCCGTCGTGTTACACCAAAAAGTAACCTTTAAAAATATTCTCCAATCTCATCTACTATCCATATGATGTGAGTCAAGACCCTTTGTTCTATGGACACTAGGGTCCTAGTCTCCTGGATCAAATTTCCAAATTTTTTTTGGCTTTAGGGACACTTAACAATCCTGTTTTCAACTAAATTAACCTTCCAATAGGAGACAAGCAGTTGTGATCGAAATTCTCTCAAAACTTGATCAAGTGGCTAGACACTGACCATGAAGCTTGGTTGTCACCATCAAACCCGCTCTACTTAGAAGAATCATTTTTAAGACTTACCCCCTCATCACCTTAGAGTTACAACCTTCAATTTTGGGGATCCAGGATCCCAGTTCCAATTATGTAACTTGATATTGGCCATTTATAAGTCTTCCTGAAGTGATCTTTATAGTGAAAATAAGTTTCCATGATGGCATGTATCGATATATATATTCTCATGCTGTACACATGGAAATCTGTATACTGTTTGAGTAAGATGAACTGGAAGACTGTAATTATTCTGCTAGTAGCATAAGTACACGCATACATAATAATAGTAAGTTGAATGCATTGCATTGATGTAAATGAAACAAAGTAAACTGAAGTAATTAGATAAACAGCCACAATGATGGGAGCTCATTCTATTTTTTATGGTGGCAACCACATGTAGATTAAATTATGTGGGGGACCAGAAAGCACTTTATAGATACTAATTTTAAAAAATAATAAATAAATAAACACTTAACTACAATCCAACGAGTCATTTGGTATAGGATTACAGGATTTCAATTGAATTTCTCCAAAAACTTGTCTCAATAGTAACCTGTCTCAATAGTAAGCCAAAAGATTCACTAAGTTACCTTAAAGTTAGGGCATGACAAAGATATCTCTTAGTAAATTTGTCAATCCCTTCTATCACCAGGTTGTTTGAGAATCTTGATTGGACACACTAGATCAAATTCCTTTTAAACTTGTCTCAATAGTAACCTGTTCGCTTCATTAGCCATAAGGCCCATGACAGCAGGTGAGATACTTGAAAGGAAGTACTAATCTGTTCCATGAGTTCCCTAGCACAATCCCCCTTCCCCCTCTACCACAAGAAACAGAGGAATCAACGTCTCGGTTCCATCCTCTCTAAATGACCCCTGTTTTATCTTCTGCCTTTGGCACCCTAGCAGTGGTAATGGAATTGAAATCCCCTGAAAAGGGATAACTTTTAAGACTTCCATCCTCCATGAAAGGAAGTACTAATCTGTTCCATGAGTTCCCTAGCACAATCCCCCTTCCCCCTCTACCACAAGAAACAGAGGAATCAACGTCTCGGTTCCATCCTCTCTAAATGACCCCTGTTTTATCTTCTGCCTTTGGCACCCTAGCAGTGGTAATGGAATTGAAATCCCCTGAAAAGGGATAACTTTTAAGACTTCCATCCTCCATCCCTATGGCATTGATTATCTAGCCTTTGGTTTTTATTTCGTAAAGGAAGCACAAGACATCAAGATGCACCTCGAAAATGACCATAAACAGCCTTACAGCCCTAAGCCCTTTTATAAGTACACGTTCTTCTAAGAATTGACCATCTATCTGGTATTAGCTGTAATCCTTCATCTTGGGGTTCTATCCCAATTCAACTATTCAACCACTTCCCTCAATGCTCCTTTTGTTTTGTGATCTCCCCATACACCCAAGAACATACTCCCTCCATACCAATGCCGCTTTCCTTTTTCAGTTGTCCACAACTCTTTTGAACATGAGACCACATATCTGTTGAAACTGACACCTCTCTTTCAAGAACCCCCATGGCTCCACCCCTTTTACTTTTCCTAACTGCTAAATTATAAAAATTCATCTTACTATTAACTCATTCACACTACTATAAATAACTTGGCACACCAAAAATTTGCCTCCTAAAACATTGTGCCAAAAGCAACTCAGCTATTTTAGGATGGAATAACCTTATAAATAGTCCCCCTGCATCATCTATCTAATAGAAGCAATGGCTTTTCAATTAGGGGATCTATAGGTCCAACCATTGATTCACCCAACACTCAACCAAGCAAGTAACCTTTAGAGTTCATCCAGAGTTCCGTAAAATTTAGAGCTAGGTCGCCAGGATTAACATGTAATAGTATGGCAAACCTTCCTTTAATCTAAAATCTGGAACTTTGAGCGTCAAGTATCCCGAGAAGACTAAAAAGTAGGACAATATATCAGTGACCATTCATCATAAGCCACAGATAAGAACTAAGACTCTTGAGATTTAAGCCCTACTCACTCATATGTAGCCAAGTCATGTAGATCCCTTATAAGGCAGCTTCACTATCCTATAAGACAGTTAGGCCTGCAAAATCTGGACGCGCAGATGGCCTTTTGAACAAATTAGAAGTTTTGATTCAGCTTTAGCATATGCACAAAAACATTGTGCTAAAGCATTTTCCAAACATACATCTTACATTAATAATGGCACATTATATGTTGATCAGAAGCTAAAAACTGAAATTGCATAGAAGTCAAGACCAGCCTACCAGGACGAGGATAGAATTGTGAAATATGAACTTGAGCCAACTTATAATCCTTAATAAGCTCAACAGTCTGTCAAAAATCATCCTCGGTTTCACCTGAAGGAGAAAAAATGGCATTGGGGTGAAAACCACAAGTCAATATAAAGAAACAAAAGGATTCATCAAATTATGTGATCATGAATTCCATTGCATGGAACGAAAAACAGATGTGCACACTCCCAAGTACCAGATACACTGCATGCCTGAGATATCTTAAGTCATACTCTTATCCAAAGTAATCTAGGAATTTCCTCCCTCCCCAACACCACCACCACCAAAACCCAGCTAAAGGACAGTCACTATGAAAAAACAATAAATGCATTCTCCAATTTCTAGAATCTGGTATGTCACCACAAAAGGCAGAGACTTTCCAGTGCAATTACGACAATTGCATCCTAGTCTACAAATAGATATTCACAGGCACAGCTTCAACCCCCCCAGCCTCGAATTTGCATACAAGAAATCCCGTACTTACCGGGAAAACCACAAATAATATCAGTTGCAATCTGCATCCCTGGGACCAGTTTGGTCAATGTATCCACCACAGTCCTGAACTCTTCTACTGTATATTCTCGGTTCATAGCCTAAAACAATGTAATGAACCACATCAAAAACTATCAGCAGCTGGGATATGCTGAGAAATAAAAGGTGAATAATTGACAGCAATATAACAAAATTGTGGCTGACAAGAAATGCTTGAACATACAGTTAAGACAGCATTGCTCCCAGATTGAACAGGAACATGAAGAAAGGAGTATACACAAGGATGACACAATACTTCAGCAATTTCTTTCAGGTGTTCAAGAATATAAGGTGGGTTAGTCATCCCAACACGAAGCATTGTGCTTCCAGTGGAGGGAAGCTCTGCAATGATCGCGTTTAAAAGAATAGGAAGATTAACTCCGATGTCACGGCCTGTAAAAGTTCCCATGTTCAAAAATTTTAGCAAAAAACAAAGTTAGAGAGCCTAAAAACATTGGAATTCACATTAATACAAATACTTGAGCTACAATTGTACAAACATTTCAAATTATGATGTACACAAAAATAAAAGGCATCAATAAGTACCATATGCTCCAGTATCTTCACTGCTTAACCAAATCTCCCTAACTCCCTCAGATATGACAGTTTTCACTCGCCGAACCTGAAGCATTGTAAATTGTCAGCCTGGGAACAATACCCACTTAAACCATGCAGTTATCACCAGGAGTCCAAGCTACTTACAAGGCTGTCCACTGTATAGCTTCCTAAATGACCACGTGCATGCTTTGTCTTACAGTAAGTACAAGCACCCAAACAACCAACGTTAATGGGAAGAATCTCAACAAACTTGTTCTTCCTCACCTGTACAGGAAAATGAAGCAAAAACATCTTCAGTTTCTAAAAGGGCAATATTTCTTAACAGCACAATTTGTGTTGTTTGGTGTAAATAATGACTCACAAACTCAACTGAAAGAGCCAAAAAACATAAACCGACCATTACCTTTGGGAGGTCAAGAGCGGGCAGTGTTTTCCTATTTAAAAGCCGCACCTCATGGCCTTTCAAGGTCTCTTCTACAACTTCTACGACACGATCAATCTGCTGCACGCCAACTATACTAACTCCTTCAAGCTCTTTTATGTTCCGACTTCCTTGTGGCACACACCCTGCCACGACCAGGGGTTTGTTTGCACTTTTTCCTCTTGTAATAAGAGTATCCATGGCAGATTGACTTGGTGATTTAACTGTGCACCTGGAACAAATAAAATTTTGAAACATTATAATACAAGTATATTATCCATCAGTGTTTAATAGATATGCTATCATCATTGGCTTTTAACCAACAAATAGAAGTCCCTAGAACCGCAATTATATTATATATGAAAATGAGTGGGAGATATCCTCACGTATTTATCAGCCACAAGTCTGCCTCCTCGGGATTGTCACTTAAGGTATACCCATAGGCTGCCAGCTGACCGGCCATGTACTCACTGTCACTCTGATACATCAAGATATGTCCATAAGCAATTGTAAGTTGCAGAAACTAGAGTAGCAAGTTCCAGTAGCTCAACGCTATCAATCTTTGAGCATGATGAAACCTGTATCCTGTTAAAGTATAAAAAATAAAAATAAAAAGTAACTCCACACTAAGATCATATTGACCTACTCGCTCAATTAGGCAAAATCTTCACTTGCAAGACATCCTCACATAGCTGCAGAAGAAATGAAGGGAAACTAAGGGCAAAAACTATATATATACATTTTGTTTTCTATCTAGACATGTTTGCCATCATAAAGGGCACAAAGTTGCCACTACTTGTTGTCTTGAAAAATACTGAGATCATCATATATCTACCCTCATTATGACTCCCATTCCCAATATCGAGGATTGATCCTTTGCAGTAGATCTAACCTCAAGTCATCCATAATCCATACTAACTCCAAACCAATAGATGTATTAGACACCATCCCCTTCACAAATGCAGTGAGTAAGCTGGAGAAGTTGGAAAGATAAATATTTAATTGTCGTTGCAGAGGATAAGAGAGCACATTTACTGCAGTGGTATATAATGTGCAGACCTAAGTGGGGAAGGGGTTGGATCATGGTCAACTTGGTACCTAACATTGTAGGAGAGAGTAGCTATGACACTTTCCTTATGAGCTCAATTCTTGAATATGGACTATAGAGTCATGAATCATTAGATCATGGCCTTGAACTTATTGGCTGGACGGATTTCTTGGAAGGTGCTATACTGCTATTTATAAGCCCACAAAATCTGTTTCTCAAGGTTTTACCCCTAATCACACTCAGTGGAGTCAGTGCACTTATGGTTTCATTTTTGGAATGATTCCGAAAGAGTGGAGGCATCCTTTAATAGCCTTCCTCATATCTTTAATCTGTCAAAATCTAAAGTTGCACTTTTAAATCTGAATAATGTCAGGAAGGGAGATTCAATTGTTTAAGAGTTTCATATTCACCAAAATCCTAGCGACAAGGAACTGGATAAATTTACCATTAACTCCATATATTGGATTTTTCAACTACTCTTCCATAGTCAATAAGAAAGAATGATTTTGTGAATTGAACTTATTTTTCCAGAAAATTTATTTTCTAAAGCACCAGGCTTATGTGTCCAGACTCCAGAGCATAATTGCCTCCAAAAGAATTGGTACATGGCTATTTCTTTCCTAATATCAAATCCTCTTTCCAGTTCTCTAAAGGTCAAAGCCCTAACCTAGATAGATTTCTCCCTGTCGATGTCCATATGCTATGTCTCCCTAGCGAGGACTGATACGCATGTGTTTCAACTCCAAAATCGATAAAGGTGGTGAATTTTGGTTTTGACTGGACTCTATATCATTGACCAACAATCAATATTTGGTTTTGAACTAGATATAGAGAAGCTAAACTAACCCAATGCTTTCTTAATCTTATTTTGGTCCTTGACAATCAAAAACTCGTATGTCTCCACTGATCTTTCCTTTAGGCATGAATAGCAAAGGATTTTGCAGGGACTTCTCTTATTTGATTCCATTATTCAATCTTAAGAATGATGTCAGCTAATTGAAATCATTGTTATAATTTACTAGTAAAATTATTTTCTTATCTAAAAGACCTCTCTTGGAGCCCAAAAAGCACCGAAAACTTCAGAAATAAGAAATGCCACTCACCAACATCTCAATCTCGAGCACAAAACTTCAACTCAATCACATTAGGTAAATCAAATGCCAACCCCCCCAAAAAAAAAAAGGACATAGACTTATCCATCTGTATTTGCAATACTTCCCTGATAATGGCCAATAAATTGATCATCACCATTACCACATAAATGAAAACGATACTTCTAAGAACCGAACATCGCCATTATCAAAATTAAGCACAATGACCACACATAGGAGCTCAAATAGCAATAAACCACATATACTAAACACTTATTGAGCAACAAAAACTAGGTTCACTAATAGCAAGCAGAAATACATAAGAAGTCAATACCATCATAACACACATCAGTAATTCCAACACCCACAAGTTTTCACAATAAATATAGCATTACTGACCTGGTTATGAGAGCACCCAAAAGTTTTTATATAAATTATCTGCAAAACAAAATTCACATAATAATAAGCAAGCTAGGAAAAACACTGATAAAAAAAAAGGTGAAAAATTTGGAGAGTTAGGGAGAAAAATAGACCTGGGTACCAGGAATTATAATGGATTGAAGTGGGTCTTGAACTAAAAAACGGTTAGATTTGATGGGTTTTTTCTTAGGGTTTAACCCAATAACAGAAGTGACGGGTAAACGAAACCCCGGAGCAACTCCTCCATCTCCCGCCAATAAATCTTCGATGTCTTCCATTTCGAATACAACCGGTGTGACTGTGAGATAGAGCTGTTGCTGCTGCTGCTGCTGCAATGGAGTCTAGATGCTAGACCAAAAAAAAGTTGCAGACTTTGCACTTCTGTTTTATTCTTTCATTTTCATTTATATATTTCTACTGTTTTTTTAAATTGCACCATTTCATTTTTTAGGATTACCGAGACGTTTTTTTAATGTCAATATAGTATTTAATTGCGTATAAGTATACAAACAACAACTAAGCCTTATTCCCAAAGTGATTTGGGGTCGGCTAACATGAAATGATATTAATTGCGTATAAGTATAAATTGTAAAATTTTGATGTTTGGAATCTTTGCACTGAGACGAGTCTAACAAAACCTCATTTGAATATGTTTTGATGCGAGGTAGTCTAACAAAGTTGGTTGATGAATACTGTCAATAAAATATTGCAATTTAAAAAAAAAAAAAGAGGAAGTATATTTCTAATGATGGAGAGAATAAAGATACAAAAGGTATGAAAGTCTTGCAAGTTCAACAAAATTTCTATCCTTAAAGGGCATATATGTCTAAAAAAAGTGACCTCCTAATTGTGCAACATTAGTAATACTATTGGCTTTCCACTAAACATGTCTTGAATCAATGGAGTCAAGATATAAAATATCAACGGCTTGATATCATCCAATAAGACCCTAAAAGATTAAAAACTAATATATCATCTTTTACCGCTTGTTTGGTTTTTTTCTTTTTAGTACAGAAAGGAAAAAGGAAGGGAAGGGAAGAGAAGAGAGAGGAAAATAAATTAATTGAAATTTTCATTGTTTGGTTTGATGGAAGAAAGGGAAAGAAATCCATTGTTTGGCTAGCACAGTAGTATATAATAAGAAAAATATAACTAAAACAAACATAATATATTTTTGGAGACTGTATTTACAGCATTTTAAAATCTCACTTTCCTCCCAAAGGATAGGAGCAAAGAAAACAGTTGATCTTGCAAAGAGACTGCCTACTTTTAATTTAAAGTTAGGCCCTGTGGCCCAATATTAAGAAGAGAACAGACGAGCATTTGGAATATAGTAACTAGTTTAATCTATTTAGGAACCAGTTTAATCTATTTAGGAACCAGTTTAATCTATTTAGTGACCAGTTTAATCTATTTAGGAACCAGTTTAATCTATTCAGTGACCAGTTTAATTCATTCAGTAATCACATTCTTTAATCCATTTAGTGACTAGTTTAATCCATTCAGTGACTAGGTTAATTCATTCGGTAAGAGCTAAGGGGTTATTTTTTATAACTGCTTTGTCGTAGTCCGAGATTAAAAGTGAAACAAAGGAGAAGAGAAGGGACGAATAGGTTGGTGCGAAATGTCTATGAATAGTGTTAGGTTAGAATGGGATGGAATGGGCTTGTTAGAAGAATGTAGGATTGGATTTGTCTAATTTTATGTTAAAATTAGACCGCCTATTCTAATAATTTGTGTAAAGAAAATTGGTTAAATCAAAGGATTCTCTCCCCCACCACTTCCTTTCCTTTCTTGTGCAATTCAATTTTTTTTAACCAAACAATGGAACTTCTTATAATTCCTTTCTCTTAATCATTTTCTCCCTACCAAATTAGTGTTAAACGTGCCTAAAATTATGATTGATGGCTAATAAAAGTTTAGATCCATTTAGCTTGGCCTGACCCGCCTATTTTATTAATTTATTTATGATATATTCAAACTGGTCCAATCAGTATACTTCATTCGTTCTATAATAATGAAGAAGGGAAATATACAAGTTGAATTTTTTTTTTTGAAATTTGAGAAATATATCAATGAGTCTGTATGAGAAGACATATGTCAGTTTAGGGTTTTTGTTTCTTAAATACTTAGCATAGATGTAGTATAGTAAAACTTAATATTGTAGTAACAAATCTAGTTGTCATCTTATAGAGTTAAATACTTTATAAGTGTAGTAATTATGCAAATTAAAAAAGAAGAAGTTTAACTAGCTCATACATCTTTGAAAGTTAAAAAAATAAATAATGGTAGTACTTTTTGGTGGTACGATACAGTCAAACATAGATGAAAATTAGTATTACATATTTACCTTATTTCATTCTTAAACTTATTTGCTGGCTTTGAAAGAAGATAATCTATCTCACTCCATACGACCATACTGAACTAACATAAGCCATCAACATCATTGTCTTAAATTATGCTTTTTTTTCCATCTACAATAGATGGGTAGCATCTAGTAAAGTCGCAAGGCCCCATTGCAAGGCACATATCACATATGCCATCAACTTATTTTCTTTGTTTGATAATAGAATTATTATTCGCAATAAGCTAAGTATATGATATGAGTATCCATATATATGAGCTTAATCATCACATACAAAACTAAAGATGGTAGTAGGTCATGTCTCATGTTCCCATGTTGTAGCCTTTCGACTTTGGGTGGCCCAATCTACATTAGTCATGTATAGAGATGTCTACTAGTGCGGGTTAGGCGGGCCAATCCGTGGGCCCTAGCGGGTCGGGTGAGATTTCATGGCGGGGCCGGATTGTGAAGTCACGGTTTGTGCGGCATTTGGTTCGCGGGATTGAAAAATCTTGGCCGCACCGGACTGTTACCAGTTTTAATGGTTCGGGGCCTAGCGGTCCGGCATGAGATTTTTTTTTTTCAAAATTATTGAATCATTGAAATTATTCATTATTGTTACATAAAACCTTTAAAACTAATTAAAATATATACTTCCTCCGTTTCTTTTTACACGTATACACTTTCCTAAAACGGAATGTTCCAAAATACATATTACACTTTTTTTTCTTTCCCAAATTGGTAAGTTTTATGCTGCAAATTTACCAATTTACCCTTACTTATAACAATTAACTAAAATTAAACCTACTTAATTTAACCTCATTAATACTAATCTAAATTAATTAAACCTCCTCTTTCTCTTCCACCACCCCTCCCCCAACCAGCCCAAAGAACCCAACCCCATTCCCCCACCACCCCGAAACCCCCCAAACCCCGAAGCCCCTCCCCCCCTCCCCCATGACCCCCTCCCCACCACCTCCGAAGCCCCCTCCCCTTCCCCCTCGGTGGAGCAACCCCCTCCCCCCTCCCCCCGCAACCCCCCTCCCCTTCCCCCTCGGTCGCGCAACCCCCCCCCCTGCAGTCGAGCAACCCCCTCCCCCACCCCTTCGAATCCCGCCGTAGAAAATCGTAGCCCCATTCCACCCTATCGCGTTCTCTCCACTTTTTCGAGCGGAAAATTCACCAACCACCACAATCTCCACCTCCTACACGACAATACGAAGCCCCCAATTCGGAAAACCTAAAATCAAAACCCCCAAATTCGAAAACCCTAAATCGAAAAAACCCCCAAATTCGAAAACCCCCAAATTGAGAAAACACTAAGTCGATTGTTTTATTATCGGATGTTTGTTGAATTTCTTTGGTTTTGGATAGTTTGTTCGTCGAATTTGCTTGATTTTGAAATGTTTGTTCGTCGAATTCTTGTTTTGCCCGACTTTTTTTCCAGTTTTTCCCCACGACGGGGAGGGGTGGGGGTTGGGGAGGGGATGCGGCGGTGGAAGGGGAGGGGGGAATCGACGGGAAGGGGGTGGGGTTGCGGCGGTGGAAGGGGAGGGGGTGCGGCGGTGGAGTGGAGTGAAGTGGAGAGGGAGGGGGGGGGGAATTGGGTCGGTGGGGTGGAGAGGAGAGGGAAGGAGTGGGGCTGCTGGGGTGGGTGGGGGAGGGGTGGTCCCCACTCTCTTTAATCTCCCTCCATTACTTTTACTTAATCCCCTATTGAAATTTTGCCTAGGTTACCGCAATTTTCAAAAGTGTAACATGTAAAAAGAAAGGGAGGAAGTATAATTATTAATATTAACGAATAATTTCATTATTTTTGAATTTGATTGAATTATAATATATGCAATTTGATTAAAATATACATAATTTGGTCGAATAATTACTTGGATTGGGCTGGTCCGGTTCATGGGGACGGGCCGGACCAGTTTCGTGGACCGGGCCGGACCGAGTTGGACCGTTTTCGTGGGCCAGTTGGGCGGTTTTAGTAGAGGGCTTTCGTGGGTTAGGCTCAAAAAAATCGGCCCACGATCCATCCACCAATTTCACGGTTCGAGGCGGGTTGGACCGGGATTTTTGCGGGCTCGACCCACACGACCCAAGAAGTGAGTTGGGCTGGATTGGCCCGCATTGTTGGCCATCTATAGTCATGTCATGACAATTAAATCCTCATAAACTATGCTCAAGAGTTTAGTAGGTAATGATAGAATATAAAATATTCTTTGGATATAATGCTCTCACAAAAAAAAAAGAGTTTAGTAGGTAAGTATCAGTATTATAAAATTCATATTCAAATAAGAAATACAAACGACACTGCCTCCGTTCAAATTACACTACCAACGTAAACGATCACTAGCTTCGCACAGAATAAATATCATAATTTTGCTGCGTTAATTATCTAGTCAACACGAGCTACGATAATGACTACATTTTATTCATCGTATCATTATATTTATCATCATACACGATAATAGTAGTTTATAGTAGTACTTTTCATTCAAAGTTGACCGAGTTTAGACGTTTCCCTCAAATTTCAGATATGCTCAAGGGGTAGTAATACCTGCAACATAGGATAAAATATATATATTTGTCAAATGTTGTATGCAGCTATATAGTGTAGCTAATAGAGAATTGTGGGTTTTTACTAAGAGAAATTGCATGCTTTAGTATGATGTACAAAAAGAATCTGACGGACTAGGCCAGTAATTAACCCAAAAAATTTGACAAAACTAAAAACAACCTGATTTTTTTTATGGTGTTCTCAATGAGAAATAATCGTATGATCTCATTTGATCATGGTTATCTTACCATTTAATAGGGTGGCAATTTATTATTGTGAGCCTTGGAAGCAAATCCCTAATAGAAAGAGATTGATATATCTATCTAGTAGGTAATGTACTCATTTTTTTTAACACAAGCTACATCTGAAGCTGAGAAAAGCAAAAAGCAAGAAATAAAGTAATTAAGGCAAACATCTAAAGGAGTTGGCTAGCTCGTGAGCTTGTCGAACTTGTTGACGGGGAACTTTGCAGATAACACATAAATGAATTCTACTTATCATTAATGTTTATTTCTTGTAATGGATATTTTACCCATTGAATTGACGATGTTTTTTTTTCCTGGTTTAGGAGTATACAATATTTTTTAGTTCTCAAGACACTGATCTCTAGTTCAGGCTTCTACCCGAAATTTCTCTTTTTCTTTCAAAGCATCTTTATTTGAAATATATATACGGAAGGAGTATCCAGAGAAAATCTAGAGTACAATAGTATGATGAAAATATATAAAACAATTGAAAAGTTCTCCCAATCCCTCCTCTTTTGGTTTTGGGTCTAAAAGTTTGTGAATGTGGCTTATAATTTGAAAACCACCCTATAGTTCCTGGACGTAAATGTTCAGTACATATCCACTAGATTATTTAAATCCACCATATTAGTTCCTAGATATATGCATGAACACAAAAGTGCAAAACCTCTTATATATATACCTTATAAGTTATATCTTTCTTATATTTCCAAAATCCATCTAAATGATGAATCAACTTTCATAAACAGTATTCTTTATGTTTAGAATTAATTTGTTATCGTAATAATATATTCAATCTAATTAGTAACATGATAATAACTGATAACAAGTAAATTCAAAGAGATAATAATAAGATAGTAAAACTTACTTCCACACTTGAAATGGCGAGGGACAGCGCGACCACATCGTTGCACAACACTAATAGCGTAATTAATATCAATCAAAGGTGCAATTTTGGGAGTAATTCTACTACACACACACTCAACATGTGTAACCCTCAATCTTTGGCAACAAAAAGCACTTGGTGGAACCCTTAACACCACAGGCTTACATGCTGTTACTAAAATTTGTCTTTCTTCATGACACTGTGCTGGGGTTAAAGCTCCTACTTTCTTAACATAATCACCACTTAATACAATTACTAATCCTAATAGTATCAACATTAAACCCCTTTTTGTAGATTCTCTCCTCTTCATAACCTCCATTATTTTTAATTAATTTAGGAGATTTGATTAATTAATATAGTGAACAAACACTACTCTTGGCTTGCTCTTGATGATCCTTTGGTGCTTTGAGGTTGGATTATTTATATAAGTTGTTGGTCCAAGTAAAATGGCATAATCTGCATTGATATGTGTTCCTTTTCATTGTAGCTTGACTAGCTTCCTTGAATTTGTAGTGCGGTATCCATTGTAACTTCACGATTAACTTATTTAATTGGGAAATTCTTCCTGGTAGCCCCAAGGTTTTGGGTTTTACCGGTAGAAGACTTATTTGTTTTTCTCGGTGGTAGGCCCCAACTTTAATCTTTTCTCCCTCGTATCACTTTCGTTAAGTTTTCGTTAATTTTACTATGTTTTAGGTTGGCACGCATAAGGTGACCTTTTCAACACACAAAACGAGGTATTTGACCGGGTTTGCATGCCTAAGGAAAATACTTTATCTAGGATTTGTGGGGTCAATTTGTCGTTAAGGACTCAATTTGAGGTCGGGATTATAAAAAAACTACCAGAAATACCTCATTTGCGTATTAAAAACGTATCATTTTGCGTGTCAAACTAAAGCAGAGCAAAACTAACGCAAACTTAACGGAAATGCTACGAGGAAGAAAAAAATTAAAGTTGAGGCCTACCAATGAGAAAAAAAAAACAAGAAATGCTACCACTGAGAAAACCCAAAACCTGGGGGCTACCAGAGAGAATTTTCCTATTTAATTTCTTTAATTTCTTAGTCAACTAAACTATTATTACTGTTTACTTTTCCACCAAGTAAAAGTTTTACATTTACTTTATCATAAATTATTGGGTGTAATTGTTACACATGTGTAACGACCCAAAAACCAACACTTCTTCTGTAAAAAACTCAAATGACATAAAATAAATAACAAATGACATAAGATTCATGTCATTATTTGTATAGTCATGTCAATTTTTGTTGGAGTCTATGTCATTACATACGTATTAGCTTTTGTTATACACAATAGGTCATGGTGTAATATGCTACACCCAAGATGCACTCTTAATTTATACGACGTACCTGGTACCTCACCCTTTTTCCAAAACGTCATGGGTGAACCGGGTTCACAATAATTATTGTGCACCAAAACTGACTTTATCACACAAAAACTAATTATATTACGAAAAATAATCGACTATATCATACGAAAACAGACTATATAAAAAAATTGACTATACCAGACAAAACTGACTATATAAAAAGTGATTATATCATACAAAAACTGACTATATCAAATAAAAACTAACTATATCATATGATCTCCATGCACAATAAGTCACTGTGAACCCTATACATTCAAGTTTTTTTCCTTTTCTTTTACCAAGATCTAGGCTACTGAGTCTAATACTCTAATCCACTTACCTCACATATTAGGGATAATCCGATCCATTGCATGCGAGGAGATGGAAGGACAAAGGGTTACAATGCAAGCTATACTTTTTAGGGCCTGTTCTCTTTGGCATAAAACAACTGAACTAAACTGAACTAAATTGAATTGAACTGAACTGATTGCAACTGAACTGAATTAAATTATAACTAATAGTAATGAAAATATTTTAGCTATCATTAATTAATAAATATAAATTAATAAATAAATAATAGTAATAACAATATTAATATAATATAATATAATATAATAAGCATTAATTGATGATAATAATAGTTTTTAATAATATAATATAATATTTAATAATAATAATAAAAATATCATTTAATTAATAATAAATTCATAATAATAAATTATTAATAATAATAAGTTATTAAATAAAATAATAATAAGTTATTAAATAATAATAATAATAAATTATTAAATAATAATAATAATAATAAATTATCTAATAATAATGATAAAATATTAACTAGTAATAATAATAAACTATTGAGTAATAATAATAATAAATAAGAATTAAAAAAAGAATTAGCAATGACAAATATTATTGAGATGTGTACTTCATAGGCTTGAATTATCATTTTCAATATAATTAGCAAAATCATATAGAAAAAAAAGAATTAGCAAAATAATAATTAGCAATATTAAAATAATAATAATAATAATAATAATAGTAATAATAATAGTAAAATAAATAGTAATAGGAGTAATAATAACAATAATAATAATAATAATAATAATAATAATAATAATAATAATAATAATAATAATAATTGTAATAATAATAGTAATAGTAATAGTAATAGTAATAGTAATAGTAATAGTAATAGTAATAGTAATAGTAATAGTAATAGTAATAGTAATAGTAATAGTAATAGTAATAGTAATAGTAATAGTAATAGTAATAATAATAATAATAATAATAACGGTTTTCTCACCAAATACCCCGACAAATCACGAAATTCACCATATACCCTTAATGTTTCAGATATTCACCATATACCCCTGAGTTTTCGAAAATGTTCACCAAATACCCTTTTTCTAACGGACGTTAACTTGCCGTTAGCTTTATTTACCATTTTGTCATTATTAACCCTAAAATCTAAACCCTAATCCCTAAAATCTAATATGAACCCTAACCCTAAAATCTAAACCCTAACCCACCACCCTCCCCTCCACCGGCCCCCCACCCCCTCTCCTCCACGGCCGCAACCCCCTCCCCCTGCCCGCCCCCCTCCCCTCCCCTCAGTAGTAGCCCCCCCCCTCCCCCACCCCCGGACCACCATCTCCACCATTCGAAACAAACATCAATCGAACCACCATCTCCACAATCGAACACCATTTGCTGAAATCGAGCCACCCAATCCTCGACATCGACCCAACCAAGCCCATAAATCGAGCCACCCAATCCCGGAAATCAAGCCACCCAATCCCCGTCGTTGTTGTTGTTGTTATTTTGGTGGTGCGAAAGCCAAGGGGAGAGGGAGAAAGAAACGTCGACAAGGGGTGGTGCGAACGTTTGGTGGTGCGAACGCCAAGGGGAGAGATGTTGTTGTTTTGGTGGTGCGAACGCCAAGGGGCCGCGAGAGAGAAACGCCGATAAGGGGTGGTGCGAATGTCGTTATTGATGTGGTGCAAACGTTTGGTGGTGCGAACGCCAAGGGCGTAGATGTTGTTGTGCGTGGTGCGAACGCCAAGGGGATGCGAGAGAGAGAAACGCCGACAAGGGCCGCTTTGGAGGGGAGGGAGGGGTTGGGGCTGGGTAGGGGGGAGGGCTGCGGCGGTGGAGGGAGGAGGGGGGGGGGCCGGGGTGGAGGGGGGTGGGGAGGGTTGGTGGGTGGCATTGGGGTGGAGGGGATTAGGAGGAGGAGGGGAGGGTGGGTTAGGGTTAGGGTTAGAATTAGGATTAGGGTTAGAAGTTAATAATGGCAATATTGTAAATCACGTTAACGGCAAGTTAACGTCCGTTACAAAAGGGCATTTGGTGAACATTTTCGAAAATTTAGGGGTATATGGTGAACATCTCGAAACATTGAGGGTATATGGTGAATTTCGCGATTTGTCGGGGTATTTGGTGAAAAAAATCGTAATGATCAAATAATTGTAATTGTAATAATAATAATAATTATCATTGTTTTATTATCAGAGAAATAAATTAGAAACTGAACTAATTAGAACTGAACTGATTGCAAATGAACTGAAAATAAGCTGGGGAGAACAGGCCCTTAGTTTATATCTTGACTAGTAGTAATTAACAATAAACAAAACAAAACAAAACAAAAAGGAAAAATGGAAAAGAATAATCCGACCTTTCGGCGGTATTCCCATAATAATCCCACATTCACTTAATTTCAGAATAATCCTAGCTTTATACCCTGTTTTCTTAAAATGGGCCATTTTACCTACAACCTGTTACACAGGTTACTATTCTCACAATCTCAGCTCTTTTCCCTCTCCTCTCTCACCCCTTTCTCTCTCCTCTTCTCTTCTCTCCTTTTCTGATTTCAGCAACACCCAACAAACCACCAACACCTACTGATAAATTTCCCACCACCAAACCAGCTCCACCGACCCAGAAAAATGCACCACCGTCACCCACTTTCTTTAACTGGGCTGCGGGCTGTCGGGGGGGCTGCGTCGAGGAAGCGTGCGGGGTGGAGATTGCAAGTGGAGGAGGACAAGGGGGTGGAGGCTGGGTGTTCGGGATTGCCGAGAAACGAGGGCGGTGGTCCTTCCTCATTTTTGTCGAGAAATGAGGGTGGTGGTAGGTTGGCGACTTGTGTGAGGGTGGTGGTGGGTTGGAAAAAGGGAGGACGGTGGTGGTTTTGTTGTAGTGGTGGGTTTAGGAGGGTGGTGGTGATGAGAGAGAAGGGTTTAGGATGGTGGTGGTTTTGTTGTAGTGGTGGGTTTAGGAGGGTGGTGGTGATGAGAGAGAAAAGGGAGGATGGTGGTGGGTTTAGGTTGAGTTTTTTTTTTTAATTTTAGTTTTAGTTATTAATTAAGTTGTATTAGAGATAAATTTTAGTTAATTAAGCTGGTCAAAATTAATTAACCATGTTCAAACAGGTTAATCTTCATATTTACCTCTTTTTACATGTTACTTTTGAAATGGGACCATTTTAAGAAAACAGGGTATAAAGTTAGGATTATTCTAAAATTAAGTTAGTGAGGGATTATTATGAGAAGACCGCCGAAAGGTGGGATTATTATTTTTCATTTTTCCAAACAAAAATGCTTATTTGCAAGCATCTTAGAATTCAACTTTTGACCATTGTAATTGATCATCTACTATATATATATATATATATATATATATATATATATATATATATATATATATATATATATATATATATATATATATATATATATATATATATATATATATCCAATCCGAAAAGTACATATATATTAATGGTGTTCTTGACTTAGTAAACATACTTACTGATTTAATTTGGAATTTTTTTTAAATATATTTTATGTTTTCTCGTTTCTTAAAGTTTATTCAATTCCCACTTTTTGAAGTTTTCTTACATTGTTCTCCATATAAGAAATCTTAAGTAATTTGTCGTTAAATAAACATCAATACTTGCCTTAACAATGAGTTTACATAGAAAAAAAATTCTATTTGAATAACAAAAACTAAAGAAAAGTTAATAGTAAACACTAGCTAGATCTGAAATATAAAATTATAAGGTCTTCTTATACAATACTACCTCTTTTTTAAGATGCAACATTTGGTTTATTTCAATACACTCACCAAATTAAAAAGATAAATGTTGCATCTAAAAACAGAGGAAGTATTTTTTTTGCCGTAAGGATGGGCCTCCCTAAGACAGCCTTCTAGAAAGCCCGCTTCCATGAATATCATTGCAATAATTCCTTTCTTTCCCATTGTTGACACTACGTTCACATGATACTCCCCCTGTTTCTTTTTGTTCTTCCTATTTTAACTTCCACGTTTGCCAATACACGTCTTTGACCTTAAATATCTTTCATTGTGTATTAGTAAAAATTAATAATATTAGTAAAATAATCATTGAGACGAATCAAACAAGACCCCACATGACTATATTTTTTTATCATATGTTGAAAATAATTTAGAAAATTCTCTTCAATTATGAATAATGTTAAGATTATAAATAGGAAGAACAAAAGAGAACGAATGGAGTACTATATTCCATGTCAAGCAACATTATCATTCTTGGCCATATATTATCGTTGGGTAATGATGTGATAAGTCCTATTCATTTCCCATTTTCCCTATGTTCGCGTCTTCGTCTCTTCTTCGAGACTTTTGAGACCAAAAGGACACAAATTCTGTTTTTAGTAAACCCAAGTAAATTATCATTCTAAGATTTATTTCGGAAAGATTTCTACGCACTTGTATGTAAACCCAATCACAAACAAGAGCTTCAGATTCAACGACAATAGCTCAAAATATTTCTACGCACTTGTATGTATTGTTGATTGCATCAAACACTCAACAAGTCAACAGGATAGTTGACTTACAACCTATGCTAAACTACGTTCGGGGAAAAAATTGTCTATACAGAACTTCTTTTAAAATTAGTGAAATGATACCAAACTCAACAATAGAAGTTGTTTCTAATTTCTACTTCTATTTCTAATGAGCGAATTGTTTGGGAAGATTCATGCTTCATGATTTGACAATCTTAAGGAATTTGGCATAGCGAAAATGTTGAAAAACAATGAAACTCACGAGATAGTGAAAACAATAAAGCTATAAATAAAAAGATGTAATATCTAAGAATTTTTTCCTTCAATAATGCTAAAATGGGTATTAATTCCTGAAATGTGCCCAAGTTCAAATTAATTCCATGGATACCGTCCACGTAGGACGGCACGCCAGAATTTTGTTTTTTTCAAAGCAAACCGCTACTTCAAGTAGCGGTTAACTTGAAGTTATTTGAAAACGGTATATGAGGTAAGAAAACCGCCACTCGGGATAGCGGTTTACTTAGGCAAAACCGCTACTTGAAGTAGCGGTTTATTATGAAACAATGAAACAAAAAAAATGAAGGGGAAAGCCACGCAGCCGGATGCGTGCCACGCAGCCTCTAGGCTGCGTGGGCACGCAATGGCCGCGTGGCACGCATCTGGCTGCGTGGCTTTCCCCTTCATTTTTTTGTTTCATTGTTTCATAATAAACCGCTACTTCAAGAATGTTTATATGCACGCTTATAACTTGTCTTGGGGACATCATATAACCGCTATTTGAAGTAGCGGTCAACTTTACATTATTGGTATTAACCGCTACTTGGAGTAGCGGTTTTGTTAAAAAAACAAAATTCTGGCGTGCCGTCCTACGTGGACGGTACCCAGGGAATTAATTTGAACTTGGGCACATTTCAGGAATTAATACCCATTTTAGCATTATTGAAGGAAAAAATTCTAATATCTAATGTGGGAAAAATCCTCCAAACTGAGGTAAAAAGAATTCACGAACGACGAGCACCCAACATCCATTATATGAAAATTTATGAGAGTACAAGAACCCACAGATATTAGATTTAAGGATAAAATTACAACTATAATAAATTCACAATATTTAGATGACAAAAGCACAAGAAAGAATATTTCTAGGCATAACAATGGATTAAGCATATTGTGTATTTGTGTATAGGAAAGTCTGATTTGAATAAAAGAAGTGATCTTTACAATAGCTGAAGCACCAAGAAGGCCATCTGGAGCAGTGATCAATACTTGTACGTATCCTTTGGTGTGTCCCACCTAACAAAGGCAAGTCCCAAGTCATGAAATGATGCAATCATATTTATCTCTATGGTAAAACACTAAGAAAATAGAAGTACAAGATGCAGAGGGGGAAGATAGACCATCTCCCCAATTTGAGACATTACAAGGCACTAGTCATGACCAACTCTACCTACTTGTAAACAAACCGGTTTCCATTTCAATATAAGTTTAAAAAGTTGAAACTTAAACGAACCCACACCCTGGAAAAAGAAAATAACTGGTGAACTTTCAAGTACTACTGTTTGTATATAGATGTTACCACTTGACTTCTGACATTTCAAATACTCCTACTTCGACCATTTATACTAATATATGAAAACAAATGTTATTGGAGATTTATCTCAATGTTCTTTTGTTTTTCAAAATATCAACTCATATTTTTTATATATAGATATTAATGGTTAAAGAGGTGCAAGTCAAAGTGGAACAAGTATATATACAGACATGGAGTAGTGGATTACAAGACAAGACATCATAGTTTATATAAGAAGAAGAATAGCAAGATAAAAGAGAAGGGGATACTAATGGAGGAGATAAGACATAGTAATAACGAAGACGGCGAATGGAAGAACATCTATAATGATGAAGATGGGGGAAAGGCACAAGTTGAATTATTTTTTTTAAAAAAAAATTGAGTAATATAGATCAATGAGTATGTATGAGAAGACATACGTCGTTTAGGGCTTTTGTTTCTTAAATACTTAGCATAGATGTGGTATAGTAAAACTTAAGATTGTAATAACAAATCTAGTTGTCATCTTATAGAGTTACTTTACAAGTATATTAATTTTAGGTTTTAGTAGTCAAACACGCAAAAAAAAAAAATTAGAAGTTTAACTAGCTCATACATACATCTTTGAAAGTAAAAAAAAAAAAAAGAAGAATACTTTTTGGTGATACGATACAATCAAACATAGATGATGATTAGTATTACATATTTGCCTTCTTTCATTCTTGAACTTCTTTGCTTGGTTTGACCGAACATAATCTATCTCTCTCCATAATGAACTTACATGAGTCATCGATATTATTTTTTAAAATTATGCTTTTTTTGCTCGTCTACAATAGATGAATAGCATCCCATATTGCAAGGCACATATCACATATGCCATCAACGTTTTTTCTCTGTTTGATAACAGAATTATTATTCGTAATAAGCTAAGTATATCATATATGGATCTGAGCTTAATTATCACATACAAAACTAAAGATGATAGTAGGTCATGCTCACATGTTGTAGCCTTTGGGCTTTGGGTGACCCAATCACCATTAATCATGTCATATTTCATGACAATTAAATTCTCATAAATTATGATCAAGAGTTTAATAGGTAATGCTCAAAAAAACAAAAAATAGAGAGCTTAGTAGGTAAGTATCAGTATTACAAAATTCATATTCAAATATATAAGAAAATACAAACGACACTGCCTCCAATCAAATTACAATACCAACGTAATCGATAACTAGCTTCGCACAGAGGAAATATCATAATTTTGCTTGCGTTAATTATGTAGTCAACAGGAGCTACGATAATGACTACATATTACTCATCGTATCATTATATTTATCATCATACACGATAATAATTTATAGTAGTACTTTTCGTTCAAAGTTGACCAAGTTTAGTACGTGTCCCTCAAATTTCAGATATGCTCAAGGGGTAGTAATACCTGCAACATAGGATAAAATATATATATTTGTCAAATGTTGTATGCAGCTATATAGTAATTAATATAGTATTGTTGTAAATGCTAGCTAATAGAGATTTGTGGTTTTTTTACTAAGAGAAATTGCATGATTTATTATGATGGAGAAAAAGAATCTAACGGACCAGTGACCCAAAAAAATTGACAGAACAAAAAAAAAAACCTAATTTTTTTAGGTGTTCTCAATGAGAAATAATCTTATGATTTCATTTGATCATGGTTCTCTTCCAATTTAATAGGGTAGTAATTAATTATTGTGAGCCTTGGAAGCAAAGCTATAATAGAAAGAGATTGATACATCTGTCTAGTACGTAATATAGCCATTATAATCAGACTATAAAATAAATTAGATTATTGAGTTGAATTCTACTTGACATTAATATTTATCTCTAGTACTAGATAAATTACCCATTGAATCAACAACATTTTTCTTTTTTTTCGGGTTTAGAAGTATACAATATTTTTTAGTTCTCAAGACACCCATCTCTAGTTCTGCTAATAATAATGCTCCTACTTCCCCCTCAGGCATCAACCCAAAATCTCTCTTTTTCTTTCAAAGCATCTTTATTTGAAATATATATACGGAATGAGTATTCTGAGAAAATCTAGACTACAATATATGATATGATGAAAATATACAAAACAATTGAAAAGTCCCCCCCCCCTTTGGTTTGGGTCTAAGAGTTTGTGAATGTGGCTTATAATTTTAAAACCACCCTATTGTTCCTAGATATATGCATGAACACAAAAGTGCAGTTCCTAGATATATGAATCAACTTCCATAAATAGTATTATTTATGTTTAGAATTAATTTGTTATCGTAATAATACATTCAATCTAATTACTAACATGATAATAATTGATAACAAGTAAATTCAAAGAGATAATAAGATAGTAATAAAACTTACTTCCACACTTGAAATGGCGAGGAACAGAACGACCACATCGTTGCACAACACTAATAGCGTAATTAACATCAATCAAAGGTGCAATTTTGGGAGTAATTCTACTACACACACACTCAACATGTGTAACCCTCAACCTTTGGCAACAAAAAGCACTTGGTGGAACCCTAAACACCACTGGCTTACATGCTCTTACTAATATTTGTCTTTCTTCATGGCATTGTGCTGGGGTTAAAGCTCCTACTTTCTTAACATAATCACCACTTAATACAATTACTAATCCTAATATTATCAACATTAAACCCCTTTTTGTAGATTCTCTCCTCTTCATAACCTCCATTTTTTTTAAATTAATTTAGGAGATTTGATTAATTAATTAATATAGTGAATAAACACTACTCTTTAGCTTGCTCTTGATGAGCCTTTGGTGCTTTGAGGTTGGATTATTTATATAAGTTGTTGGTCCAAGTAAAATGGCATAATCTGCATTGATATGTCCTTTTCATTGTAGCTTCCTCGAATTTGTAGTGCGATCTCCATTATACTCCACTTCACAATCAACTTATTTCTTTTATTTCTTAGTCAACTAAACTAGTATTACTGTTTACTTTTCCACCAAGTAAAGTAATAGTTTTACGTTTAATAAGTATTATAGGCCGTACCTAGTACCTTCCCCTTTTCAAAACGCGTTGGGTGGGCCAGGTGGACGGGGTTCATAATAATTTATCATGTCACTCAAACCGACTTTTATCATACAAAATCGATTATATTAGGAAAAAACCCGATTATATCATATGAAAACTCACTATCTCATATGATTTTCGATATACAATAAGTTATTGTGAATCCGATCCATTCAATTTTTTTTGCTTTTCTTTTACCAAGATCTAGTCTAATACTCTAATCCACTTACCTCACATATTATGGATAATCCGATCCATAGCCTGCGAGGAGATGGAAGGACAAAGGGTTACCATGCAAGCTATACTTTTCAGTGTATATCTTGAGTGGTAATCTATATATATATATCTAAAACCCAAGGCAAAAACATGACATGCTGCTACATGTACTCCCCCTCCCCCACACAATTAAATGAGAAATATTAAACAATAAAAATGTGTGTTATAAGACTCGAACCCATGACCTCTCATTTGATACAAATGCACTAACCAACTACTCTATTATCTCATATTGGTATTTATGGGAAAAAGAATATATTTAAAGACAAAATAATTTTCTATTTTTAAGACAATTAAATACAAATGTATATATTAATACTCATTAAACTATTGTTAATAATAGCGTGTCCTACTTTTCAGCAATCTTATATTAAAAAAAAGATCTTCAATTTTTTATAACCACCGTAATTAACACTACTACACCATTTCATTGCATCGGTTGTATTCTTACATATTAACCTACATCTAAAAAAAGATTGTATTATATTTTTTATAAGTAATTATATATTTATATATATATACTGTCTTGAAGGCGAGGTTATATTGATGAATAATTCATACTATAATTTACTATGTAGTAAATTTAATAGGAACTGGAAGATCACTTCCTATGCACAATCCAATGCATATAACTCTTTTTTTTTTCCACTTTTCTCAAGTGTTCGATTCAAGACTTCAAATTCACATTGATAAATTATTAGGGGCGTCGCCCGCCCAACAACTAGTTAACAAAAAAAAAAAAAAAAAATATGCTTATTTACAAGCATCTTAGAATTCAACTTTTGACCATAGTAATTGATTATTTACTTTATGTATCCAATCCGAAATATATATTAATTTGTGTTCTTGACTTAATTAGTAAACATACTGATTTAATTTGGAAAAATGTTTTTTTTATATAGTTTATGTTTTCTCGTTTTTAAAAGTTTATTCCCACTTTTTGAAGTTTTCTTACATTGTTCTCTATAAATATAAGAAATTTTAAGTATTTTATCATTAAATTAACATTAATACTTGCCGTAACAATGTATTTAAAAAAAATCTATTTGAATAACAAAAACTAAAAAAATGTTAATAGTAAACACTAGCTAGATCTGAAATATAAAATTACAAGGTCATCTTATGCAATACTACCTCTTTTTTTTAGATGCAACATTTGATTTATTTTGATTACTCACCAAAAAGATAAATCAATAAATGTTACATCTAAAAACAGAGGAAGTATTTTGTTTGCGTATAGATGGGCCTCCCGAAGGCAGCCCTCTAGAAGGCCCGTATCCATGAATATCATTGCAATAATTCCTTTCTTTTCCATTGTCGACACTACGTTCACATGATACTACATAGTAGTATATAGTACATATTCCATGTCAAGCAACATTATCATTCTCGGGCATATATCGTTAGGCAATGATGTGACTGATAAGTCCTATTCATTTCCCTATGTTCGCGTCTTCGTCTCTTCTTTAAGACTTTTGAGACCAAAAGGACACAAATTCTGTTTTTAGTAAACCCAAGTAAATGATCATTCTAAGATTTATTTCGGAAAGATAGCTAATGACAAACAAGAGCTTCAGATTCAACGACAATAGTTCAAAATATCTCTACGCACTTGTATGTATTGTTGATTGCATCAACAGGATAGTTGACTTACAAGTTACAACCTATGCTAAACTACGTTCGGGGGAAAAATTGTCTATACAAAACTAATGATCATGATACCAAACTTAATAATATAAGTTGTTTCTTATTTTCTACTTCTATTTCTAATGAGCGGATTGTTTGGGCAGATTCACGCTTCATGATTTGACAATCTTAAGGAATTTAGCATAGCAAAAACATTGAAAAACAATGAATCTCACAAGATAGTAAAAACAATAAAGCTATAAATAAAAAGGATGCAATATCTAATGTGGGAAAAATCCTCCAAACTGAGGTAAAAAGAATTCACGAACGACGAGCACCCAACATCCATTATATGAAAATTACAACTATCACAAATTCACAATATTTAGATGACAAAAGCTCAAAAAAGAAGATTTCTAGGCATAATAGTGGATTAAGCATATTGTGTATTTGTGTAGAGGAGAATGACGTCTGATTTGAATATCTGATGGGATGTCTAGCTTCTTGTTCATTTTTTTTTTTGCCGACATACAAGCTAGTTAATGTAGGAAGAGCTTTGGCATGAAGGAAATCAATTAGAATTCCCAGCTAAAATTGCCAAAAAGAAAAGGGTCATCTTATATGTTTAATGACCTACCTATATTATCAACAATATAAGCTTAGAATAATGGAAGTAAAGATTGAAGTCAAGTAAGGCGAAAGATAGATTAGAAAAATTAACCCGGCTGACATGTTGGCCATTTTCATTTGAAATTACAATATTCCAACTCTGTTATTACAAACAAGCATAATATCACTTAAAGGAGATACTTCTAAATACTATCAAATACTAACCAAACACCAAAAAAATAAAAATAATGATATTTACAAAAAGTGAAAAATGAAACAAAAAAAACAGTCTTCTGCAAAAAATGAAGCCCACTTCAATCTTCAAATTCTGTACAATTTTTCCTCTCCAATAATCCATCTTGTTAATTGGCTAGGATCTCCAGCCAGAGATCTACACATAGCAGAAATGCCAAGATCAGCAGCAACTTGATCGTACTCCCTTAAGGCGGCCTCCATTTCAGCTTCAATGGCAGCATCATCAACATTCTCGATCTTGGTTCCGTGCATAACATCAGCATAATGCTGCTCTCTCTCCAGATCATTTTTGAAGGGTTCCACGGCAGGACCCTGCAGAGACGAGAGAGATATAATTGACAGGCATCCAAATAGTATGAACTCTAGTATCATTTCAGCATATAACTAAGATGGTTTTATCACATTTTTATTTAAATTAATAAAGCAGGTTGAGCTAAGCTCAAAGAGGAGGAAGGCTATTTGTCATCCTTATCCATCCATATCCGATCACGGAACCTTGCCAACCACACAATCTTTGGTGAACATATAGGTTATCTGATAAAAGAAATTTGATTGTGGAAGTTCACCAAAAGAGACATAACTATGACACAGAATGATAATCTCGGAGTCATAATTAAATAGTACCTCACAGAGCTGGGCGTAATGCTTGTATATATCACTATTTTCATCGAGATCACCAAGCAAAGTTCCGCCACACCATCCGTTGGCTTCATCCACCGATGACATAGCAAGATACCTATGCAAAGTAAAAAGCAAAAAGAGCCTTGCATTAAGCACACTAGTACAATCAGCTTGCTCATCATGCTCAAAGCACCATTGATTCTTCCATCTGACTATATATTAGTCTATATATATATATATATATATATATATACAGACCAAAGTTGGTATGGGGACAATGATGCTTCTACTTTAAAAATAATTCAGCTACCAAATGTCAAATTGTCAATATATAATACCTATTTCTCAATCCTACTTCAGAAATCAATTTAGCGTACACACACCCACATGCATGTTCACAATGACATGCACGCGTGCACACACAGAGATTACAAACCTTTTGAAGATATCCTCTTCGTTGCAATCATCAACTTGAGAAAGCCAATTGAGGTCACAGAAACCATTAGACAAGCTGGCATCTTGTGAGGCATCATTTGTATCTGTGCCTGGGACCACCTTTGGGGAAGAACCAATTTGTTCATCTTTCCTCAGGCCAAAAAGCCAGTTCGGGCTCTTGAGTTGTATCTCACTGCACGAGAAAGTATAAATTCACTTTGGGATTCAGACAAAGTGCTAACTGTTCAATATCATCAACTTTCAATTTATCAAAAGCGTATTCCACATATTCAAATTGCTCTTTCATCTTAGGGCACAGTGGAAATGAATTTTCCATTCACCAGAAGGAAAATTCATAAAACAAAAAAGTCTTCAGCAAAGTGCAAATACATTCTCATGACATGAACTTAATATTAAAGGATAAGGAGGCAGGTCATTTTAGAGGGCCGGCATGGAGGGGAGGGGTAGGAAGTAGAAATACTGAAATGTCTTAAACCAGCACTAACAAAATTGTAGAAAGCTCACATTGCATCAGGTGCCACTCCAGAAGCCCCTGCAATACCTGCAATCCTTTGACCTGGTTCACAGCAGAGCCTCACATCTTTTATCATGCTGCACGTCCTCTCAATGAGTTTATCAAAAGAAGTCAATTTGATCCTTGAGAAGTCTTCTCTACAAGCAGGCACGGGCTCCAGGGAAGCTTTTACTCCAAAAGACATGGCATCAGTTGAAGGACTGCTGAAGTTGCAAAAAAAGCAGATCAATATCATTAACTACTGATTACTGAACTAACCCTTTTAACCATCAACACAATGCAGCAGGTATTACAACTATAACTAAAGCATGCATTCACGAGCTAAAAAGCTATACATAATTCAACCACCAGTTCAGCGGAGCCTACTGGAGATATGGAGTACTTCTTAATGGCAGGGAGAGAATGGGTAAAAAGGTGATATATTACCTCTTATCCGAGATAGCATCATCTGCAACTCCAACAACATGAAGATAATAATCAGAATCCAGCTCCCACAGAGCAGGTTTTCCATCTTTCGGTCTGAAGTAACCCAAGAATCTGATAAATCACAAAATAAAAGAAATGATAGGTTATATTACAACCATTGGTGTTCACAGGATAAGGAAAGAGAAGGTGGAGGCCAATGAGGGCTCTATTATGCTTATCTTGGCATTGCAAAATAATACTCTATATAGATAAAAGACCTAAAACATTCATATGCTTTATCATATTCATATGATTTCTCATTCACATGCTGCCTACCACGTTAATCCTGTTTTTCAGATAGCAGGAAGATATTAACCAGCTATATGCTCACAAGCTTCCTAGCTCCTACCAGTCTACCACAAGGTGCTATGTGTCCCTTTCTGATGAGATGAGAATGCAATATTCCTCCTTTCCACTGGCCTATAACGATGGAAAACTTGGAAACGTACAACACGCAACTTATGGATTATGATTGTTTTTTCATCCTTTTATTCTCAATATCACATCTGCCTCTAATCACCCCATCCCACACACCCCACAACACCCCAAAAAAAAAGTTAAAAAAAAATTAACAGTTCGAAATGAGTTTGGTTTGAGTTCAAATAGGTTTAGGTAAAATGAGTTCACAAGCCCTAAGACACCAATCTGCCAGACTGGCACACAGGGTAACGAAAATAGATATATCAGTGAAATCAGAGAAACTTCTGGATTTTAGTTATTTCATTGTTTCTTCCTCTCCCCCCTCAGGCCCTCCTCCAGTATCTATCTCTCTATTTATCTTTATATATAAATATATATATTTCTTCTAAGGTGGGCGATTGGTTGACGATGGTGTTCAAGATCAATTCATGCAGTTACTAGTAACTAAGAATGACATCAAGCAAACATTCAGCTGCCACTACCAAGCCATCCATTTAAGCCAGACTATCACACAAACAGTAAATAATAATTATAATAAGGCTAGCATTGAGACTGAGGGGTTACAAATTTATTGCATCCTGCTTTTCTCCATCAGTATAAGCATTGCTGTAATATCTCTTAATAGACTTGAGAAACTCCCGAGATTGAGTTGTAGCTTTCCATTTCCCCTGCTTATCTGGAAATACCTAATATCATTAAATTTGGTTAAACTTAAAAGGGGGGAAATAATTTATAATTATAGGAAGACCAATAAACAGAGCAAAGAGAATCTATACAGTATTGTGAGCCGCGGAACCACCATATTGCTGTGCAAGAGCATCACCCATACTCCAGTACATGTCCATGAGAGCTGTAGCAATGCTACTATCAGGATCCACTTTAGGCTCAAAAGACATTTGCATTGCCTGGAGCTGACGACCCAATGCTTCTAAGCCATAAGCATATTGGGCTACATTTGTGCGGTCTAAACAGTCAATGCAGTTTGTCCGCAACGCTCCATTCTGAAAACGTGGTTCATCACCATTATGAAAGTATTTCCTGATATGCTTTCCAGCATCAGAGTCTCGCTCTCTATTTAAGGAAGAGCTAAGCTTAAGCAATTCGTTGTTGCTCGCACTTCTTGCAAGAGTTCCTGAATTTGCTCTAAGATCAATCAAAGAAGCATCCCTGGAGCTGATAACATATGATGCCACATAAGAAAGGGTAAATCCCAAAATGTCAGGCCTGATGTCAGGAATTTTAGAGATAGAAACCTAGTGATATAAAGCAGCTACTTGCTTCTCAATAAATTCATTCATTCTGGGGGGGTGTTTACGCTTTACAGTTCCACTCAATGATTCATTAAAGCCACCTTTACGTAATCGTGCAACGTGCGGAAACAAAAAAAAATCATCGACCAACAAGACTTGAATACGATATCCTTCCACTAAGGCTCTGTTTTCCCCAACTTATTAAAATAAGTTTTAGTAATAATAAATGAAATTCAGCAAAAATAAGTTAATTTCAGCAAAATTAAAGTTAAGTTCAGCAATAAAAAGTTAAGCTCAGCAATAAAAAGTTAAGTTCAGCAAATATATGTTAAGTTCAGCAAAAATCTCTACTCTAAGTTTCAGCAAAAATGAGTTCGGTAAAAAGAAGTTAAGTTCAACAAAAATAAGCCGAGAAGAACATAGCCTAACCAGCAGACGTTTTAAGTTGTTAGACAATGTTACTTCCAAACTACACAATCATCTAAATTCAGGGATGTTGGATTTTCATGTCAACATCTACATAAGAAGGCCTTAAGAGATAACTACACATAGGTAACAGCAAACAACCAAGTCTCACAGCCACAAAATGGCTTACATATGCTGACGGATAGTCTATACCTCACAGTGTTTGTTCTGCTTAACTGCATAGCTCTCTTTTTCACAACAGGTTGTTTTCCACTGTAATAAAACCCAGTCCTATCAAGTGCTTGACTTGCTACACCAGCTAGAACTCCCAAAACATTGGCAGTCTTCCTGTTTGGCACGCAAGGAAATAAAAATTAAACCATCAGCTGGAATGACTTCTCACTTTTTTCTATCCTTCACAAACATAACATGCTTACGTTTTTGCAAATTTATGGAAGTCCCAGTGAATAAAAGTAAGATGCTTTTCTTCAGAAAAAATCTCATTTAGATACGTAACTGCATTAGCAAACTCACGTCGAAGCATCATTTCTCTGGGCCTTTTCTCAACAGTCTGCATCATAAAACTTATATGAGCTCCAAGAAAAAGAAAAAAAAAGTTCTTGCCGAATTGCGAATCTTTCAGTAAAATATCTATAAGAAAGGCAGCTTAGAAAATCCTAGAAGATGAAAGCCTAATTGTATCTGACTTGAATGTACAAGCGATGAAGACGGAACTTCTCAAAGCAAAAACTAAATGCCCTAACAGTGTGCTCTTTATGCCTGAACGAGATTGAGGAAGCCGAAGGAAGGAAATCATCAATACACCAAAAATAGTAATATGGCAGGGTTTTCATGCAGGAGGGAGGAGAAAGAAAGAACGTATTGTACTCATGCGAGAGGAAGGAATCGCATGGTGGTGATGCATGGAAAAGTGGTATTAGAGCACATGGCACTGCTCTGATCAGATGGTCTTCCACACTCAGACTCGTTTCCCCAGATTTTCATATCACCACAATAGCTGTTCAGAGGTGGTGAGGTTACATACTGGAAACATAATAGTGGTACTATTTTCCATGGATTCTACATGACAGCTTGGTAATGGATAAAAAGGTTGGGTATGGTCTAAAGGGGGGGAGATTAAGAAGATATGAATTTGAACTCTTTCCTGAACAGTTTATCAAATGTCCCTCGTATAACTAAACATCTATACCCTAATACTCTAACTCAATCCTTTTCTTGACCCTCATTATCAGATTGCACAGAGGTCTTACAAAATTGAAGTCTATTACTTTGGCTACTTATTGAAAAATATGAATAGGCGGTTATTTTCACACTAAAAGAAACCTTTATTAGATTAAGCACGATTATTGGATTGCCATATCTCTCAACAAGATCTTCAAAATGCAATCTGGTCGCCTCATAAGTAGGATCATATCTCTGCACTGACATCAAAAAGAGATGAGTTTGGCAGTGGTATGGAAAAAAAATCTCTACCAATATCTTTTACAAATCAGCATGACAAAAACTTTACAAATGATGTCTGGCTTTGGACTGAATCTTGAAGCCTCTTGAGACCAGAAAAGAGGAATTGAACCCCGCATCTGCACAACAGAACTCATTTTCCCCTTGCAAGAACCAGCATCTTCATCGAGCACAAGTTGCTCTGTTTCAACATCATTTGCTACCCTTCCTCTATCATTTACTCCCCTTTTTAAGTACCTTACCCAGAAAAAGAACCAATAGAAAGATCAGGACATTCAGGTGAGTTCCATAGTCCCCTAGATCTTAGTGAGACGCATGAATATTACAATTAAAAAGGAAAGGAAAAAAAACAACAGAATCCTTAACAGAGGCAAAGCCATACAAGTAGTTAAACTTTATTAGCACCTCCTTTAGCATTTTCGTATAACAAGTTCAACAGTGATGTATATCAAGAAATTTTTTGGGCCATTACTATATTTTCATTCTAACAAAAAAGAAAGACAACCTATATTACACAATTACACGTCTTGTCCCTGTTAATCAAGAAGTAGCAACTAGAACCAGTTAAGCTCACAGAAGCACATGCATTAGCCAACCCCTGCGAAACAAAAACACATACACAAACATGCCCGGTCGACTTCTTGCGCACCATTCCCACAGGTAAAACAATATATGAAACACATGTACGCCATATTTCAGTTACCATCATTGTAAGAGAAGCAAGCCCACTTGGTTTTGCACACAGCAGCATATTAACAAAACCAAAAGGAACCCAATAATATAGCACTATTATCCAAAAGACAAATACTCAGTTTTTCCATTCAATTGAAGATCAGAAAATTCTCATAATCTGAAAGGTGCTTCTTGCTGTAATTCATTCACTTGCACCACAATCGAGGATAGAAAAAAACTGGATATAAGAGTACATCGTGGGAAAAATTTAGCCAAATTGCAACTAGAGCATACCTGGTTCCTGCAAAATGACGAGACCTTCTAGCCACCAGAGCAACACTAAAATCACGTCCAAAAATTGACATCCTCGTCTATCAAGAAACATTCATATTAAAATCAGTTGTATATATACAAATGTATTTGAACATGGATGAACTTTCAAAATCAGAGATGAACTTCTCCAAGATGGAAGCAGAAATACATTCAAATACTATCCCAACCCCTCAAAATTTACAAGACTTTCACCATAGTACCCAAAAGCAGTTGGGACATACCCTTCACCTTAACATACCTAATTGTAAGTCAAGGTATCTTGAGAAATTCAAGTATAAACTGCTCTATTAGGCTCGCATCCTAAAATTTATATACTTGTGTGTATCTATAAATTCCACTCCATGGTCACAAACGTCCCAAAGTTATATATTCTCAAAACAAGCAGGAGTCTTTCATCAGTACCACATTAAAGGAGTCCCTTCTCAAATAAACTATGCTTGAAGTTTGAATCAAGCAGACAACTTCACAGCAGACAACCCAACCAACTACCAGATCATGATCCTCAACACTAGCCTCAGTATATAAGTTCCCATGAAACATTAGCATTTTCTTTTAACGAATGTGGAGAAGATCCTGAAGGAAGTAAGAATACGTACTTGCTTAAAATGCCCATGAACCAACGCAACAGTCCAGATATTATTTTTGCATCTGGTACGAACAGCTTCAGTAAGATATGAATTCCACACAAATCTGCTGTCATAATGAATTCCAACTGGATCCCTGGACTGCACATTCTTTTGCAAGCTTTGCATTATAGGATACGTATAGCTGTAAAAAAAATCCTTTGTCAAGTCGACACTAGATAGAAGCTTCTTGTACCTGCAATCAAACAGCCACAGAGTTGATACTAAAGCTTTAAAACACAGCAATTCTATGAGTGGCACAAATGAGAGATAGAGGAACAGGCAGCAACATAGACCCTTCCCAGCACCCCAAAAGAAGAGCTGCAATTACAAACAGGATCCATGTTTAATGAAACCTTGAATAATTAGAACCTAGACATTAATAGCACACAGTTAGCAAGTAAATTGTGTACTGCTTTAATCCATTATGTGCCAATGTTGGTGGCATAACTACTCATTAGTAAGAGATGCTGATTGGAAAAAATACCATATGTATATATAGACAAAATATATATGGGATGGAGAAAAGAATGGAACAGGCAAATGCAAAACAAATGTGAAGTTCATATTTGAACACTGCCAAATTAAGGAAAGTATTAAATTCAAATTGCGACAAATGGAATTTTATTAGACACCATAACATTCGATCATTCATATGCGGCATATTAAAAGAAACAACCTCCTTAATTGGAAACACAAGCACACGTCCAAGAAACAATGAGACAGAAAACTGAAACAGGCCTGGGCATTAAATTTACCTCAACTCAGTCTTAAAATATGCAACATCAGTCTGAACAGATGCATGAGGGATCGTGATCATCTGGCTTTCATCAATAGCATAAATAGCATGCCCACATATAGACCCAATTTGCCGGCGCTTAGTGACCAAAATCAAATAATAGGACTCCAAAAACTTAATACAACCTGCTATGCCATACACCTTGGCGACAAAGTTCAAGCCTCCAGTAGCGCGATTCCCCTCAGCAATTCGCTGCAGCAAGCTCTTCACCTCCTGTGGTGAATAGACCACTGGATCTTCACTAATGTTCAATTCTGCTGGCTCACATCGATCAATTTTTAATACTCGGAAGAATCTCTTATTACGATCACTCCCCATTAGATAGAACCTCTGCAAAATTCATCTTGAAAAATGTTTATCAACCAAAGATCGCATTAGGGTTTAAGTGAATTGAAGAAGGCAGAAATTGCAGTATTGGTACCGCTCGAGTTTCATAAAGCTTGAATTTCTCAAGCAAGTAAGAGTTCGGATCGGCCTCAGAATCCTCAGATGGATGAACTTTGTTGGTAGACTGAGAGGAAGATGTGGGATTGGGAATCGAATTGTTCTCCGGCTTAGTTGCCATTTCTGAGTACTGAAATTTACTCTAATATCAGCTAAACTGAAAAAGAGAGCATGAGAATTTGATTACAGCGCAGCTCCTGTGGCTCCACTACCCCTTAAATTTTGTTTTTAAATGACATCAAATTGTCATAAATTTATGAAATCCCTGAACAAAAATGTGTGCGTTAAGTTGAATCCAGAAGAACAAAAACTATCAAATTTCACATGCACTTGAACGATCTGTGAGCCTACTTCGAAGGCAAATAAAATTCCAAATTTAGAACATATGCATAACCAAAACCAGATAACACAACAAAATATATTTCGATTTTCTTCAAATTACAGACAAAATCACACCAGAATTGAATTTCAGGTCCTCAAAATAATCTATAAGACATCTGAATGGTGCTGCATAACGCAACTAGCCTAATTTGCGATTTCCGCATCAACAACGAAAATTTAAAAACCCTAATTTACAAAAGTAACTCGATTTTAACCAGTAATTTCTCAATCGTCAGCCAATATTCTTCGGAATCATCAATTATTGAAAATTTGAAGTAGAGCAACATGCAGATAAGCAAATTAGAGCAAATAAATTACAATAAAATTGGATATTCAGCTAATTAGTCATCAGTAGAAGAAATTTTTAAAAATAAACTGACCTTTTAAGAAGATACGGAGAAACGATCGACTTTCAGAGAGAGAAATCGAGAAATTGAAAAACTTCGCAGAAATGCAGATGTAAGGAGTGAAGTAAGAGAAGTCAAATGGATTGTGAAAATGGATTAGTAGCTGGGTTTACGGTGGTTGTTTGGATCATAAATTAACCTGAAAATGTAGTAGATAATCTCATAGTAGATACTTTCTCTTTATTTCGCAGTGGTTGGTTGAATCAGGGAAGATGAGGGAAAGGGAAAGAATTGAGGGGGGTGTTTGGTTAGAAGAGGGGAAAGGGAAAGGGAATGGGAAAGGAATCAAGTATGGGTTAGGAGGGGAAAGGAATAAAAAAAACCCCAATTAAAACACATGTTTGGTAGTAAAAACAAGGGAAAGGGTTTAAAAACCCCCCTCCCCTTTCTTCTTCTTTTGGCAGCCAACTTTTCCGGTGACTTCCTCTTCCCCTCTCATTCCTTTTCTCACGGCTAATCTCTGCTTCGCCTCCCCCTCTCTCTCCGGCACAGATCTGTGGTGTGGTCGGTGGGGTTATTTTTCGTGGGTCTGGGTTGGTTGTCGGAGGATTGGGGTGGGATGTCGATGGGTGGGGTGGGAAATCGGTGGTCCGGGGGTGGGTTTTTGGTGGGATGGGTTGGTTTCGGGGGGTTATGGGTGGTTTTTTATGGGTTGCGGGTGGTTTTTGGGGAGGGGCTAGGTGGTTTTCGAGCAACTTGGGGTGGTCCGGTTTAGGGGGTAGGTGGGTGCGGTGGTGGAGGTGGGGTGCGGTGGTGGAGGTGGGTGCGGTGGTGGAGGTGGGGTAGGGTTGAGTTGACAGAGGTGGGTGGTGGAGAACTGAAGGTGGTTGTTGATAGGGTTGGGTGGTCAAAGGTGATGGTCAAGGGTTTTCCATTCCCCTATTTCTAAGTGGAGGGGGTAGTGGGGAATCAAAATAGAGGAATTTGGGGTAATGGAGGGGAAAAGAGGGGAAATAAAACTCTCAATCCAAACAAGTTTTAAGGGAATGGAATCAACTAATTCCCTTTCTTGTAACCCCCTAACCAAACGCCCCCTGAGGCGAATGGAATAGGTATGGGACATACTATAGTATAGGGCCTATACTCTATAGGGGTACAATGGGTATGTTCTTAGTATGTATTTAGGGCGATGTTAGGAAAATTAGGATGATAAATATTAAGGATTTTTCTAATCTATGTCACAAGGTATAGATTAAATATTTATAGATTTCATTAAAAAGTATGTAATACAATAAGATTCTATGTGAGCCCCCTTCATAGGGATCCCCTTAGACATTGTCTTTTTTTATGTACTCCACATATACTAAAAAGTTAGTAAATGCATGGTATAAGATTTGATCCCTTGACTTCGAGTCAGTATATTAAAGGTTTAACCACTAAACCAAGTAATGTTTGGTGTTATAATTTCAAAGTAAAATATTAATAAATAAGAATTATAGGTTACCTGGGGCATAGCTCGAGCCTACAAACTATATTTTTTTTCTAAAAACAGGTGATTTTCTTATTCTTGTTATTACATCCTTCCACTATAAAATTCAGAGAAATTAAAGAGCAAAATCAAATTGAAAATACAAATTATTCTTTGTATATTTCTATTATATATTTGTGCACATATTAATTTAAATATACGATGATCAAGTGTAGTCAACCCTGACACTACATTGTCTCGTCATTTATAAGATATAGAATGTAGTCATCTCTATGAGCACGATAAAAGTTCATGCCTTAATTCAATGGAATTCTTCCCGTGCCTAGACATGTCATGCTTTCCGTTCCATAGCAAATTAACGAACAAATTTCGACGTCTTGCCCCCCCCATCGCCTTCTTCACATCTTCTCCCATTAACACTACCACCCTAATCAAGGAAATTAATTATATTATTATCTCAAATAAGTAATTAATTAATCACAATATTCAGAAAATTAAAGTCGCTTAATTATTTCTCCTCGTATCCATTGCAATGATTGTCATATAGGTCATGAAAGACGATAACAAAGTAAACCTGATGTATCTACATAATAACTTAGCTCGTCGCCATATATAATAGAGATGCGTATTTATAGTGAAAGATTTAATCTATTCCTGATTTATCAATGAATTTAAGGGAATTAAATTATAATTTTTCAAAGACATCAAAACTCAAAATTTACAATGGATCAAAACCAATAAAAATGATATTTATGCACTGAAAAAAATAATTTTTAAAGTTAACCAACGAAAAAGAAACAAAAATCGAAAATTTTGAGGTCGGGTGAGGGTCGGAACCACCAGCGAGGAGTGAGGATGGAATATATAACGGGAATGAACATTGTAGAGAGAGACGCTGGTGTGGTGTGAAGAAGAAAGAAAAAAGTCGAACAATCATTATATAAAATGACAATTATCTATAATTTTTTGGTTTAGACCAAGTTTTACAATCTACTAAAAAAAAGCGAAATTTGTCAGAAACAACCTTTTAAAAACCACTTTTTGCGAGAAACAACCTTTTGAAATTTTTCTGCCAACAAGACCTTAAACAAAAAAAAAATTGTTGTAACCAACCTTACTCCACTTTCCGACGTTGACTCACTTAAGTGAGACATGTGCAAAGCACATGGGTCGTTTTTTTTCCTATTTTCTTCCCTTTCCCTCCAATTTCCCCTAAAATATTTCTCTCTCCTCCTACCCCCAGTTCACTCCTTCCTCTTCTCTCTTCAATTGGAGCTCTCTACTGTGATTTAGGGTTTGCTGTTGGTGCGGATTTGATTTTCAACCACTGAATTGTAAGTAATTCACTCAAATTTTTTGGGTTTCCTCAACTATTGAATTTCATAAAGTTGTGGGTTTCCTCAATTTTTTTGGGCACGACCGCGGGTTGTGGGTTGATGTGGGTGGTTATGATAATGGTGTTGGTGAGGATTATCAGCAACAACTCCCGCATCAACAGATGCAGTTTTCTCTCTCCCCTTCAACTTCAATTAACAATCAATATGCTTTCTCTTCCAGGAATTAATTTAGGAAATTCAATTGAAAAAAATGAGAAAAATTGAAAGAAAATGAAAGAATAGGAAAATTAAATACCTGATGCTACGGGCAGTTGAGTTCTCTATAATTCAATTGAATTCAACTGTAAAAGTGCAAAAGTGCCATAATTGAAGAGAGAAGAGGAAGGAGTAGGGGTGTTTGCGGGTTGGGTTGGTGCGGGTTGGGATGTAACCCAACCCAAACCGCAAATATACGGTTTGACATTTTTCCAACCCAAATCGCACTACACTTTTGCCCGAACCAACCCAAATCGAACCGCGCGAAACGGTTTGGTGTGGTTTGGTTTGCGGTTTAACCATTTTTTCCTCCGCGACATTAATTTTGTAATTTAAGAGTAAAAAAAAATTGGTAATAAATATAAAGAGTCCAAATAAATATGAAGTCTAAATATTGAATACTCGTATTAGTATACTCGTATGCCAGCTTATCAAGTGTATTTTTAAAAAACAAATCAAAGTAGATAAAATAATTTTTCTAAAAAAATCATATAAAACGGTTTCGGTTTACAAAAATTCAAACCCAAGCCAAACCGCAAACCGCGGTTTACTTGAAATCATAACCCAAACCGCAAACCAACCCAAACCGCGAAAAAACAGTTTGGGTTGCGGTTTGGTGCAGTCCAGACCGCACTGTGAACAGCCTAGGAAGGAGTGAATAGGAAATTGGAGGGAAAGGGAAGAAAATAGGAAAAAAACGACCCATGTGCTTCGCACATGTCTCACTTAAGTGAGTCAATGTCGGAATCCGGCTGGTCAACGTTGGAAAGTGGAGTAAGGTTGGTTCCAACAAAAAAAAATTTGTTTAAGGTCTTAAGTTACCATAAAATTTTTAAAAGGTTGTTTATCGCAAAAAGTGGTTTTTAAAATGTTGTTTATCGCAAAAAGTGGTTTTTAAAATGTTGTTTATCGCAAAAAGTGGTTTTTAAAATGTTGTTTCTCACAAATTTCGCAAAAAAAAAGCTCAAAACTTGACTTTATAATCAATCAAAATGTTAAAAATATAAAATTCAGCTCAAAGACATAATTCAGGTCAAACTTAAGCAAGTGAAAATACTATTTCAGATGTTCATATACTTTCTTAGGGCATGTGTCTCTTCGGCATAAAACAACTGAACTGAATAGAACTGAACTAAACTGAATTAAATTATAACTAATACTGTAAATAGTAATGATAATAATACAGGAACCGAACCGAACTGAATTGAACTGAAAATAAGCTGAGGAGAACAGACCCTTACTTATTACTGCTATATTTTTGAAATATGAAGATGGTTTTTCTTTACAAAACTTTGTAAATAAATTTTTCCTACAAGTTATTAAATAGATGTAATATGCAATTAATTTAACTTTGATAACAATTTCGCACAACAGCGTGCATATTTGACTAATATATCTTACACATAATACATTAACTGAGTTGGAAAAGGAATTCAAAAAATATGAGTTGTTAATTATTGTAAAGAGTTCATTAGAGCAACTCCAATGGTGAGCATTAGGGACTTGCTAGCAAATAAAAAAAAAGTTAAGCAATTAGCCCAACTATTGGAGTGAGTAGCTGAAATTTCATTTGGTAGCCAATGTAGCTTAATTAAGTCAATTTGCTTGAGCTAAAGTTGTGGGCCCATGTGGGAATTTTGGTGAACAATTTATATATTCTTCTCTACCAAAAAAAACTATCTTACTTCAAGTGGGACATACTCAAGCAACAAGTATATTGGCTAGCCACTTCCATTTTGCTCTACCATTGGAGTTGCTCTTATGCTACCTCAAAACAAGAATACAAAGTCAAACAAAAAAAAAACATACAAATCCTAAACTCCTAATCCTGGTTAAGTTAGAAGGGCACATGCGTCTTTTGCCTTTGATGTTGGTATCTTGTAATCTTGTATAGTCTCTATAACTATGAACACCCACCAAACACAACTTCTGCAAAAAAGAAGACACAGCAAAAATTAAACACGAAGAAAGCTCGACAATTTTTGTTCTTCTCTCCTCAAAACTCTTCATAACTGCAACAATGGATAAATTCAAAGAAACAATCTTTAGACTCGCTAAATCTCATCCAAACACACCCTTATCTCCTTCTCAAATTTCCTTCATTGAAGAACGTCTCCTCCAAGTTTTCCCACTTCTTCGCACTCCCACTCACCCCACTTATTCTGTGGTAAGTCCCATTTTTACACTTTATTAATCACTGCGTTTTACTATTTATAATTTTGGTGTAGAAAACCACAAGGCGAAATGATGTAGACGGAATTATTTGAATTGATCCCAGGTCTTGAGTACCACGTCCCGAGTTTTTTTAACTAACTAAAAGCTAGTTGACATTCACATGATAGTTTACTGTTAATCACTACATATACCTTTTTTTTAGTGGGGGAAATTGGGAAGAATTGAACCCTTGTCACAATAACCTTGATTCTTGGGGATCACTGTTGTAGTGAATAGTGAACTAGTGATTAATAAAGAGGGATGAAGTAAAATTTAATTTCTAACCTTTATATTGTGTATTTTAAAAGGTATTTTACCAGTTTTGAGTTAGGTTTATATAGTTTAATTTTCTGATTTTTTTTGTTATATTTTTCTTGTTAATGTAGATGATACAAAATGCGATTAAAGAGTTGAATGAGGAAGATGGATCAAATGAGGAGTCAATTTCAGGGTATATTAAGGAAAATTATGATGATTTACCTTGGGCACATGATACATATTTAAGCCATCATTTGAGAGAACTTTGTGAAAATAGTGAAATTGAGATTGTGTGTACTTCTACTGGTGAACGCTATGTAACAGCGGCACGCAGCGTAAGCCAAGAACATGATTTAGGGAGGAGACGGTCCAAGCGAAGATTAGCGAGGAAAAGAAAGGAGAGTGTGGTTGAGAATGATGAAGAGAGAAGTTTAGGTGAAGAAAATGTGATTGAATTTAAAGAGGAAGGCATACTAGTGTCTGAGAGGAGCAAAATGAAGAGGAGAAGGCGGAGTTGGTTGGTTATGGAAGACGAAGATGATGAAGCTGTTGAACATGCTGTTGTTGTAGCAGAGCGGAATGTTTGTAACAACAGTCAAGAGTTGGTGGTTGTAGCGGAGCAGAATGTTTGTAACAACAGTCAAGAGTTGGTTGTCGTAGCAGAGCAGAATGTTTGTAACAACAGGCAAGAGTTGGTTGTTGTAGCAGAGCCGAATGTTTGTAGCAACAGTCAAGAGTTGGTTGTTGAGAATGTTAGCTGTGATGCTGCTGAGTTAGATGTAGTAGAATCTGGAGAAAATGCTGGAAACAATCCTGTAATTGTGTGTGGTTTGGAATTGGAAGAGCTACCGAAATCGAAACAACAGGCTTGTAAAAGTAACCCCAAAAAGAGATTGAAAGATCAGCAAGAAAAAAGGGAAGCCTCATTGAAGTTAATGCCATCTTTGCCAGCTAAAGATGTAGGTTGCAATCAGCTTGAGCATGACCAGATACATGAGCTTTTGTCTCAGAGAGGTGTTGAGACCGAGGTACTTTCTGAAGTTTGAAATGTGAGCAATTAGCTGTTGTAATTTCGTCAAAAAACAAGCCACATTTGATACGTTGACATAATTTTTTATAAAGTATCCTGAGATAGGGTCAGAAATAAGGGTGGAAAAAACATTGTTAGATCTGGAATCACAACTATGGATTTATTTAACTATTCTTTTGGCAGATTTGAAAAAGCTATACTCTGAAACATATGTTATGATCTTCTATTTCTCTAGTTCGATAAGCTTTTTTCGCTATTTTTGAACCATGATGTAGCTTTCAGAGAAGTTTCTTTAGTTTTGAGTTAAACCTTTTAGCCATATCCAAGTTTCGAGCTAAGTTCTTTATCTGGAGGTTCTGTCTTCTTAAGACGCCTTAATTTATTCTTAAAATCTGCTAAAAGTTTGTGTTTCCGATTTTCTTTCAAGTAGATTATTTGCTCTATTTCTAGTCTTTGTTGGATTTTTTTTAACAAGTTTACTGTGAAGTGTGAACTTAATATGTATTGACCATCGGAGTCAGATGTAAATTGTGACTGATAGATAGACAGAGCCACAGAGGTGTAAGCATAGCCAGAATGAGAAATGATGTTTAGTTGGCACTGTCATGTGCTGTCAATCACCTATTAATCTGCTAATTGTTTCACATTAATGCTCATTTTAATATGGGCTATCTAAAACCCCTCTAAAGCAAAGCAGACTTACTAACCTCTGAACATACGAGTTCATAGGGGTAATGTTAGTCGATGGATGTGGGTTTTGTAACTTGCTTTAGGTTACATAGTGATGACATTGATCAAGCCCTCCATAGACCACCAAGCACCAACCAAATCATAAGGTAGACGTAGGGTGTAGGATTTAATCTTCAGAACAGCTACTGGCAGTGCAGATGAATTGAACTATACTATTGCTCAGATGTTCGTGCGCATCGTTACTAGTATTCTTCATTTTGGACTCTAGACACTTCATTTTGGACCAAACAGAAAAGAAGTTTTCATGAAGTGAGAGTCCAAATTTTGATACATATCCGTGTCCAACGCTACGCATTCATGTGCATCAATGGATTTGATTTTGATTCTTGAAAGGTAATAATGATTCATTGACTCATCAAGTCATCATAGCTTGATGTAAATTTGTGAATGCACTTTTTACTAGGTAGTTGCCAATTTATCTTGATCCTTGTTTTCAATTCTTGTTTCCTATGGTTATGTTGCATGATATGGTAGTGGTGATGCAGGCAAGTGCTAGTATGGAGAGTGATTCGGGGCCACCATGGTTGATACCATTGCTGAAGGGGAAGTACTTTATCCCATGCTCACTTCATGCAAAGTCAAGCAAGAGTAAATGTAATTTGTTCTGTTTAGATTGCGTGGGAGATGCCTTTTGTGCGAATTGTTTGTCCCTTCACAATGAGAGTCATCGTATCGTCCAGGTATATAAATTATTAAAAAAGATATCATAGTCCTCTCCACACCCAAGCTACTGAATAAAGTATAAAATGGTGTGAAATAATGAACTTAACATCTAAGCTCATATTTTAATTATATGGAATACTATGCATATACTGTATTTTATAATGCTCGAAGTGTAGTAATACTCCTGTTTGTTTTAGAGTTTAGACTTCTGGTTGTGGTTTATTGATCATGTTGTTGTTCTCTTCATGGCTACGTGATAGTCACATGTACTATTTTAGGAATCCGAAAAAAGTTAAGCTGTCACATTTTCTAAAATGTGAAGATTTCTGATTAATTCTTATCATCAATGATCAAACCCTTATAAAGATCGACTGATGGAGAGAGAATGACAATGGTTTGACTACTCAGTTGTGCTCCCTCCGTCCCCCAATAGATTTTCTTTTTTTCCATTTATGGTTGTCCCAAATATATTTCCCATTTCCTTATTTGGCATGGATCCACCCATTAAAAAATTGTTTACCTTCTATTTTTTATTATATTACTCACTTTCCTATAAATCAATCACGGATCCCACCCACTTACCTTACCCACTTACATTCTCTCTCCTCAATAAAGAATTCATGAATAATGTACCAATTCCAATTATTTTTATTCTAATGTTATGCAATTAAGGGCACCTATAACTCCTCCCTAATACTTGTGCCATGGGAAGTTTATTTGGAGACGGATGTAGTATCGGAAAAGGATCTTTGAGTAAAAATGTTTCATCTGCTTAGTAATGAGATGTTGGGACAATATGATTGTTACTTGTTTAACCAAGCGAGTATTTAATTATACGCTTATGGTAAATTGGTAATAGTAGTGACAATAAGGTTTTGGGTGATGCAGATAAGAAGATCGCCATCATGCTACAATGTGGTGAAAGTGGACGAGATACAGATGTACCTGGACATATCGTCAGTACAGACCCACATAAAAAACAGTGCAGATATTGTGCATCTCAATGGGCGCCCTAAACCGGGGCCTGGTGAGTACATCACCAGAACATGCAAAAATTGTCGCCTCCTTGATCCCTCCAGATTCTGTTCTCTTGGTTGCCAGGTACATAGATAAATCAGCCTTCTTTCTCGCTTCTTTTTTTGTTGAACTAGATAAGTTGGGCCATTAGTTCTATTAATTTACATGATCTTCGCAATTAATGTTTTGGGTGATGTTTATTGGTAATTTGAGAGCACAGAGACCACATAAAAGAGTAGTGATTATATTGAAGGATACCAAAACTAGAGTTTTTTCAAGCTAACAGAAGTAACAGTTTTATTCTCGAGTTCGTTAGCATCAAACATTATGATAAATGGGATTAATAAAATATCATTTTTATTATAGTTGGATTTTCGGATTTATGGTTGTTTGAAATGTCATTCTTATTTTAGATCTTCTAGTGCTAACTGGCTATATGCTAATCTTTCAGCTTTATGCAAAATTGCTGAAGTCTTCAGAGGTCAAGAAGTTACCCGTTGATCAAAGTCAACAAGCTTGTACATCATATTTGCTTGAAGATAGTTCCAATGAAAACTTGGAAACACAGAAGCATTTGGATCCCTTGCACCCTAATAGCTTGGAAGAGCTTATGTTGATGAAAGATGAAGAAAATTTACCCCTTCAAAAGGTGTTTGGGAAATGTGGTAAGCAAAAAAAACATGCAGAGAACAAATTTGCAACAAAGGCTCCTTTGCCCCAGGAATCACAAAATCAATATGATGTTCAACTTGAGGCACCTATGACTTCACTTGTAGAAGGAAAATGGGAGCAGGAGATCAAGGAAGATGTAGTTGCTGTGTCAAATCAGCATCTTCTGCAGCAAGAAGAGTTACTTAAACCTGCAACTTACTGGAATTTAAAGCAGCAGAAGCAACCGCTGAAAAAAGATGGCTGCATAAGGCCTCGGAAAGCAATGAAGGGATTGTCTAATGCAGCAACTGGTCAGAAAAGTAGGCAAGGAAGGCCACAAAAACAAAAAGAAACAATTAAGGAAGATGCAGTGGCTGTTTCGAGTTTGGATCTTCAGCAACAAGAAGAGCTGTCTAAGCCAGCAATTATTGATCAGCAATCTCAAGTGCAAATCAAACAACCGAAGAAACGAGGAAGGCCACGGAAGCATATAGAAGCAACCAAGGAAGATAAACCAGCTTCATTGGAAACGTGTATGCAGTTACAAGAAGGGTTGTCTGAATCAGCAATCAGTCAGTGTTCTCTGCAGCTACCCAAAAAGGATGGCCGAGGAAAACCGCAGGAACATATAGAAGCAACCAAGGATGATATCGAAGCTTCTTTAAATTTGCATCTTGAGATCCAAGAAGGGTTGTTTAAACCAGCAACTGAAGAGTGTACTAAGCAACAAACGCAGAATCTGAAAAAAAAAGGTCCAGGGAGGCCACAGAAACAAGCAGAAGCCACCACGGAAGATGCAGCTGTTTGTTCAAATTTACATGTTCATCAACAAGAAGGTTCGTCTAAACGAGCAACAAAGCAGCTTTCTCAGGAACAAGTTAAGCGGGTGAAAAAGGATGGCCGAGGAAGGCCAAGTAAACAAAAAACAGCAGCAAAGGAACATGCTACAACTTCCTCTCAACTAGCACTGCATCAACGTTCTCTGCTGCGAGTCAGAAAGGGCAAAGACAAACTGCTTAAAAAGGATGGCCAAGGAACACCTCGGAAACTACAAAAAGAAACGGAGAAAGATCCGGAAGCTTTAATGAATTTGCATCTTCAAGAAAAGAAACAAGAAATAACCAAAGATGATTCAGAAGCTCCATTAAATCTGCCTCATAAGCTGGAAAAGAAGTGGTCTAAAGTGGATGATTGTCCAGATGCTGAGCCTGAGAAATCTTCAAGTGAAGTTCATGTGACACCTGAATCAGGACAACTTATGCAATTCTCATATGATGAAATTCATCAATCGCTTAAGAAGCAAAAAATGGATGACGGAGGCCTGCTTCCTGAAGCAATAGCACTGACTACGTCATCAGCTAATCAGCCCGATCAACAACAAGAGCAACATTGTCATGAACAAGAGGAAGTTCCACCGTCAAAGCCATCGAATTTAACAGAAATGCAGGTTCCCCTCTCCTGTAAAGATCAGCTGCGCTCCAGGATAAAACGCCAATCTCAGGATAGCTCTTGAAGTCTATTTTACTCAGACTTGGGTTTTTGTGTTGGTCCTGTTAGACACGGGTACATGTCCAAGTGTCCAAGTAGACTATTCTATAAAAAAAATTCCATGGTTTTGGCTCAAAATGAAGTGTGGAAGCCATATCCATGTGGGAGTGGCAAGGATCAATCTCAGATGAATAGTCATGGTCCAATTGGCATAGCTTGAAACAAATGTATTTAGTTGCAGCCAAGAAATGTGCTATCTTAAGCACCTTAATGAAGTTTTCTTGAAGTTACTGTCTTGTTTCTACTGAAAGACGAGTCCTTTGATAATGCATAACTCAAGCCTGCATGTTTAGAGTGCTGAAAGACGAGTCCTTTTATAATGCATAACTCAAGCCTGCATGGTTAGAGTGCTGAACTGCCTGGTTAGTTTGGTCTTTTCGAGTTATCTATTACTCCCTCTGTCTTTTTTTATTTGCTACAAGCACTTTTTCACAAAGACCAAGGAAAAGGGTGGGGACCACTGTACAGTGGGTGTGCAGTGGGTGTTTTGAAGAAAAGTAATTGTGGTTAATTAAGTTGTGAAAAAGCAGATTAGAAGGCAAAAAAAAGAGTTGGCCCACATTTGCTTTAAGGTAGGCGCCACTTTATAGAAAGAGGGATTTCATTTCCCTCCAAATTTTTTATACAAGCAATACAACTAAAATATTCTGTTACAATTATACAACCAAAGGGAACTAAAATTTTCCCTCCAAAATTTTAAAGGTAGATTACATAACAGGTATTGAAATTTTACCCAAAAATTCGAACTTAAGGGGGAATTGAATTTTCCCCCAAAAAACATGAAAAAAATCCTAAGAAATTGTGGACTATATATACACAACCACTTTTACACTTGCATTTATTATTTTCACCACTTCCATCAACATAACCAAAGAGACCAACCAGCAGCCAGCCACCACCACCATCAAAGACACCAACGCCGGCTTAAACCACCATAAAAAGCACCCACCAGTAGCCATTTCCTTGGGGGGGGTTTGGGTAGATTAACTCTCGAGCAAAATCATCATAGAGTTTTATACAAGCCATTTTCGATTTCATAGCTTCACTTGAGGAAAGTGTGGAAGCTTTCTCAGCTTGAACATGTCTGGCATCCATAGCTTAGCTATGGCCCCCCTAGACAGTTCTACTGATAACACTTCAACACCATCCCCATCAGCTCTTAAAAGGCATAATGTCCTTAGTATAAATCATCTGACCTCATTCATCATTGAGGAACATAGTGCACCTCTCATGTAAACTTTCTATATGTCATTAAAACTAAATTGGACAGCCAAACAAAAACCAAAATATAACACAAATGCCTCATCAATTCTTTATACTACAATTCTATTCATTTTACCACTGATTAAATGCAAAATGGAGTAACAATTTGGATGTAACATCCTATTTCATCATAGAGGATCACACCAACACACACACAAATAAAGGCAAATGAACATATATATAACAAAATATCATATAAACAGAACTAATCAAGGGTAAAATGCACAAGTTTTAACAAATCAAGGCAAAATATCATATAAATGAGAACAACTCAAGGCTTAGATGTACATGTTTTAACAGATCAAGTGAAAATATCATATAAACAAGTAACAACTCAAGGCTAAAATGAACAAGTTTTAACAAATCAAGGCAAAATATCATATAAACAAGAACAACTCAAGGCTTAAATGAACATGTTTTAACAAATCAAGGCAAAATATCATATAAACGGAACAACTCAAGGCTTAAATGAACATGTTTTAACAAATCAAGGCAAAATATCATATAAACGGACCTAATGAAGGCTAAAATCAACATATATATACGGAGCAAGGCAAAATATCATATAAAAAACGTAACTAATGAAGGCTAAAATGAACATGTTTTAACGAGATCAAGGCAAAATATCATATAAACGAGAACAACTCAAGGCTAAAATGAACATGTTTTAACGGATCAAGTGAAAATATCATATAAACGGAACAACTCAAGGCTAAAATGAACAAGTTTTAACGAGATCAAGTGAAAATATCATATAAACAAGAACAACTCAAGGCTAAAATGAACAAGTTTTAACAAATCAAGGCAAAATATCATATAAACGAGAACTAATGAAGGCTAAAATGAACATATATATACGGATCAAGGCAAAATATCATATAAACGAGAACTAATGAAGGCTAAAATGAACATGTTTTAACGAGATCAAGTGAAAAAATCGTATAAACGAGAACAACTCAAGGCAAAATAAACGTAAATTAAACAAATCAAGGCAAAATAAACGAAATTAAACAAATCAAGGCAAAATAAACAAGTTTTTAAACAGATCGAGGCATAAACAACATGCGTATAAACAAATCGAGGCTAAAACATGAAAAAAACACAAAAACCTAAACATGCAATCTAATCAAACGCAACCCCACGAGCAAAGCATGTTAAAAAAACTTCCTAAAATTTTAAAAACAAAGATTTAAGTTAAGGAGTGGACCGATCCGAGTCAAAATTTGAAAGGGGACTCTCCGAAACCATTTCGAGATGGTTTTTATACCAAGAGAGGTAAGCTCGCCATGATTTAAAGCCTTCCGGAGGTGGATCTTCCAAGTTTTCGTTGTTTTTGCCCTCAAATACACCACCAAATTGAAGATCCGGTGGTTTTCTTGAAGGCGCGCCACAAGACCAACAAAACGAACCAAAATCCAAGGATTTTTTTGCAACCCTAGAATTTTTAGCCTCCGCATCTAACTCGTCCATCAAATCAAAGAGCCGTTTCTTTGATTTCGGAGTTAACTCATCCATGAAATACCCAAAATCACTCAAAATACCCAAGAAACAGGGGACTCGTTTCGAAATCACTCCAAAATGACAAAATCTAGGTTTATAATGATCGCGAAAAGAGTAGATAATTAATCTATCGTATTTTTCAACAATTTTGGAGTAAAAAACCCTAGATCCGAGGGTTTGAAGAAGAAGAAGAGAGAGGAAAGTGACAGTCAGAAGGAGAGAGAGAGTCAGAAGGAGAGAGAAGAAAATGACGGAAGTTATGAGATTAGGGTTTTGGAGGGAGTAGTTATAGGGGGGTTGGGGTAGGGTTAAATGGAGGGAGTGGGGTAATAAATAGAGTTAGGTGGGTTGGGTAGGTTTAGGGAATTTGATTAAGTTTTGGGCTGAACTTTTGGATGTTTGTTTTATTATCATTTGTAGTAATGTTGGCAAATGTAGCAAATAATAAGAGACACACCTAAATGGCAAAATGTAGCAAATAAAAAAAGACGGAGGGAGTAGTATGTGGTCATATACAGATATACTCATATCCTAATATGGTGCAGTCCCTATATTCTTATACTTTCTCCGTTGTATTTTAAATGAAACATAGGGCCTTAGCACGGGGATTTAAGAGAGGAGATAGATAAAGAGAAAGAAAAAGAGGGACCAATGTGATGAGGAGAGATAGAGAGAAGTGAATAGCAAATAAAGTAACGTTTCATTTATTTTGAAACGGACCAAAATGGTAAAATGTTTCATTTATTTTAGAACGGAAAAAGTATTAAATTTTACAATCTTCGTATATTCAGTTTTGAGAAAAGGAAAAATATTGAAAATACAAAATTTTGGTGTGTTGCATTGGTCTGCATTGGACTTTGTAAAAAGAATGGCTGAGGGAAAATAAAAAAAAGCATCTGATTATTGCAATACTCGAAACACAAGTTTGATAATTTAACAGTTCTCCCTCGCCATTACAGCAAATTTTTCACTATGAACAAAGAGCCTCCAGTTTTGGGTTTTTTGTTTTATGTTAAAAATCATATGATGGTAGTAATAGTATGTGTTTATAATGAATTAATCAAATAATACATATGCAATACTGACCATGTCTATTTTAAAATATGACCACTAGAAAACCAGGATAATATAGGCCCGTTCTACATCGTTTTCTAGATTGCAAGTTTCATACTTTGTGAAACACCGAAAATGATGATATGGAATAGTGGAAACCACATAACATATTAGGGCCCATTCGGTATCACTGCCAATTTTCAGTTTTTGGTTTATATGATTTTAGAACTATATGATATGAGTTGTATAATAAGGTTAAAATTAGTCATATTGATAGTAAACATGCTAATTTTGAAAACTGACAACAGAAACAGGAAATTACTTTTTCTGGTTTCCATATTTTTGTTTTTGGTTTTCAAAAAAACTTAAAACTGAAAACAAAAAACGATAACGAACGGGCCCTTAGTTTTTAGTTTTTTATTGTCATGTTTCAAAACTAACATAATTGGTACAACCGTTCAAGTATGATTATTTAATTCATCATACAACATATATCATATAACTTTCAAAATCTTAAAACACAACTAGAAACGGACAGTACATACTACCATAAGAGTTATTTTTCCCATAAAAAACGTAAAAAAAAAGACTAGACTCCTAGAGCTATAAAGTTATATATTATGATAATATGTATTTGACTCAAAAACAAACAAATTCTTAATTTTTTTTTATGTAAGGCACATGGCCACATGCCATCCAAATTAAATCCCCTAATAATCCCACTCTAATGTGAGGGGAAAAGGGAGAGACTCACCAAAGGCATAGTGTAGTAGTTAGGCTCTGTTCTTTTGGACTGAAGTAAATTGAACTTAATTTATCTTAATTGAACTGAATTGAATTTGTCTAAACTAAACTAAATTAAAACTGTGAGATGAAATTAACTGAACAGAACTGAATATGTCTGAACTGAATTTTCATTAATTCAGTCCAAAAAAACAAAGCCGTAGTCGCCACACAAGTTGTTTGCCTAAATTTTAACCCCATTATGGCATTATCTACCTTTCATTTTGGTGCCCCATGTGTCCATATCATATGATATCAGTTGCAGATATCCCTTTAAATTGATTCATTCAAATTAATAAGTGGTGCACAAGAAACATATGAGATGATGATCATGTCGCCAGCTCTCTCTTGCTCTCTCAAAGCTTCACCTTCTCATCACCACTATCATGATCATATAGGAGCATTCAATGTCAGACCAGACTGCAAACATTTATTTAGGGATGGTCCAAGGATACAACAACGAAGCAAATTCACAACTTCTGCAGCTAAATCTGGTGGATTTTCTCTCAATATATCAGTATGTCACTACTTCCTTCGTTTTTTTTATTGCAACGTTTTCCTCATTTGGAAGTTTTATGTTAATTGCAATGTTTATCTATTTGGTAATATTATCTGTCTATCTTTCTCTAATCACATGGTTTACTAAGTAAATGTTTACTAGTTTCTTCCTGATGTTAGAATTTTTTTACTTAAAGTACTATACAGTATATAAGTTTATCTTCTTCACTTTTGATAAAATGGTTCTTTTTTTATTAGTGGCCTGTTGAATAAGAAAAAGAGATGTGCCATTCATGTAACTACTCTGTGGAGAACAAATATAGGGTTTATTGACAATCCTGGCTAATAAAAAGCAAAGTACAAAAAGATTAAATAATAGTGTTATTGTACTTATTGTTCTCCATGGAATAGTTAGTTGTAAGTTGTTTAATCTTATTCTAAGAAAAAGAAATAAATTGAAGAGCAATTATTAGTTTTTTTGGATGCTAAAGAGCATTTGTTAATTAATTAATTGATTGATGATTGTAGGGTTTTAAGAAGTGTGAGAATTGTAGAGGCCAAGGTGCCATAGAGTGCTCTGGATGCAAGGTACTTAATTAAGTTTTAGAGTTTTTTGTCAGAAACAACCTTTTAAAAGTGCCATTTTGTGAGAAACAACCTTATAAATTTTTTTTTGTGAGAAACAACCTTTAAATGCGATTTTCTTGTCGGATCGGACCCTTCGACCATTTTTCCAGGCATTGACTTGATTTTTCCAGGTGAAGATCTTTTTTTCACCCCCTTCCTCTCTTTTTCCCTCCAATATCTTCCTCCCAACCCCACCCCAACCTCCACCACAGAAAACCCTCGCCCCCCTGCACTCCTTTATTCCCGAAACCCCCCGCACTCCCCCACCCCCGAAAACCGCCCTCCCCTTTCCTAGAAAAGCACCACTAGACTTGAGTTCCTCACCGGAACTCCAAACAAGCGACCCAAATCTGAGTTCCGGTGTGCTGTTTTGGTGGTGGCGTGGTGGCGGTGTGGTGGTGGCGAGTGCTACTCGGGATAGGGGTGGCGGGGTCTTCTTCGAGTTTGGTGGAGGAGTGGTTCAAGTGGGGGAGGTTTCGGGAGGGTGATTTCTGGGTGGGGAGAAGGTGAGGGTGGTTTTGTCGGTGGGGGGTGGAGGTGGGGGCAAGGCGGGATTAAAATGGGGGGTGAGGCTGGAGGTTGGAGGTTGGGGTGGGGTTGGGAGGAAGAAATTGGAGGGAAAAAGAGAGGGAAGGGGGTAAAAATTCAAGTCTTCGCGGAAAAACCAAGTCAATCTTGGGAAAATGGTTGAAGGTCCGATCCGATCGACAAGAAAATAGTATTTAAAGGTTGTTTTTCACAAAAAAAAATTTATAAGGTTGTTTCTCACAAAATGGCACTTTTAAAAGGTTGTTTCTGACAAAAAACTCTAAGTTTTATGCTTTATTAGTTGTAGTACTTTTTTTTTTTGATAATTTGTAGTTTTTGATAATTGCTGAGATATTCAGCAATTCAGAGAAAATAGTTTGAGAGAATTTTAGAGAGAATTTTTATTGACTGAGAAATTTTTATTACAGAAGTAGTAGTATGAATCTAGAGAGAGAAATATCTATTTATACAATCAGCTCTTACTAACCTGTAACTCACTAACTAATTATTACAACAAATTGTAAAACCGAAAAAATGTAAACCGAAATAAGTTAGCTTGTAGGTGGGTATGCTTGAGCTGGAGTATACTCTCCAATAGTTTTATTATTAAACCCCCCACCCCCTCTCTGCTCATCTTTCTCTCTCCTCTCCTCATCCCCCACCCCCAACCCCCCACTGCCACCTTCCCTCACCACCATTTCTCTCTCCTCCCAACCACCTTCGTCACCACCTTCACTCCCACCAACAACCACCTCTGATTTCTCACCATCCCACCCGGCTCACTCATCTCCCTAAACCCTAAACCTAAGCTTTTCCTAGCGAAATCGCACTCTTCGAACCTCCAACAAACTCGGAATCAATCGAACTACGCGGGATTTGTTTTTCGAAATGAAAATCATTCGAATTAAACTAATTCGTGTTCGTTTTTCAAAGGGGTGAGGGGAGGGGGGTGGTGGGCTGCGGGATTCGAAGGGGGGGGGGGAGGGGTGGGGGATGCGGGATTCGAAGGTGTGGGGGGGGGGCTGCGGGATTCGAAGGGGTGGGGGAGGGGCGGGGATGCGGGATTCGAAGGGGGGGGGGAGGGCGGGGGATGCGGGATTCGAAGGGGGTGGGGGGAGGGGCGGGGGATGCGGGATTCGAAGGGGTGGGGGAGGGGGTTGCGGGATTCGAAGGGGTTGGGGGAGGGGGGGGGATGCGAGGATTCGAAGGGGTGGGGGAGGGGAGGCCGCTGGGGCCGGGGGTGGTGAGGAGGGTTGTGGGGGAGGGGGGTGGGTTTGCGGGGGATGAGGAGGGGGGCCGCGGGGGAGGAGTTCGAAGGTGGTGGCTGGGCGTTGGGTGGGGGGAGGGGCAAAGGTGGTGGCTGGGCGTTGGGTGGGGGGGGGCAAATGTGGTGGCCGGGGTGGGGGGGAGGGGTTCAAAGGTGGTGGTCGGGGTGGGGATGGGGTGTGGGGGTCGGTGGGAGGTGGGGTGGTGGCTAGGTGGTGGTTGTAATGGAGGAAGAAGAAGTAGAGGATGGAAAAAAAAAATTACCTTGCTACCAGGTTACAAGTCATCTGGATGCATTTTTAGCGGACCACCCCCAAAGTTGGGGGTATTTAAAAATAATCCAAAGTTGGGGGTATCAAAAGCGGACCGCCCAAAGTTGGGGGTATTCTGATCCATTTTTCCTATTATTTTTTAGGTAAATCATCTTTAATTAACTTATGATGAGATGCTAAAAATTTACCTCTTCAAAGAAATTTGAAGTTGCCCCTAAAGAAGTCACAACATTGTTATACAATTGTCTCATATAATATATATGTAACCTTACACATACTTTCCTTAGTTGTATTTGCCTTTCTTTAGAAAAAGTAATAAACAAAAATATAAAGCAAAGCTTTTTGTGCATCTAAACAACCTCTTAATTCATCAAGAGGTGCTTTTGAGTGTAAAAAAAGCAATTAAATCCATTTTTTTACTACTTGATATCTTTTTTGTCTTTTAATATACTTGGTAGTATTTGCACGTAATATATACTGTTTATTGAGGTGATAATTTTGCTTGTTTACACAGGGGACAGGAAAGAACAAAAAGAATGGCAACATCTTTGAGCGATGGAAGTGAGTTAATTAATCTCATCTCATTCTTTAAAGTGTCGGTGATTAGTATATTATAGGAGTACTAATTAGTAAAACTGTCAGCTAATTACTATTTACTCCCACCAATTAATTTAATATTATTGTGCACTTTGTACTTTGTAGGTGTTTTGAGTGTCAAGGATTTGGATTAAAGAGTTGCCCTTAATGTGGAAAAGGAGGTCTTACACCAGAACAAAGGGGAGAAAGATAGCTTCCATCATTTACGTTCCCATATAATCTGGTTCTTTACAATTACAGAATGCAACTTCTGTTTATGAGGATGCTTATATGAATATATGTTGCTGGTATTAATGGGATTAATTATGGTCAGCCAAAATAATACGGCATTCCATGTTTTTTTTCTTCTTGATTCGTCACCTCAGAAGAAAAAAAATTACTCCATTCATCCCACAATGACATCGAGTCTCAAGGATTGATACTATCTCGCATATTCAAAAGTAAAAGAAACTATTATGATATAAGTTGTACAAAACCATCAAATTTTAACGATACGATATTACGTAAAAATAAGTGGCGCTCAGAGATGAAAGGAGTAACTGATTTTTAACATAGAGAACTCTTAGCTCCATGACTCCATTATCTTGGAAAAGAGAATGTATCAAAAGTGATTGATAGGATATTACCTACAATTATATAGGTATCTCCCCGAGTTACTAACTTTATCCCGTCCATAAATACATCCATGTCAATTATCAACTTGTTGGCGAAGTTCTTTTGTCATGGTTAATAGCGGAACTAAGAGGGGCCTAAATGAATGATAAGGGTAGGACATGGTCGCTCTATATAATTTTAGATAATTATTATTAAAGACTAAATAAAACACTATATCATATTTGAGGTGATATTAGAGGGTTGAAATTGTACAAAATTATGTGTTTCATATTTGAAACTCTCTATGTTCACATTTTGTATTGGTCCAATAAGTTTTAAATTGTTGACATATACATTTATCAAAAGGCCTATCTTTTTAGCAATACTTTTCTAAAACAAATCGGACATTCGATTCGAATTGCCCCTTCCCCAAATCCCAATGGCAATGTCCATTATCACTAATATAAAATCAAATCACATAGTTGAACTGTTGAACTTGTAGGGTACTAATATAACATAAGCATTTCACATGTGTCAAGTGACTATGGAAAGTTAATAAACATTATAGTTTATCCAAAATTATTTTACTCTTGCTTGCTAAACTATTAAGATTATAAAACACTAACTAAAAATGTTGTGTATCCTTATTTGAACTGTGAAGGATTGATTGTATTTCATGTGTTCCGGTATGGAATAAATGTTTTTGGAGTGAAACGATATCTTTGAATAATGTAAGCCGGTTTGATGTCCTGCAAGACAGAACACGTAGACTAACCTCGGGGATTGATCCGAGGAACGCCCCTCCGATGCCTAAGTCAGTAAAGGGTAAAGCCGATATATCTCAAGTAGAGTATATATTAATATATGTGAACGTACCTTATGATTCAGATCATGGGGTATTTATAGGAGCCGACAATGTCTTAAGCAAGGTGGAACACTGCTCCTATTGGTGGGATACAATTCTATCCTCTTTTGATACTTATCTTTAGGTCCATAGGCGCGTTGAGTAAGTATTGGATCAGCCCAGGCCCATTTAAAAATGGCCCAAGTAGGTGACACCGGTAAGGTATCTTAATGTAGCTGGCATGACGCATATGCTGGTATCATATTTGACTCACTCCCAGTCGATTGGACCTCCTTGATCGAGTTGACCATGACGGTCAATAGCGGTCCAGATGAACCGGTAGGGAACTTAGACAGCCTCCATACATCATGTTTTAATGTTAGAAAAAACATACTTTTTTTTTGAATGGGAAAGAGGAAATTATCATTTATAAAATGTCATACGACATTTACAACAATAACAACTCTTACATAAAAGATAATCTAAAACATCAATGTGAAAGTTTTCATCCATGCTACTAAGATAAACGCTTCATATCTGCTGTCGTGATATGGTAATATTCCAACCATAATCAATTTTAGATGACTCAACATCGTTAACCTGATGTAATAGTAACCTGGAATCTGATCTTCATCTTGATATTCTTTATTTTCAGCCATAGAGTACAATTTCCCATATCTTGAAAACAACGCTTCACCAGTTCCACAAATCTACAAGACAAAGCTTCCAAATCTATATCCCTGGATCCAGAAACAAAAAAAAACAAACAAAACAACAGAATTAACATACCCACCATGAAGGAGGTGACTAGAAAACCCACAAAGGGGGAAAAAGCCATCACACAGATGGGATTTATTGAAACCACAAACCTAGCGGAATAAATAACAAAGAAAGGGAAGAAGGCTCGACGGCCCACTGAGGAGGCAAGAATCGCCGAGCCTCCCCACCACTTGGAGTTTTTGGTCGAGTTTTGCTTTCCTCTGGAGGAAGGTTTTCTAGAGAGAAAATATAGAGAAAAGCATAAAGTTTGGAATTTTGATTGATTAATTGAATTTTTTTTAGATTAAAAATACTTTCACTTTGAGAGTAAGGGGGTAGGGTAAGACCCTCAAAGTGCTCCTAGTGGGAATTAAACCCCTAACTTCAAAGTTGGAATAAGACACAATGTCAACCATTAGGCCAAGCTTAACTTGATATATTAGTATACTAATTACTCCTGAGATATTGTGAAAAAAGATTCCATTATTTTTAATAAACTTATAAAGAATTAGTTTGCTTGGGGCAAACAACGGAAACATCGTTGTATCATGTATGTTATTAAGTCAAATATCTAAGGTTAGATTCATCAAGGTCGTGTATATGATTAGTTATATTGTCTCTTTCACTATGTCTCCTTCTTGACCTTGATCCAAATTCCAAATGATCTATTCAAAGAACCTAACATCTCTCCCCACCAACTAGCATCTTAAAAGTATACACATAAAATATCCATTATGTAAATCCTAATTATTAAATTGTAATATAAAAATAAGATTCTTCCGAATTAGACCTTACTCTTGATTCAGCCATACAAAAAATATCAAAATGACTTTACCTTAGTTGTTTTCTTATATTGATGGCAAAGTCTTTTGTAGTTTATTAAAAAAGATATTACGTAGTATTTTTGTTCAACTTATTTTGACCCGTCTCGCAAAAATATTAAATCTAAATAAGTCTAGATAAGCTTAATAATTTACTCCATCAGTTCCAAAGTAGTTCCAATTCTTCCCTTGAAATTTTAAATTGATTATAATTTATAACATTACTTTATTGGGAAAGAAATCACATGAGTCTTTTTTTTTCCCCTCTATCTTTGCACTCCTTAAAACTTGTGTCTCCTCAATTAAATTTTATCAAAATTCGGATAAATCTCTATTATATAAAGCGCAACTCTTCGGGAAGTTTGGTGTCACTTGAAATATCTTAAATGCTCTTTATTTATTTAAAAAAAATTACAATTTGATGTTAAATTGTTAATATGTACATCTTTTTTTTTTTTGAAAGAAGTCCCAAAGGACACTACATCTTTTTATAATGTGAAGCACACATTGCGGCGTGCATTTGAATTTAGTACAAATAAATCAAACTCAATTGAATAAAATACAATTTAATCATTATATTTGGACATCAGATATATGTGGAATCTGGCCTTTGGATTGCAAAAAACAAGAGGTCACTCTTATGCCAAGCGGCCCACTTATAAATACTTATCCTCTATGCTTTAGTACAAAAAAGACCCCCATCATATTTATCCACTTCACCTGTTTTGGGGAATTAAAAAACTATATAGTATATTTTAAAAACCCAATAATTATACCAATAACACATATAAAAACACCAAGAAAAACAATACCTTTCTCCAACTTTGGTAGCAACCAAAACACCTTACAGAAAAACAAGAAGATGATGAGAAATGGAAATGGAGGATTGAAAGGATTACAAAAGGCTGGTTTTTTAACATCTTCGACGTCGTCGTCTTCTCGTCGTCGGAGCATTCATTTTCCGGTGAAGTGTTTATCAGACTTCAATGATTATGCAGTTTTGGGTCTTTCTCCTTTTGCTTCTAAGACTGATGTTAAGTTTGCCTACAAAAGATTAGCTTTGAAGGTTAAATGAACAATTCCCCTGTTTTTCCTCTGTTTTTTCTCTGTATTTCCTCTGTTTTTTCTCTGTTTTCCTCTGTTTTTCTCTGTTTTTACTCTGTTTTTAGTTCCATTTCATTGGTTAATTCTCTGAAAATGGAAGATTTGTTGTTCTTGCAGTATCATCCAGATGTGATCAGAGGAGATCATGTTGCTGAAAAACATAAAATGTTTCGAGATATCAAATCTGCATATGAGGTACTGCTGAAAATTTTTCATTGTTGAAAATTTTCTTGTTTCTGTTTTTTTTTTGTTTTTAATTGGAAAAATAATATTTTTGATGATTGAGATATCTTTTATTATTCATTTGGGCGGTGATGACTGAATAAATATATTATTATTGTGGATCGATGAGATTGGGAATATCACAAATTTGGTTGGTGCAAAAAGGTCACGATTGAGTTAAGATTAGGCAATCATTGTTTGTATAGGTGTTCATATCAATTCATTTTACATTTATGTGAAATTATATTTATTAGTGTTGTTGGTATTTATTTTTATCTGAAGTTTTTTTTTTAACTTATGTGAACTTTTTGTTGTTGTTTGTACTAAGCCTAAAGTTGCTTTCAAAATATAATTATAAGATAAAAAAGTAAGTATAAAGTTGAACTAAACACTATTATTTGACAATTAGCAACTTTGATCAATTGGTATTATAAGTTGTTTTTTATTTGGTGGTTAAAGATAGTTGTTTTAGTTGGTTGTTTATATATGTACTTGTTGAATTTATTGTAAACTAGAGTTTAAGTAAAAGTATGACTAGTGAGAAAAAAATGCTTTAGTTATTTTTTTTAGGATTTTTTGACTTTAACCATCTTATAAAATTAAGTTTTTGAAAATAACCACCTTATATGTTCATTTTTTTAAATAACCATCTTATATGACCTAAATCCTTCTAAATACCTACCAATTAACAGATTCCGTCAAGGAAATCATCCTAAAAAAGGGTTTAAGAATGATTCCATCACCTCCACCTTTATTCATTAGAATGTATATAAGGTTTTAACCCTTCTTTAACACCGATTTTTTGGACGAAATCTGTCAATTGGTATGTATTTAAAGAGATTTAGGTCATATAAGGTGGTTATTTAAAAAAATGAACTTATAAGGTGGTTATCTTGAAAATTGTGATTTTAAAAGTGGTAAAAATTAAAAAATCTATTTTATATTAGTATATAATGTTAGCTTCTTGAATTATATTATATGATTAAAAAGAATGAAAAAGCTCACCAAAATATTATAATCTAAAGAAGAATGAAAGGGACTCTCTATTAAATTGACACTTAGTTGAGCTTGTAACTTTATTTCAGCTTTCGTTATAGTTACTTCTGTAGGACTTAGGTTATGATATATAATAAACAAGGAGGTGTATATTAAAAATATTTCTTAGATGTTGACATAGCATAAAAGTCTATTATTGACGACTTGATATAGACAAATTATAAGTTTAATTTCATGTACTCTTAACATTTTTCTAAAAGGTAAAATCTTTTGCTAAAATAAATATCAGAAATAACTTAAGATAGCCATACATAATCTATCAAGCCAATTCATAGCCATTTCTTAGAATTTTTATACAATCTATGTTTTGCAAACTGAAAAAAAAACCAGAAGAAGCTATTGACTCTAATTAGAAGAAAACTGTTGTATATTTTAAATCAACGGATAGTCTAAATTAGAGAGAAAAAAAAAGTCTTTTGGATTTTTTTATTTTTTTATATTTTTTTATTTTTATAACTCATGCATCATAATCCTAAATAAGAAATGAAGAAAAAATAGAATTCTAAATTGGAATTTCCCGAGTGACGTATGCGGACGGATAATTGAAAAGTACTAAAAAGGACAATAGAATGCCCCACTATTGTCGATTTGATGAATGATGCTTCTTCCTTTTTTTTTTTAGGGTCCATGAATGATAGAATGATGCTTATCTTATCTATGCTTGTGTGGATGATATTCTTAAATCAACGGGCCAAATTTTCTCATATAGTAGTATTCTTCTTGTTTTACTGTAGAAAAATATTTCTATACAACAGTGATGTCATGTATGTTTACGTACTTCCTCGTTGAATAATAATTGCAACATACTCCGTTCATACATTTTTTAAGAAAATAATGAGAAAAGGAGTGAGATAGAGATAGAGATAGATAAAATGTGGAGCCATGTGATTTGATAGAGCAAAAAGAAGAGATATTACCAAACAAAGATAGGTTGCGAATTAATATGAAACTTGCGTATAAGGAAACGTTGCAATTTAAAAAGAATGAAGGAAGTAGTTCCTTAAACACCTCTATTATTGTTGTCGGTACTTGCTTAGCTTTTACAGTTTCACTCTTGTTAGCCATTGAGCTTTAATTATTCACATATGCCAACATACAAATTTTATGTCTATATCTTTTAATTAGGAAAATTATAGAATTTTGATAATTTGTAAATATATTGGGACAAAATTCATCATTGTACATACAAACACACTATCACTAGAATGTGTTTTATAGCTCTTAAAAATCAATCTAATTATCTGAATGAAGATTTAATTCGTGCAAAATTTGAAATGTTATAACTAGTAGTTTTCTCATCTTGTTGAGTGTTTTACTACGGTGAATGTTTATATTTTTAGAGCTAACTCTAGCATTTTCTAGTAAATTATCATAATTGACGTAACATAGTTGGCGACAATCATGTGAAATATGCATGACAACTGAAAGTATCACAAAAATTAGGTGGTATGAGATTGATTTGTAAACCCCAACTTGAATAGAACCTTATACGATTCTTTTAGCTAAAATGGGCCCGATTGTTGGGCTTTGACCTCTACCCATTCATGTTCTGATTAGGCTTTTCTGGGTCCTAAATCTGGAATGCAGTTTCTTTTTCTTCTTCTTGTCCTTTTTCTATCTTATATGGAGGATTTATTGTATTCTTTCCCATTTGAAGTGAGTCCCAAATGGAAAAATTCATTCAAAATATCAATCAACAGCAAGTTCGTCACACTACATGAAAAATCATCAAACCAAACTAATCTCCTACCTACCATGCTACGCAAATGGCCTATTCTCCTCGGAATAAGCGATTCCTTCCCTTAGAACCGTACTTGAGAGTTTCCTAAATTCCTACCTCATAGGGAGCTAACTCATGTACCACACTATATATTGAACTTCCTCCTAACAAAAACACAAGAAACACTATTAAAAAACAATTTTTTTTTTGTTTATGGACGTTCTATTTATTCTTTGTCGTTTTGATGTTTTAAATTCTTTTTATTAAGATTTTTTTTGGGAACTCGTTTCGTCCTTTTCTCCCCTATGAATTTCATACTTATACAGTTATACACAAGTATCAACAAGGGTGATAATTGATAAAGGATTATATTACTAATTACATATCCTCATGACGGCCTTTATTATAGTCACCACTGAGCTACCACCTTTTCCTTACATTTAGTAATTTTGTAAGTATGTAGGATGGCCCTTTCATATCGTTCTGTTAGTAACATAAAGTCATAAACTATTGAAGTGTAAAGATCTTATGATTCTGTTACGTAAATTATTTTCCACGTACAAATCCTCTAATGGTGATTTTTGGAACTTATATTTTTGGAACTTCACGATTATTTATACGACAATTAGTGGGCCTTAAATCATGGCAAAACATGATACATAATAACATATAAGAGGAGAATTTAATTTAGTTTTCTCTTATATATTTTCTTCTAATGATGCAGACTCTAATTCGTAAGTTTGAAGAAGAAGAACAATTGCAGACAATGCAAGATAATGGTGACTACGATGAGTGGGATGAGTGGATGGGATTTGAAGGAGGGATTCCTGCTACTTATCATCATTCTTACTAAACTTCTAGCTTCATTTGTAAAGTTCATATTTCGTTTTTTTTTTCAGTTGCTACTATTACTGTATTAGTGTATATAGATGTTACTTTTCATCATCCTGAATCCTATATCCAAAACAAAAATAAATAGTGAAATGAAAGAAGATGAAAAAATTAAAAATGTTGATAGTTGTTCTCTTTTACTCCCTCCGTCCCAAAGTAATAAAAATAGTGTCGTTAAGATCGAGATATAATATCAAAATTCACCAAAAACAAAACCCACCAAGACAATACAATGGAATTAACATGAATCAATTGAGCCAAAAACAAAACCTAAATACTTGAACCAAAATGTTGAACAAGATCGAAAACCAAACCTAAATTGAATAATTTCGCATCAATACCAAATTGAGCAAAGCAAAGAAAATGTAAACACTTTTCGAAGTGAAAGCTCAAAACTAGAAATTAGAAACTCAAATAACCTCAATTTTCAAAGAAAATATAGGGTTTGAAAAGGTCACAGAGAAGAAACTTACTGTAAGATGATAGAATAAGTCCTTTAGGAGGCTTAGGTATTGTATTAACAATATATACCAAGAGTACAAGTTAACCTACTTGACTGAATTACATACTTAACATAGATACATGACTCTAAACAAGGATAGAAAATATATTGACATATATTTACTCTAATACACCCCCACAGTTGGAGCGGGAGGAGGACGTATAGATGCTCAAACTGGAACGAAAATCCGTAAACAAGGGTTGGGGAAGACCCTTGGTAAAGATATCAGCAAACTGAGAAGAAGAAGGGACATGAAGAACGCGAATATGACCAAGAGCAACTTTCTCTCGTACAAAATGAATGTCCATTTCCACATGCTTAGTGCGCTGATATTGTACCGGGTTATGAGACATGTAAACAACACTAATATAATCACAGTAGACCACAATAACCCGCTTTAACGGACAATGAAGTTCAAGTAACAGGTTACGGATGGAAGCTGTCTCAGCAACAACGTTGGCAACCCCGCGATACTCAGCCTCGACACTAGATCGAGATAAGGTAGCTTGCCACTTAGACGACCAAGAAATACGATTATCACCAAGAAACACACAGTAACCTGAAATAGAGCGGCGTGTATCAGGACACCCGCCCCAGTCAGCATCAGTATACGAGACAAGACCAGTAGCAGGAGTAGAGGAGAAGTGCATGCCATAATCAAGGGTGCCCTTAAGGTATCGGATAATACGCTTAAGGGCATGGAAATGAGGCTCGCGAGGAGCATGCATAATTAAACAAACCTGCTGGACTGCATAAGAGATATCGGGGCGAGTAAAAGTAAGATACTGAAGAGCCCCTGTAAGCTGACGATAAAGAGTAGGATCATCAAACAGCTTCCCACTAGTGGCACTAAGCTTAGACTTAGTATCAACAGGAGTAGCAGCGGACTTGCAAGAAGTCATATCAGCACGCTCAAGAATCTCCATAGCATACTTACGTTGACAAAGGAACATACTATCCTTGGTACGAGAGACTGAAATACCAAGGAAATAAGACAAAGGACCAAGATCCTTCATAGCGAACTCAAAGCTAAGAAGAGCAATGATACGAGTTCGAAGAGCATCAGACGAGCAAGTGAGAATAATGTCATCCACATAAAGGAGAAGATAAGCAGTATCCGAGCCCCGGCTGAAGATAAACAGAGAAGTATCACACTTGTTGTTCACAAAACCCAAGGAGAGAAGATAAGTCGAAAACCGTTGATACCAAACCCGAGGGGCTTGTTTCAAACCATATATAAAGAGACTTCCGAAGAAGACACACATGCTTAGGTTTGGCAGGATCAACAAACCGGGGTGGCTGATGCATGTACACAGTCTCTTGGAGATCACCATGAAGAAAAGCATTCTTCACATCCAACTGATGAATAGACCAATGCCGAGAAACTGCTAAACTCAAAACAATACGAATCGTAGTAGGCCGGACAATCGGACTAAAAGTGTCACCACAATCCACACCCACCTCTTGACTTTTACCATTAGCCACCAAACGAGCCTTATATCGTTCAAAAACTCCATCAGATTTCTCTTTGTGAGTGAAAACCCATAAACAACGAACAACATTAACATCCGGAGGTCGAGGAACCAACTCCCAAGTATGAGTGTCAATCATGGCATTATATTCATCACACATAGCATTATACCAGTTAGGGTCGTCAAGGGCACGTAAATGGGACCGAGGAAGAGGACAAATAGAAGTAGGAGAAGTAGTTACAAGAGCGAGGCTAGCATATTTAGGATTGGGTTTGTAAACACCGGATTGGGCCCGGGTTTGCATTGGGTGGCCTGGCTGGGACGTGTGAGACATGGGGGCAGCATGGCCTAGGGGAGGCCTGCTGACAAATGGGCCTGGAGAAGAAGAAGCAAGGCTAGGAGAAGGAAGATCCAGCGAGGAAGGAGTGGGAATAAGAGGCCCACGTGGAGGAGAAGGCCCAAGAGTCATGTCCAGCTCACCCGTGTGTCCAGAAGGAGGAGAGGGGGGCTGTTGGGCCCGTTGGACTGACCCAGAAGGAGGAGAGGAGCTAAGAGAGTTTTGTGGCTGGGCTATGGCAGGAAATGGGGCCCGAATGATGGGAGGAGAGGAATTGGGCTCCAAGTCTGAAACAAGGAACTCAAAATCAAATTTTTGAGGAGTATAATTTTAAGAGTTAGGGAATGAGAACTCATCAAAAATTACATGACGCGAAATTATGACTTTTTGAGTGGCAATATCAAGGCACCGATAACCCCGATGAGACGAGGGATACCCAAGAAAGATGCAGGGAGTGGAACGAGCACTCATTTTGTGAGGAGAGGTAGAAGAAAGATTAGGATAACCCATGCACCCAAAAGGACGAACATGATCATAAGAAGGGGCCTTGTTAAAAAGAATATGCACCGGAGTGAGGTTATCAAGAAGGCGAGTAGGACGGATATTTAATAAATAAACCGCCATATGTAATGACTCAACCCAAAAAGAGGGAGGAAGAGAAGCATGAAATAAGAGAGAACGACAAATATCATTAATAGTCCTAATCATACGTTCCGTCTTGCCATTTTGGGAAGACGTATGAGGACAAGAGTGACGCCAAATCATGCCATGAGTATGAGAAAACAAAGTGAATGGAGCATTATCATATTCACGACCATTATCACATTGTAAAGATTTAATTGACATGCCAAATTGAGTCTTAACATAAGCATGAAAACGCACAAAAGTAGAAAAAACATCCGATTTATGTTTGAGAGGGAACACCCATAAATAACGGGAATAGTCATCAAGAAAAAGCAAATAATAACGAAAACCTGTATGACTATTAAGAGGATAAGTATATAAATCGGTATGAATAATATCAAAAGGAGCATAAGTCTTAGTCAATGAGATAGAAAAGGGAAGACGACAATGTTTGCCTAATTGACAACCATGACAAACAGAAAGAGTTTTCTTATCATTACATTGAATAAGATTACTTGTCCTAAGAAAACTAAGAACTTGATCTCCAGGATGTCCCAAACGGTTGTGCCATACTTCAGAAGAAATAGCAGCAAAAACAGAAGATGAAGAGGATGATGGAGTAGAGGAGACTGGATAAAGATTGCCCACATTATTGCACCTGGTCAATATTTTCCCCGTCTGAAGGTCCTTCACAGAAAAACCAAAAGGGTCAAATTCAACAGAAACAGATATATCAGAGGTGAATTGACGAACGGAAACAAGATTTTTAATGATTTTAGGAGTATAGAGAATATTTTTGAGAGTGAGAGGGGATGAGGAGGAAGGAAAAAAATACGTGCCCGAACCCTTAACTGGTATTTTAGAACCATCACCAACCATAATATGTGAATTGAAATTACGCCAATTGACAATAGATGAAGTCATACCTGAATTATTCATGAGATGAGATGTAGCACCGGTATCCATATACCAATTGGAGTCCGGAGGTTGAAGAGATAATGCATTGAAGAAGGTGGGTAACTCGGTGGGCTGAAAGCTGCCAGGAGTCAAGAGAGCCTGCTGCTGGGCCGCATTAGGAAGAGTAGGTGACGGGCCCAATAGACCCTGTTGCTGGGTTTGGGCGGCATTCCACTGACCAGGGAGTTGGGTAGGATATAGGCATGGTGGGTAATACATGCGTTGAGCCCAAGGATGAGCCCAATTGGGGAAAAACATTTGTTGTGGGCCTGGGTGAGATGGAGTCTCACGCTGATTATGATTCCCAGCTCCTTTATTTTTGTTCCCCCCCCCCTTGTACTTGTTATTATTTTCATACCCCTTATTATGATTATTGTTATGCGAACGGTTACCACCACCACCTTGTGTCGTCAGGCGCAGGTTTGTTACCACCACCATCACCCACCAACAACACTCGTATCACTAGGAGCAAGAATAGTTTTAGTTTTCTCCCTACTCACCCTGGGCCTAATTCAAGCATAGAACAAGCCTTGTCAAATGAAGGAAGAGGGGTAGATTCTTTCGTATAAGAGTGGCAACCATACGGTAGTCGGAATTTAATTTCCCAACCAATTGAAGAACTAATCTTTCCTCAGAAATAGGGTGGTCAATAGCAGCAAGTTGAGTGTAAATTGTTTTAAGGGCTTGACAATAATCACCAAGGGTAGAATATTGGGAGAGATGAATATTACCAAACTGATTTTAAAGATGCACTACACGCGTACCTTTATTGTCTTGGAAAATATTGCGTAGACGTTCCCATGCTTCCATGGCAGTGGACTTGTCGTCCAAAATTTTGAGAAGAAGGTCGGTAGAAATGGTGCCATACATCCATTGACACACGATAGCATCCAACCGATCCCACAATTCATCATCAATATCCTTGGGTTTCTTGACTTTCGGATCAATATGGTCGAGAACATTATAGACCTTTGCGTAGAGCTGATCAACTCCAGCCCGGCCCGCGGGCCCGGCCCGGCCCGGCCCGGTTTTTGGGCGGGCTTGGACTGTTTTTTTGGGCCCGCGGGCGGGCCGGGCGGGGCCCGGCCCAAAAATTTTTTTTTTTGGGCGGGCTTTGGACAAGCCAAAAAAGACTTTTTAGTCTAAATTTTGGGCCCGGCCCGTTTTGGCCCGCAAAAGCCCGCTCGGCCCCGCCCGAAATACCGGGCTTTGGGCAAAGTTTTTTGGCCCGGTTTTGGGCCCGGCCCGGCCCGCACAACGGGCAAATTTTTTTTCATCCGGCCCGGCCCGAACCCGGCCCGGCCCGGTGTTTGATCAGGTCTACCTTTGCGGTGTTGCGGAAGAGGGTGGCCCAAGGAGTATATTGAACCTTGTCAACGTCAAGAACCAAGGGGATGAGAGCCTTCACATTAGTCACGCTTAGAGCGGGGTGATAGACATGAGTGACCGGAGGAGGAGGAGTAGCATCCCCAGTCATGATGGAGGAGAAGGAGATAAGAATAGAAGTAAGATGGCACCGAAAAACCGAGGTGAAGAAAACGGCAGCCAAGAATGGCCTGATACCATGTACGATGATAGAATAACTCCTTTAGGAGGCTTAGGTATTGTATTAACAATATATACCAAGAGTACAAGTTAACCTACTTGACTGAATTACATACTTAACATAGATACATGACTCTAAACAAGGATAGAAAATATATTGACATATATTTACTCTAATACTTACCATTGAGAGATCGCAAAAAGAGAGAAGAAACCAGTAGAGAGAGTAACGGTTCTTTTCAGGTTATTAAACATTTGGATATTTGTGTAATGTAATTTTAGAAAAAAACATGTAATTCAAACTAATATGATCATACTCCCTCTGTACATAAATTAATTGTTAAAAGAATAACTAAAAATGACAATATTTTCTCAATAAATAAATGACCAACTTTCATATCTAAAGGCTTCAACATTCATTAAAGATGCAACATTAATTAAGTTAAAAAAGCATTGAAGAATTACAACGAAGGGTACACGTCCAAAACATGGACTTTATTTGTTTTATTTTGAGAGGAAAAACATATCCTACCATTTTTACTAAAAAAACCAATAAAGTTTAATTAATCCATTTCAATTACTTCATAAGAGAAATAGATTAATTAACAAACAACGGGTTTATTGCCATTAGTAAAATAAATGATGCAACCCTTAGCAGGAGCCACGCAACAACTGCATGAAGGAGCAAGCTTTTTAAGTCCCGTTGATGGACATGTCATATAATCCAAATCAGCGAAGCAAATTCGGGGACAGATTTTCGCATCCACCTCTTTCACTTTTCCAATTCCTAGCATCAATATCAATCCTGCATATATGCCAATTGCCAATTGCCAATCATTTCACTCTTCAATTATACTCCCTCCGGCCCTTAATAGATTTCTTCTTTCTCTAATACATGTTTATCATGGTACGTTTTGTATCGTTAATATCTTTAATTACACATTTGTAAAATTATAGAAGTTTCTCAAAAAGGTTGAACCCCAACCCCAAGGGCCCCCGCCACCCCACCACTAGGATACCACGGAGGAGAGAAAATTATAGAAGTTTGATTTTCCAAATGTACACAATAAAATGAATCAAACAAGACCTCACATGATATGTTTTATCTTATATATTGAAATTTTTTTTGAGGATTTTCTTTACCTATGAATAGCGCCTAAATTAGAAATAATAAATTTATTAAGCGACAGATGGAGTAATTATTAATATCTATCTAGCTATTAACATAGTTCGAGGACGGGGGAGTACATTATTTAAGAACTGGAGTAGTAAAATTGAAGGTATAGCAGAGATGAAGAGGTATCCACTATCCACCGCCCACATTGTTGATTTGTTGTTGTTGTTTGAGACTTAGGGAGCTTGAAGTTGTTATAGTAGATGAGATAAGATTGTACATGAAAGATTAGAACAACTGATAATGAAAAATCTACTACGGAGTAATAAATAAACTTACCAAAAACAAAGATAAGAGCAGCAACGTTAAACTTCTTCACCTCCATTACTGCGCTTCTTGATAAAATTTTTACAATTATATTGTTTGTATGCTGTTATTGTGAATTGATGAAGGGGGGAATTTGTATGTATTTATAGGCGGAATTGCATGCCAAGTTTACAGTAGTACAGTGGCAGCCTTCACCAGTTAGAACTTATTCCATAAGTCAAACTTCAAGAGGAGTGCTTTACTTATTAAGTACTAACTTTTCTCAAGTCATCAATTTCAGTCTTCAATCATACATATGCAGCAGCTATATATAAAAGGGATTGTCTAAACTCTAATGTGTATTGCTTCAACTGATTTAAATGCAATTGAACTTATGCTGACTTTTTAAAACTTATTACTCCTCCAGTTTCACAATATAGTTTCCGTTTTATTTTTCATGGTCAAACTTTAGATTCTTTGATCAAATATTCTCATTGGTATATACAAAAAAAAAAATAGACTCATGTGCGATCTTGTTATGCCTTCGTAGTTTAATCCTACTAGTCTATTGATTCAGTTTCTCTTAGTCTCTTTTCCCTGTATAATATCCTTATTAGTTTTTCACTCACTTATGTAGCCTTATTATTCAAGAAGGGCTGAAAGTATTATCAGCAAAGTAACTAGGGTAATTGAAAACTAAATTGATTGTTGGAATTTTTTTTTATATAAAAAAGGAAATTTTGATACTACAGTCCTAACTATAGTTGTTTCACTTTCAAAGGTCCCAACTTTCGTTTCTCTCAAAATGGTTCCAAATTTGGTGGATTCTTTCCAATACGGTCCTTCAACTTAATGAACCTCCTAAATTGGTTAATTATGACACATTAAGACTCTTCTATTGACTTCAATTAAAAAATGGTTATTGGATGATCATTATGTGTTTCAATTAACTTATTTAGTAATTAAGCTAAAGGACGGTTTTGAGAAGAGACTCCCAAAAGCTGGAACCAATCTATGATAATCAAAATTTTGGACTTTTTAAGGTGAACCGGTCATAATTGGGACTATTAGAATCGATTTGTTCAAAATGAATGAATGGGAATATGTATATGCTACATAAAGAAATGTTGCACAATAAAAATGATTGCTAATGCTCTTTTACCTAAGGTTTATTTCTTCCATTTATAAAAGAACCACAAGACATTGCTTCAAAAAACAAAAAACTAAATATAGAGTCGATGACCAGGTACAACAGAAGAAAGATCTATTCGGGTAATTAAACATAGATATTGGTGTACTGTAATTTTAGCAAAGAGCAAATAAATTGTTAAAAAGAATAATTAAAAATGACAATGCTTTCTTAATAATTAAAGCACCAACTTTCCGATCTAAAGGCTTCAACTTTCATTAAAGATGCAACATTAAGTTAAAAAAAGCATTGAAGAATTACAAGGAAAGGGTACACGTCCAAAACATGGACTTTATTTGTTTTATAGCCTACTTAATCCATATTTCAATTACATCATAAGACAAATAGATTAACAAACAATGGGTGTATTGTCATTGGTAAAATAAAGGATGCAACCCTTAGCAGGAGCCATGCAACAACTGCACGAAGGAGCAAGCTTTTGAAGTCCCGTTGATGGACATGTCATGTAATCCAAATTATCGTAGCAAATTTGGGGACAGATTTTCGCATCCACCTCTTTGACATTTCCAATTCCTAGCATCAATATCAATCCTGCATACATGCCAATTGCCAATCATTTCACTCTTCAATTCTAATTATTTATATCTATCTAGCGATTAGCATAGTTCGAGGACGGCCCGTACTAATATTATTTTATGTACTCACTTCATTTGATAATATAGTACTTAGCTTCCTCCGTTCCAAAATAAGTGAAACACTTGTCTCAAAAAGCTCTCACATAAATGAGAGAAGTGTTTCACTTATTTTGGAACGGAGGAAGTATTCGTTTTCCTTTTGAGTGACCCAATGTATAGTGTCTATTTGTTTTTAAAAATTCATATTTTTCCACAATTTGGCTACAAAAATCGTGCCATCAACATTTATCTGTTTCTTGGAATTAGCTTTTTGCTTTGTTTGTATATCTAAGGGTTGAACTAGCTTAGTCATGCATTTAATGTTCTTTCACGGCCATTATCTTCCATTATCTAAAATCAGCTTTTTCCTCCACAACATTAATTGTTTAATATGCTTAAAGTGGTTTCATACCTTATAATATGAAACGGAGGGAGTACATTATTTAAGAACTGGAGTAGCAAAATTGAAGGTATAGCAGAGATGAAGAGGTATCCACCGACCACCATTGTTATTGTTGTTGTTGTTGTTTGAGACTTAGGGAGGTTGAAGTTGTTATGAAGATGAGACAAGGGTATGAATATTGTACTCTGAAGGGGAGTCTTGAGCAAAGACTTTGGGAGTTGAGTTTGAGGGATAAACGCACGCTAAGTTTGGACGTGAAAGATTAGGTAGTTGCTTGTAATAGCCAAGAGGTACCTAGTTGGCTGGAGCCTGGAGGATGAGCGGTGGTCGGTGAAAACGGTCTGATACAACTTACAAGTTTTTGCCTATTAAGAACAACTGATAATGAAAAAGTTATAAAACTATTCTACTATGGAGTAATAACTAAACTTACCAAAAACCAAGATAAGAGCAGCAACATTAAACTTCTTCATTTCCATTAGTTAGCTTCTTGATAAAAATTGTACAATTAAACTGTTTGTATGCTGTTATTGTGAATTGATTAAGAGAGGAAATTTGTATGTATTTATAGGTAGAATTGCATGCCAAGTTTAGAGTAGTGGCAACCTCCACCAGCTGGAGCTTATTCAAAGTCAAACTTCAAGAAAGTCATCGATTTCAGTCTTCAATCATACATATGCAGCAGCTATATATAAATGGGATTGTCTAATGTTTATTGTTTCAACTGATTTAAATGCATTTGAACTTATGTTGACTTTTTAAAACTTACTACTTCTTCCGTTTTAAAATTTAGTTTCTGCTTCATTTCTTATGGTCAAATTTTAAAATCTTTGACCAAATATTCTTATTGATATATACAAGAAAAACGTATTCATATGCAACCTTATTAGATTCGTCTCAACATGTAGTTCTATAATATTTATTAATACATAACTAAAAATATTAATGGTGAAAGACACGTGCTGGAGACTGCATAAAGAGAAAAGAGAACTATATTTAGGACAGAGGGAGTACTATAAATTATCTAAACTTAATTTTTACTTTGGAGACAACTCAATTTTTTAAAAAAAAATAGGTCAAAATACATTAAGTCGATCACATCCAAAGATATGCAATTATGCATATATATACTCCCTCTATTTTATCATAATTATTCCAATTTGACTTTTTCACTGTCAAATTACAACTTTGACCATTAATTTTTTTAATGATCTATTAAAAAAACATTACATATGAAAATAAAAATTGAGAAAAATTACTGAAATTTTACATAAAAAATTATATTTTATAAATTAGTAACGAAGTATGGTCAAGATGAATTATATTAATATTGTAAAGATAAATTGGAACAATGTGTGTAAAAGACTAAAAGTGAGAAAATGTTTGTCAAAAGTCAAAGTAAGGTTGGTTATCTCTGATCCCCGTGGCTTTATGACTTTGAAGATGATAACGATAATGTGGATATCAGCCGTTCCAACGTACAAGGCAATGAACTTACAATATCAGTTTATGTTGGAGTTTATAGTAGAAACTCTAAGTTTGCTTCAAAAGAATATGAAGAGTCATTTTTACCTTTTGTCCCACATTGAAAGAATATAAGGGAAGAATAAGGTTTATAACCATTACTCTTCCTCTACCCTTTGAGTTGAGTAGCAATGAGGCTTTTAGTGGCTATGTGGTGATGTGTGGTTGCCACACGCGCGCCGCCGCCGCGCGCTTGGACCTGGCCAGGGCTTTGGGGACTTAACTTAACTATCTTTTTGGGTCAAAAATCTGTCTTTTTTTAATGACTGTTTTTATGAGTCTTAAGTTACCGTTTTTCCCCTAATCTTTCTTAATGCCGTTTTTCCCCTAATCTCTCTTAATGCCGTTTTTCCCCTAATCTCTCTCCTGATTTGCTGCCATTAAAATCCCCATTAAGTGACTGTTTTTACCCACGATTTCAGCCATATTCTGATATCGTTTGGTTTTCTACTCCTTATATATACTAATGTTCTGGGATTCTCTGAGGACACAGAAAAACACACAACATTACATCTTCGCCTCTCTTTCTTTCTCTCTTCTCCATTATTCTGGGCAATATTCGAGATCGTTCTCAATCTGCTTTTCTGCCAACACCGAAAACGCAGAAACCGTGTATCCCTAGAGGTTGATTGCTGAGAGTCCGTGTGTTGTTGCGGGGCAAATTCAACTTTAGGGCAGTGATCTTCTCACGCCACGGTTATCAGATAAGTTTGTTTTTAGTTGTTACCAGTTTACGTTCCTACATTCTAAAGTTGAATTTTTAAGTATCTGTTTTACGGAACTATGGCTGGTGAAATTCCTGATGATGCTGTGCGTATTCTTAATGATGTCCCTATTACCAATCCCTTTGTCCCTGATATGTCTAAGTTAGATCCGTTTGATGGAAAAAATGATAAGATGTGGTCTGATAAGATGGAATTTTTCTTGGGCCAAATTGGGGTTGATTATTGTTTGTCTGCTGTTGCTGCTCCTGAGAATTCTGTTAGGGATTTTGTGAAAGACAATAAGACTTGTCGTGGGATGTTACTGCATTATATGGCTTCTGCCCTTTACATGATTTATAGTAAGTCGAAAAATGCTAAGGATATTTGGGATGCTTTGAATGCTAAGTATGGTACTTATGATTTTGGGACTAAGAAATATGCTTGTAGTCGTTGGTTGAAGTTTACTATGTCTATAACACCCCGTATTTTTATACAAGGTTAGTATTTATGTACATTAAATTATTTTAAGAAAACTATTTAAAATATTATTTTATTAATTTTTCCCATACTTTGACTTTATCTTAGAAATTGCCAAAAACCAATTCCTAGTTTGACTAGGTTAAGTACCATTAGGTTTAGTTAAACCAAGTTATAAAAAAAAAAGGGGGGAAAACAAAACAAAGTAAACAACTTACCATTCTCCAGTAGCGTTGCTCTTCGACGCCAACCAACCAAGCTCCCTTCTAATCTTTATTCTTCTTCATCCTTCTTGCTTTATCACCATTAAAGCTACTAAAATCTTTATCCACCATCATCACACTTCAACTCTTGTTCATTCTTCTTCAATAGCTTCGGTTTTTGTGGGTTTTTCGAAGAGGTTAATAGTGTGCTTTGGTTTGCGGTTTCGGATCGAGAATCGAATCAAAGAGCGGTTTTTGGGGTTCTTTTTATAGAGTAATTTCACCCAATTACTTCCCTTAATCAAGTAAGTTACAGTCTTAAGTTTTAATTTCGTTTTTGGTTGATTATCTGAATTTGGGGTTTTTGTAAATTAGGGTTCCTGAATAAATTAAATTGGGGGAAATTCTATTATATGAAATTTGTGCAATCTGTTTATGTTTGATGCTTAAATTTATATAGATATCATATTTTTGAGTTTGGAGTGTGCTAATCAATGACAAATTTCCACTACTACATGTACTGTTGTTCTGACCATACTCCACAAGTGAAATCATTGAATGCCCAAATTTCATAGAATCATGTATTGATGTTCGACGAGTGATGTTATGATTTAGAAGCTTGAAATTTGAAAGTGAAGAGTGGAAACTATAGAAACAAGAGTATTACTAAATCATTTGCAGTTATTTTGGCAAACGAAAAATCACAAGTGCTCTCTGTACAAGTATTTGATCTTCATTTGGTTGTCTCATCAAACTTAGTATAATGGGTTAAGGAAGACATCCTCATACCCAACTAAGCCAATTAATAGAAGGAGTTGACTAATCATTGTCAAATAGGCCATAAAATCAGTAGCATATGAGTAGATTTCAACTAGTTTAACTAGTTTGTATTATAGTTGACTTTCATTGACTTTTGTCTTGCTGATTTTGTGCTCTTTTGAATTGGATTACGTTAAATTGAGTCGTCTGTTTTAAATCAGTCAAAGCTCATTAACTAAGTAAATACCATTTATTGGTGAATTATGTGAAGTATAGTCTAGTGACTTATACATACTATATTATATTATATTGTACATCGCAGGTTCGTAGAAGAACCTTTTTGACTTGTGATTGAGATTGGTTGACTGTGGTTTGCTAATAAGGTAAGATTTCATACTAAGCTTGTACAGAAAGTATTTCATATTGATTTGTAATTTATATTGAGTGTGGAATCATTTTTACGATGCTATTTATGGAGCTTTTAATTGTTTTGACGATATTTATATCAAAATAATTTATGAGATTATTTAAGAGAATTATATTAAAAGGAGGAAGTTCCTCGTGAGACAAGTTTGAGATTATTAAAAAGGAGGAAGTTCCTCATTGTTACTAAGTTTAATTAAATTGTGGGGTTGCCGGTACGCGGTATTCCTCGAGTATGGAAGTATGTTGAGTTAACAGTGTCTCAACAAAATTATTTTAGTAGTTGGGAGTATATTGATTTATACTCTTGCCATCGTCTTCCTTCTTGATACGTTATCAAGTTAGGGGTATGCATACTAGGGACTTTGGTGTTTACCTTATCTAGTGAGCCTAGCTAGCTCATTGGATTTTTATTACTTTTCCTACTCACAGATTTCAAAGGACTTATATTTGAATGATTTACCGAATGGTTCAGAAAGCAAGTAAAGTGGATTTGAATTATTGAAGGTCGTCTATTATATTCAAGTTGAATGTTGTACAAGTGAAATGATTTTGTGGAATACTATGTATGTATTCCACCTGCACATTGGATAGTTCAAAGTTGTTATTGGTATGAAATCTTGCTCAGCTTTTTGGCTGATATTACATGTCTTCAATGTGCAGGGCTTGATGGTGACTAGCTTATATTAGGGTGAGAGCGTTGACTTCACCTAGATGAAGATTTATTAAAGTTAAGACTTCCGCTGCAATAGTTTAGAATTATGGTTTATTTTAGGAATGTATTAATTAATTACATTTTCTTTTAGTTGTAATAGTTAATAATGAATTTATGTATTAGTAGTAATATCTTTCGCCATGCGTTTATTAATTGTTTAATAATCGCGGCATAACAGCTCTTGAATTGTCCATGTTTTGTACTCTGTTATGTTTTCTAAAGAAAATTAAAATTCAGGGTTGTTAATTACAATGTCTGATGATAAACCTGTGCTAGATCAAGTTCATGAGTATGAACATTTGTGTGCTGATATTGTGGCTGAGGGTATGGCCATTCCTGATATGTTCCAAGCCAACTGTTTACTTGAGAAATTACCTCCTTCTTGGGAAAATTTTGTTCATTCCTTGAAACATAGGCAGAAAGACTTTACCCTTCAAGAATTAGTTTCCCACATTAAGATTGAGGAGCAGAACCGTATCCAAATCAAAGGGAAATCAGTTGATCATTCTTCCTCTTCTGCTAATCTTGTGGAAAATAAAGCTGCTGCAGGTAAAGGACCAAAAGGTAAGGGTCCAAATCAGTTTCATGGTAAACGACAGAATTATAACAACTTCAAGGGAAAAGGTCAGTTCAAGGGAAATTGCTTCGTTTGTGGTAAGTATGGGCATGCTGCTAAGGATTGCCGTCAAAGAAAGGAAGCTCCAAACAAAGCAAAAGACAACAAAGCTCAAGTCAACCTTGCTGAAGATGACATCATTGCTGCTGTGGTGTCTGAGGTAAATCTGGTAAGCAATGTTTCTGAATGGATCGTGGATACTGGTGCAACCCGTCACATCTGCGCCAACAAGGAGATGTTCCAGGACTACAACAAAGTTTCAGAAGGAGAATGCGTTTTCATGGGCAACTCAAGCACTGTGAGTGTTCTAGGCAAAGGAAAGGTTTTCCTGAAATTAACTTCCGGGAAAACCATTGCTTTGCAGAATGTTTTGCATGTCCCCGGCATCCGCAGAAACCTCATTTCTGGTTCTCTTTTAAACAAAGCTGGGATAAAGTTAGCTTTTGAATCTTATAAACTTGTACTAACCAGAAATGGTGTTTTCGTGGGTAAAGGATTTTGTAATGCTGGACTTTTTATTTTGGATGTTGTTATTGATAATAAGAACTCTACTGCTTCCGTTTATATTGCTGAGTCTGTTTCTTTATGGCATTCTAGACTAGGTCATGTGAATGTTGCATCTGTTAAAAGGCTAAAACAACTTAATCTTATTCCTGACTTTAGCAATACATCTTTTGAGAAATGTGAAGTATGTGTAGAAGCTAAGCACCCTAAGAAAGCATTCAACAAAAATGTATCCCGTTCCTCTACTTTATTAGAGTTAGTCCATAGTGACTTAGGTGATTTTAAGAATTCCATGAGTAGGGGAGGAAAGAAGTATTATATTACATTTGTTGATGACTTCTCACGTTATACTAAGGTTTATTTATTGAGTTCTAAGGATGAGGCTGAAGAGAAATTTCTAATTTATAAAGCCGAAGTTGAGAACCAATTGGACCTTAAGATTAAGAGGGTGAGATCAGATAGGGGTGGAGAATATGATGGACTTTCCCTTAAGAAATTTTGTGAGTCTAATGGAATTATTCTTGAGGTTACAGCTCCTTATACCTCAGAACAAAATGGAATAGCTGAGCGGAAAAATAGGACTCTTAAGGATATGATGAATGCAATGCTTATTAGTTCTGGTATACCTACTAATTAACATGTGGGGTGAGGCTATTCTTTCTGCTTGCTATGTTCTTAACCGAGTTCCCCATAAGAAGTTAGCTAAGACTCCCTATGAATTGTGGAAAGACTTCAAACCTAATTTGGGTTACCTCAAAGTGTGGGGGTGTTTGGGTAAAATAGGACTTCCTGACTTTCAAAGGAGTAAGATTGGACCTAAGACTGTAGATGGTATCTTTATTGGTTATGCTTCTAACAGTGTTGCATATAGACTCATTCTTAAGGATGCTTCTGGTTTTGGTCCTATTAGAGAGTCAAGGGATGTTGAATTTTTTGAGCATGTTTTTCCTATGAAAGTTAGTGTACCATCATGCTTACCTGCTGCATCTTTTTCTACTTTGCATCATCTAGTGAGACTTTAGAACCTACAAGGAGTAAGAGAGCTAGAATTGAGTCTAGTTTCGGACCTGATTTTATTACTAATACCTTTCTAGCTGAGAAAGAGTGTTTAGATGAGCAAGATGTTAATGCATTTGTATTGGAAGAGAACCCGAGAACCTATACTGAGGCCATGAGATCTGTAGACTCAAGTTTTTGGTTAGAGGCTATTAACAGTGAAATAGAGTCAATTATGAGTAATAATACTTGGATTTTATCAGACCATCCTAGAGGTTGTAAGTCCCTAAGTATTAGATGGATCTTTACAAAGAAATGCAAGCCTGATGGGTCTTTAGACAAGTATAAGGCTAGACTTGTAGTTGGAGGGCATCACCAAAAACATGGTCTAGACTTCTTTGATACCTATTCTCCTGTGACTAAGGTAGCCACCATTAGAGCATTAATTGCACTTGCATCTATTCATGATTTGATTGTGCATCAAATGGATGTGAAAACTGCATTTTTGAATGGTGAGTTAAATGAGAAGATCTATATGAAGCAACCTGAAGGATGTGATTTTCCTGGTCAAGAGGACAAGGTATGCAAGCTTATTAGATCTTTGTATGGTTTAAAACAAGCACCGAAACAATGGTATGATAAATTTCATCAAACTATTACTTCAAATGGTTTTTTGGTAAATGATTCTGATGCTTGTGTTTATTCCAAATTTGATGAGCTTGGTTGCGTTTTCATATGTCTATATGTGGATGATATGTTAATCTTTGGGACCAATATAGACGTAGTAAATGCAACTAAGAGTTCCCTAAATTCTTGTTTTGAGATGAAGGATTTAGGAGAGGCTGATGTTATTCTTGGAATAAAGATTATTAGAACGTCATATGGGATATCTTTAAATCAATCTCATTATGTTGAGAAAATATTAAAGAAGTTTGATCAATTTGATTGCATTCCTGTGAAAATCCCATATGATTCTAGTATTCATTTGAAAAAGAATAAGGGGTGATAGTATATTGATGAGTCTATTTTATATAGAGTATTTAACCCAATTCCCCTAGCTTTGAGTGCCGGTTTGTTCTAATTTGAGCTCGTTTATGTGTGATTTGATATGTTTGGACTCGTTTCCGTTTGTTAGCTGTTTTTGTACATATTAGGCCTCCAAAGCCTTTATTTGAGTTGCGGAATGAAAGTCCAATAGTCGCATATGGCCCATAGAAGATCCGGGAGATTGCACAAGTGTTTTGGACGAAGAATGCAAGAAAAATGGCGAGAAATCACTCTCGCCCGGTCGACCGGGCGACCTCACCCGACCGGGCGAGCTATAAAGTCGAATATTCTCCAAGCCTTGGTAGCCCGGTCAACCGGGCGAGAGGAGACCAAAAAAAGCTTGCGCGCCCGACCGGGCGGAATTTTCTCTTTGTCGTAGTTTTCAGAACACCGTCGCCCGACCGGGCGGTTTTTCCGGAAGCTTAATTTTTGCCTTTTTTATCCGGTTTTTTAAAAACTATAAATAGGGCTTTAGTAATTTCGATTAGGCTATTTTTTTTTCCCGACGTTTTTAGCTTTAAAACACTTAGTCTTTTTCTCTCTAAGCTTTGTATTAACTCTTGCCCTTGAAGATTATAAAGATCATCGATTTTGGTTTTCATTGTTCTTCAATATTTCGATATTCTTCTTCACTTTGCTTATTTTAATGAATTCCTATATTTGCATTATGTTTATTGAATTTATTATTATCATGAGTGAGTAGTCTATTTCTAGGGTTTAGAGAGGGAAGCCATGTTTATACCTATTTGATTGTGGTTTAAGGTTCTTTGATATTCGGATTGCATTAGAGTAATTCCCTATTGATTTTTTATGCTTGTTTGATTCATGTAATTGCGCAATATCATGGGTTATGTTTAGCTAATAGGAGTTAGAATCGAAAGATCATACTCATTAGAGGCTTGTTACAATAGGTAGGTCTGATTATGTTGAGCGACCGTACTGGCATATGTTGATCTCAGAGTTGTTAATGCCCGACCGTAGGATTAACGAAATACTCTAATTATTCGAACCTCAATCCAAGTATTGTTGAACTATATTGTAGTGATTAAATTGGTATAAGCATGGTGGACCGATCGATTGCCCTAGGTTTTTAATTATTTGATAAACTTCCATCTTTTTGTGTTCTAGCTTATTCTAGTTTAGTTGTTAATTATTCAATCAAATTTCTTTCTTGAAGTAGTTAAATAATTGAGCACGAATCTATAGAACTCCTCTCCCTGTGGATCGACCCGTATTTGCTAGTTTCTGCTAACCACAGACACCGTGCACTTGCGGTATATATTTAAAACCCATCATATATCCCAAGAACAATATGCAAAAATAATTGGTAGTGTAATGTTCTTGATGAATTATACTAGACCTGATATAGCTTATGATGTTAGTAGATTGAGCAGGTATACTCACAATCCAAATCGAGAGCATTGGGTTGCCTTGATTAGATTGTTGAAGTATCTAAAAGGCACTATCAATTGGGGTCTGCATTATCAAAGGACACCTTGTGTCCTTGAAGGATTTTGTGATGCCAATTGGGTGTCGGATAATGATGAAATTCAATCTACTAGTGGTTATGTTTTTACTCTTGCTGGTGGAGCTATATCATGGAAATCATCAAAGCAAACATGTATTGCCAAATCTACAATGGAATCTGAGTTTATTGCTTTAGAATTAGCAGGTCAAGAAGCTGAATGGATAAGGAGTTTGCTTGCTGATATTCCATTGTGGGGGAAGCCAGCTCCATCAGTTTCTATGCGGTGTGACTCGCAAGCAGCAATTGGGGTAGCGAATAATCAAGCCTATAATGGAAAGAGAAGGCATATTCGCTTAAGGCATGCCATAGTTAGAAATTTAGTTAAAAATAATGTGTTGTCACTCGAGTATGTAAAGTCAGAGAGGAATATTGCTGATCCTCTCACCAAAGGCCTTTGTAGAAAAATGGTGTTGGAGTCAGCACAAGGAATGGGTTTAAAGCCAATTGTGGAGTGAATTGTGATAGATACCCTTCTTAGGTTCCTAAGTTCAAAGGGTCAAACGAAATCACAAAAGAACTCAAGTTGTTGATACTACTACCATTCCGATTAATAAAAGTGATGTAGTATTTTGTTTCATTATACTGTTATATGTGGAAGGTTTAGTTTATAGCTCTTAATAAGTTCATAGCCTTACTTAAGGTGGTTTGTGACAGTACAAACTTGGTGAACTTACCTATGTGAATGTGGGGATTACGCCCAATCCCCTATGAGAGTCAAAAGGCTTAGGCTCTCTAGAGCATTCATGAGAATCCAGGTTAATTGTGGGGCACCGATATTACAATTGCGAGAACGTTTCTTGATTTGAAAAAGGTTGAGTGCGCATCTATGGTTTGCTAAACTCGTGAAAGGTTCAAAGAGAAATCTACCTATTACGACAGTAAGACATATTTGTATGCACCGAGTGTCAATTCAAGTCCATAAGACATTGATACTTCAAAACCTAGTATATATTGCCCAGATCATTTTTTTCAGCCCCGTTTCTTACTGTTTTATTTTTTTGAATCATGTGGGGGATTGTTGGAGTTTATAGTAGAAACTCTAAGTTTGCTTCAAAAGAATATGAAGAGTCATTTTTACCTTTTGTCCCACATTGAAAGAATATAAGGGAAGAGTAAGGTTTATAACCATTACTCTTCCTCTACCCTTTGAGTTGAGTAGCAATGAGGCTTTTAGTGGGTATGTGGTGATGTGTGGTTGCCACACGCGCGCCGCCGCTCGCCCGGACCGGGCTAGGACCTTGGGCCTTGGGCCTTGGCTTATAAACTTAACTTAACTATCTTTTTGGGTCAAAAATCTGTCAGCATTTAATGACGTTTTTATGAGTCTGATCTCGTTTTTCCCCTAATCTCTCTCCTGATTTGCTGCCATTAAAATCCCCATTAAGTGACAGTTTCTCCCCACGATTTCAGCCATATTCTGATCTCGTTTGATTTCTACTCCTAATATATACTGGTGTTCTGGGATTCTCTGAGGACAAAGAAAAACACACAACATTACATCTTCGCCTCTCTTTCTTTCTCTCTTACATTTACTAAATTGAGCTACAAAGTGTATTGGCTGAGACAAAATGACTGAGACGAATTTCAATTTATGATATTCTGGTAAAAATTTCAGTTTTGGATTGATAGTTATGGTTTTAGGTTAATATATAGTTATGATTTTGGGGTTCATAGCTGTGGTCAATCAATAGTTATGACTTTTGGTTTAACTAATTGGTTGTAGCGCTTAACTAATAGATGAAGAGTGATTTTTTGCAGGAGCCTTACTAATGGATTGCATCGCTTAACTAATTGGTCTGACGTTAAAATCTAACGTTAGACTGTCTGACCAAAGACTAGTTGAAATAAAAACAATCAAGATTTCACACAAATAACTTTATCCATTACAGTGCAACATTAAATTAACAAACATTACAATAGTGAAGAAACCGATCCAATACATGGACTTTTACTTAGGCTATAATAATTACAAGATAAAAGTAATTACTAAGCCTTGATTTATTAATTTATTTCCACATATATAGTAGTATCAGTCTAACAGACCATGGGTGCATCCCCATTGTTAAAATAAAGGATGCAACCATCATTATCAGGAGCTAAGCAGCAGTTGCATGATGGAGTACGCTTTTGAGATCCTGTTGATCGACAGGTCATATAATCCAAATTATCATAGCAAAATTGGAGACAAACTTTCTCTTTATTCTGAGCATCCACCTTCTTTACATTTGCAACTCCCAGCAACAATATCAACCCTGCAATTCAAAAATATTGTCATTCTTTCTGCTAAAAGATGATACTTAAATTACTTAAATTAAAGAGTTGATTATAATCCACGTGCAGGGCCGTCTTAAAGATTTTGGAGCCCCGGTTCCAACATGAAAATTGGGCCCCTAAATTTATAGAAAATAAAGATGGAAGGTTGGAGTTCTAAAGACGGAAAGTTGAAAATCTAATGATTGATCATTGACTAATTTATTATTTATATTTTTTTTATCCATTGGAGCCACGAAGGCAGTATTGACAAATTTATTATGGGTGGAAAACAAGTGTGATTTCTTCAAATATGATTTTGGGACCCTGTGCTGTTGGGCTCTTATAATTTTGGGACCCTGTGTTGTTGGGCTCTTATAATTTTGGGACCCTGTGCTGTTAGGCTCCTTGCACACCCTCATCTACCCCTGCCCGCATGATAATAGCTTTGACAGTAACTAGGAGGGGAAAATACTGTCATGTTACATTATTAATCACTAGCAAATTATGCACGCGATGCGTGCTTGATTTTTTTTATTTTTTCAAACATAAATTTTAGCCTTTTTGGGCTAAATAGGGTTAAGATTTTGAACATTAGACATTTTTTTGGCTAAATTTCGTAGGTTAAGCCTCTATCACTTAACCCTTCGTTTATTATTATTTATTATTTATTCTTTCTTTTAGGTTTTTAAATTAAACTTGATGAACGATGAAAGAATGTTAAGTGAATTTATTTAGGATTTCTTATGTTGTATTAATATAGTCTTTTGTGTTAAATAAAGCATTTCACTTTGTTAATTGATTGGATTTTCCGTTTTGATGTAATACTGTGTTTTTGAATTGATTGATAAGATATTTGATGGATGTAATATTTCTTTTTACTTTTTTCAGCATAAATGTACTAAATCTTATAGTCAATGTTACTTTTTTGGTGGCTCAATTATAACTTGATTGCCTTCAACAATTAAGTTAATTTTTTAATGCTATATTTGAGTTTGACTTTGTCTTTCCCCTTTTATTGGTAGTAGTTAATTTACTAATGGGCATTTAAGTAAATTTACAGGGGGACACCATAGCTCCCCCTTCCCTTATATAATAGAGATAAATACACCAAATCTAAATAATAAACTTACCAAAAACTAATAGAAGAGCAGAAACTCTAATCTTCTGATAATTAGCTGCCATTGTATCGCTGAATTGAATTTAATTAACTTGATAATATGAGATATGCTGTTTGTATGATTTAATTGTTTAAGCTGTAATGAAGAAAAAAAGGTACTATATTTCATTGTATCATTGCATGTATTTATAGGCAGCAATATGCATGCATGTATACTGTCAATTATTCTAAAAGATAGCAATTACGTGCAAGTTCTAAAGCAGCCAGCCAGCCAAGCTCCACGCCTCCACCAGCTTATTCAAAGTCTAATTTTTTTTTTTATAACTTTGACTATTTATTCTTTTAAGAAGTATTATTTTATCAAAACTATAAAATAATAATTCATATGTAACGCCGTGAGTTTCAATTCCTCCTAGATCTAGTCATTGTTATGTCCTAATTTATCAAGTAGTCAAATTTCTTTTGTCCTCATTCGGACTTTGGTTCTACTAGCCTCTTGATGAGCCTTTGACATTTCTAAAATTAAGCAATTTCGGATTGGTGGCTTTTGGGTGTGCGGTCGGTGTGGGTTACTCTTCTCCTCCCTCTTCGGCTAGGCTCCGGTTGGTGGTTGTTCAAGTCAACGGTGTTCGCATGTCCGCTGTGGGTCGTGGGTGTTCGTCCGCGGTGGGTCGTTGGCGGCTCCGGCCAATGGTAGCCTTTTGGTAGTCCTTATTTTTTGGGTTTATTTTCCTTTTCATGTTTTAATTTTCTGTTTTATTTAGTTATTGTTTTTTTAGTTTGTTAGATTAGTGGTTGGTCTTAGATTGTTGTGGCCTCAAGTAATTGCGGTTCTCTTGAGATGATTTGGGAGTTTATTCATTTTCAATGGTGTTTGTCTTGCCCCGTGAAGGGTTTCAAGAAGTTGTCTTTAGTTGGGCCTGGGGAGATGGTGTGTTGCCGGCTTGCCGCGGCGGAGCATCTACTCGAGTTTCTTTGTGCTCTATTTTCTTCTATATTTTTGTACTTAAAACTTGTTGTAACCATTCTTATGGGTGCTTTAGGTGGTGTCTCTTGTGTAGACACTTCCTAGTTTTCTTCTCCTGATAAAAAAAATAGTCTTTTGAGAAACAACTTTTTAAATTATTTATTTTGAACAATTATTCACAACATATTTGATTGTCCCACATTAATAAAGGAATAGAGAATTAGTCAATTAGAGATTAATACACTTTATAAGACAAACGAGATACTCCACTTATCATTGTCATATGGTTTTAAGGTGAAACCTCTTTAATTAATTTTGTGAAGTGGACTTTCTTTCCATATGGTGGCTACGGCCCATGATTATTCAAGACTTACAGTGTCTTGATGAGATTTATGTCCGGTTGTTATAAACCAAGGTATGGACTATGGAGTATTTGAATTGCAACTTCTCAAATCACCAAATGAATGGAATAGCTACTTAGTAATATTTGATTTTTGTTTCTGCATGATGCCCACCTATATTGAGATAAGTATGTTTGAGTTATGACATGTATACGTACATAATTTTTAGATGTTTAAGTCAATTATTCAAATTATCAACCAAGGTTTCCTATCTTGATATGATACTTTGACTTCAAAATGAACAATGAAAATTAGTAGCTAAAGTAACGTGGATAATATCACCACTGTCCGCAGAGGCTGGTCAACATGCCTAATTGAATTGCTATCTTCTTCTCATTTTTCAAGACCAAGAGAATCGATCAGGATGGATAATTCACTCACCACAAATAAATCACAATAATAAAATTGCATTAAATATTTATCTTCAGAATGGAAAAAATTGTGGTATGATTATGTACATGTGACATGATTATAGTGTTTTGTCTTCCTAAAAAAATTGTGATATAAGTTAAAATTAATTTTGAACCCCCATTTTTTAAATTCCTGCATCCGTCATTGTTTTCTCTCTAGAACCAATAAGACTCGTCATGTCCTGCTGCCTCGCTTCCCATAAGATGATACTAAATTAATAATAATAGATTTCTTGGGGACAAAAAGAAGAATCTTTTTTATTTTTTTTTAAAAGGTAAGATGAAGGGACTCACTTGAGGGGATAAGGGGAAATCCTCAAATGAATCCCATGAAGTTTGATTCCTAGACCTCAGGGATATGAGGTGAGGAGTGATGCCACTACTCCACCACCTCAACCTCGACAGAAAGAAGAATATATGAGTGCTGCAATAGCGTGGGTATGGGAGTATAAAGACAAGGCAATGCAGAAGAGTCGAGTATGGACGAGGTATATGCGCTTCAAACATAAGACCATGCAATTTTGCATGGTCTAATGGAGGCTATCGCTTGGATCCATCTGTTATAATCACCACAGACTCGCTCCCAATGATTTAGTATTTAAATCAACCAGAAAATAAAGGCTCCAGTTTGTATTCAAAGCATAATCGATAATATACAGTTTTGGGCCTTTTTATGTAAAGGAGTCCAAATACAAAAGGTGAAGTGGCGGGAAGTAGAGCAAGCACATATTGCTATTAGAACTAGAAAAAGCTAATTAGTTTTGTACTTTTTCCTTTGGCTTTAATCTATGTAAAAAAAATCACTAATCATAGAAAACCTTTATAATTCACAACACTCAAGAATGCGTAGGACTAGCACAAGTGCACAACGTTCCTTAATCCTTACTAAGAGAATTTCCTAGTTCCAATTAAGGCTGTTCAACTCATAGCAGTCGGCATGTTGGAAATGCTATATAAAAGAAAGCATAATTAGTAGCTTGCAAAATTTCCGATGATCATCCCACCACCCGAAACACCAAGGAAGTCAAGTATATCGATATATTTCGCAATTTCTTCTCTTAAACAACAGCATTTGATGCAAAAGAACGTCTTGGGTTGGCCTCTTGGCTCAAAAGCCCCGGGACAATATATGTGAAAGATATGTGTTCATTTTCATCATCACACATAGAAAGAAGAAGGTATCACTCCTATTAATTAAGATTGCTTAAAATGAGTTTACATTGGCATGTGAAATTGTATCACACATGAGTCATTGACAATGTTCACATATCTGCACGACTGTGCCTAGATGGGTGCATGTGAGTGCACCATAAAAACATTGCAATATGTTTTTTGGGTGCATAATGATCACTGTAGACCCGGAAGGCGGAAAGAACATATCATTCATATAAAAGAACACGAACTTTTCTAAAAACCAACTCACGAAGCTCATGCAACTTGCTTACCCTTAGAGGAGACTATGAACTCTACAAAATCTTCCATTGCCTTAATAGAAGACCCCTTGTAATCTCCCTCCACTTTCAAAGCATCCCTCATTTTCTCCCCAATTTGAATAGCCTTCTTCTTCATTTCCCACCCAAAACTCCCCTCATTTCTATCCATCACCATCTCCACCACCTTCTTCACCCCCTCTTTCGTCACCTCCCCTTCCAAACCCCTCGTCAACTCGACCGCCACCTCCATTTCCTCCACCAACATCTTTGAATTATACGCTTGCTCCGCCGCCAACGGCCACCCTATTATCGGCACCGCCTCTCTTAACGCTTCCACCACCGAATTCCACCCACAATGACTCAAAAATCCCCCTGTTGCTTCATTCTTTAAAATCTCCAATTGAGGCGCCCATTTTTGTACCAACTTCCCTTGTTTTTTCTCCCTCACCCTCTCCTCAAACCCATCCGGCAGCCATTCGGGTTTAAACTCCCCATTAAAATCAAACCCGAATGGCGGCCGAATAACCCATATAAACTTAACCTTACTCTCTTCCAACCCTTTCGCAAACTCCATCATTTGCTTCGGACTCACAGTGTTCTGAGACCCGAAACAAATGTACAAAACAGAATCCTTCTCAAACTGATTCAACCACTCTAAACAACCATCATCATCACCACCACCACCATTATTCGAACAAGGACTCATAATCAAAGGCCCAATTCCCCAAACTGGCAAATTCATCGAATTCCTCAAAATCTCAAACCCTAATTTCTCAATTTCCTCAACAGAATTACACAACCACCCAGAACAATTCATCGACAACTTAATCTGAGGTTGAAAAAACCTCGACCAATCATCACTACCATCAGCAAACCTCAAAAACCTATGAAGCTGATTACGTCGGAATCTCCGATGTTCAGGAAAACCCGGAACAACAAACTCATCATCATCAGAAACACTCCTATGAGGTAAATAATTCCATATAGAACAATACGCCGCAACACCGTAGGCCCCACCAGTGTTAAAGCAAATTCCAGTGGACCCAACAGATCGGGCCACGTTATCGGCCCAGCCCAAGAAGACATCGAAGATGACGCACACGGGTGGGTTGTGCACGTGGTGGCGCGTGAGATATTCACGGAAGTGAGGTTCGAGTGAGGTGGAAGCATGGAAGAGAGTGATGATTGAGGTTAAAGGGAGTTTGTCGGTGTTTTCTGTGTTTGGTGGGAGACCATGGTCGGTGCTGTTGAAGGGTAGGGAGACAATGTTGATTTTAAGGTTGTTGGTTTGTCGGCGGAGATTGGCGGCGTTGAGAGGGGTGGTGAGGAGAGAGATTGTGAAGGAAGTGTGAGAGTGAAGGTGGTGGGCGAGGTGGAGGAATGGGCGGAGGTGACCTTGTGCTAAGAATGGGAGGAGGAGAATGTGTTTTGTGGTTTTTGACTCCATTTTTTTTTAAAGTTTTGTGGATTTTGGTTCAATTTATTGGGAATTCACTATTGGTGGTAATTAAGGGAGTGAGTGTTTGTATGCAGTGTGATTTGTGTCCTTTTTTATTGGGTCAAAGTGGGTTTGGTAAGCTTGTTCTTTTTTCCACCACATGTTTTTCTTCTTCCCTACTAGTGGGTAGTGGGTAGTGGGTAGTGGGTAGTGGGTAGTCTATACCTGATCAAAGTGTACCCGGTTCGAAAAATGTCCGGGTTTGGGTTTAATTTTTTGACCCGATTTTGGACTTAGCTCGATTTTTTTTGTTTGGGACGGGGTTTGGCAAACCGAAAATGACATTGGTCGAAAGCTCGTTATTTTTGTCCCGAAAAAGCGGGTTTTGGGCACAAAAAAAGGGCCGATTTTTGGCACGGTTCGACTAGTGGGCAAGTTTTTTAGGGGTGGCTTGACCCGCTATTTGATCACCTCTACTATAGTCCATAATAGATGTATGATATTACTCCCTTCGTTCTTTTTCTATTGCAATAATTGACTTTTCACACTTGTCAATACTCAACTTTAACTATTAATATCTACAATTATCTTTTAATAAAAGTTTGTTATGTTAAAAGTATATATCGAGAAGAATCTAACAAGACTCACCTGATTATATCTTTCCTTACGTAAAAATCAAAATAGATATTGAAAGGCTGGTAGGTAAACAGTGTAAAAATTCAATTGTTGCAATAGAAAAAGAACTGAGAAAAATAATTCTTATTTTTTAAAATGTCAATCTACTTTTATGGTGGTACTTCATCCGTTCCAAAAAGATGTCTCTATTTGTAATTTTGGCACTATCTATAAGTAGAAAGAATCTTTGGAATTTTTTTCAATATACTTCCTACATTTTTTATTCGGTTTTTTCACCAGGTAACCCTGCTTTTTAAAAAATGCACCAAGTACCCTTACTATTTCAATAAAATTCACGAAATGCCCTTACTATTTCAATATTTAGCTTGAGGAGAGAGAAAGCCCAAGGAGAGACAGAGCACGAAGAGAGAGAATGAGCGACGTTTATTTGGGATTTCAAATGACAAGTTTTGATATCGGATTTCAAATTCTCAAATATGGGCTTATGTTTTAAATAGGTTGGAATTGGGTCAATTCCAAATCCAAATGTTTGGGTTATCCAAACATGTTATTTGGCCAAATCCAGCATTTCAAATGAAATGTTTAAAACCAAACAGGCCATAGGGGCTTTTGAGGTTTTCATAAAACTCCATTCTATTTAATTTGAACGAAAAATAGAGATGTTGTTTGTTGATATTTTGAAAGTACAAAATAAGCAACTTTCTAAGTATTCTTAGTCAAAATTGTCGCAAGACTAGTCTTTTTGTGGAATTTTTTTTTTTTTTGAGGGGAAGTCTTTTTGTGGAATTTTAGGAGAGCTTTGTCAGTCATATATTTTGTTATTCTATTAATTACTCTTCCTAAAAAGTATGTAGATCAGTAGATGTATTATCTTGTTACTTGTGGTCACTTTGATTATCACAAGATAAAACCAACTATATGTCTATATGGCTTCGTTAATTAAACAGCTTTTACTGTAACTTGTGTTTCTTTTACGACACCCAATAGACATCTTTATTTGGTAATATCTTTATTTACGTATTAAAAAATCATCAACAAATTATATTTAGGATATATATATATATATATATATATATATATATATATATATATATATATATATATATATATATATATATATATATATATATATATATATATATATTGAAAAAATCAAAATAACTGGCCGGAAAGTCACTTATTAATTTGCACATGTAATTTGCATTTACAAGACTAGGACATATTAAGAATCTTGCATTGGAAAAAAAAAAAAAAAAAGAGGACATTCAAGATATTAGACAAATAACTTATTCATTATAGCAAACATTAAGTAAAAAAAACATTACTCTTTCAAAAAAAAAAAAAAAAAAAAAAAAGTAAAGAAACATTACAATGAAGGAAACAGATCCAATACATGGACTTTAAATTAGGCTGTAATAACATAAATATAAATAAGCCTTGGCTCAAGATTAACAGAAAATGGGTGCATCTCCATTGGTAAAATAAAGGATGCAACCATCATTATCAGGAGCTAAGCAGCAGTTGCATGATGGAGTACGCTTTTGAGATCCTGTTGATCGACAAGTCATGTAATCTAAATTATCATAGCAAAACTGGGGACAGATTTTGTCATTGTCTTGCGCATCCACCTTTTTCACGTTTCCAACTCCCAACATAACTATCAACCCTGCATTTTCGAAATATTGTCGTTAGTTCTTATATATTTGCTAAATTAATGCCCTGTTTTTTTTTCACACTTTCAGTTCAGTTCAATTCAGATCGTTTTAATTCAATTCAGCTAATTTCCCTTCATAATTTTACTTTAGTTGAACTCGTTTCAATTTAGTTGAGCCCAAAAGAACAAGGCCTTAGTACTACAGAAAATTATACATATGATATTATCATATCTTAATTAGCTGATGAGGGCGAGAGTTAGTAATATAAAGTTCTATGGGTAATAGCCTAATAGGAGTATCCATGAAATGCAACAGAATTATCAATTACTCCATCCGTCCCATAATATAGTGCTTACATTTCTTTTTGGGTGTCTTAAAATATTGTGTCTATCTTATTTTTATCAATTTATTTGGACTAAATTATCCTCAATCTTTACACAAATTCTCCAAAATACCTTACTTTTTGTTTTAAAATGTGTGCCTCTATGTATTACTCCCTCCGTCCCATAATATAGTGCTCACTTCTCATTTTCACGGGAATTAAGGAAAATTGAAGGAGTAGTAGGATTTCCAAAAAAATAGATTTAAGGAAGTGCTTTTTTTGCACTTTTGTCTTGGAACTAGTTCTTTATTTTCTTTTTCCTTTAAAAGAAAATAAAAAAGCAATAAATATTTCTTGGAATGGTGTAAAATAATGAATAGGGGCACATAATTTGAAAGAAAAGTAGAGGTATTTTGGAAAGTTTATGTAGAAATATAGGATAATTTAGTCCAAATAAATTGATAAAAAATAAAATAGGCACAATATTTTGGGACACCAAAAAAGGAATGCAAGCACTATATTATGGGACGGAGGGAGTACTTTACACCATTCCAAGAAACATTTATTGTTTTTTGATTTTTTTTAAAAGAAAACAAAACTAAATGAGTAGTTCCAAGACAAAAGTACTTTATTAAATTTTTTTTTTTTGAGATCCTACTTCTCCTTCCACTCTCCTTAATTCCCGTGCAAAAAAAAGAAGTAAGCACTATATTATGGGACGGAGGGAGTATGTCTTTATTATTACATGGATGTACGGATTTGGATACGGAAAATGAAAAGCAGTTTGTACAAAACAGGTATAGGATACATCAATTAAGAAAACACTAAACATCAAATATGGTAAAATGATTATTATATAATACTACATCCGTTTCATATTAGATGCTACACTTTCTATAATGGGGTGTTTCACAATAGATGCTAATATGCTATACTTTTTTTTTTGGGAAATAAATCCTCCCTATCTCTCTTTTATCACATGGGTCTCCATTTTTCTTTCTCTTTATCTCTCTCCTCTTCAAAAATTGCTAGGAGTCAGGTGTTTTTAAAAGTGTAGCATCTAATATGAAACGGAGGTAGTATGAAGAATTAAAAAGTTCGTTTCAAATATATTGCTCCTTAGAAGTATATATTTTTTAAAAATAAATTATGAAACTTTTCCATAGAATTCAATAAATTGTAGTATAATATTCAAGTAAAATAAATCAAACAAATAATCCTAGAGCAAACCTAATAAAAAAGTTAGAGCAAACTACCCAATACTCATTGATAATCCATATCGTATTCGCAATCAGTATGGATATACAGATGCCAAATGCCCAAATTTAAATGAATTAACCATATTTCATAGGTTTAAAGCTACACTCTATACACCAAAAACAATTTGATGATGGAAAAGTTGCAAAATATTTCATAAACTTACCAAAAACCAAAAGAAGAGCAGAAACTCTAATCTTCTGATAATTAGCTGCCATCAGTACTGTTTTTCTTGATATTATGAGATATATATGCTAAATGATTTATAATTGGAATGTGTATGCTGTATTGAAGAAAGGGAGATCTACTTGTATGTATTTATAGGCAGCGATATATTCTTTTAAATAGGTAGCAATTACGTGCAAGTTCTTGAGCAGCCTTCAAAGTTTCATTGGCTTTGGCAATATAACTTTGACTATATATTCTTTTATATTATACTCCAATATTATAAAGATTGGAAATAATTCATATGATGCGTAAGTTTTGAAATTGTCAACCAAACCATACTTTTTCATGTTATATTGAAAGATTTCATTTCCAACCTTGAAAATTGATTATGACGAGGAAAATGTATACACACTATCAGGGGCGGTTCTTGGCCCATGCAGTATAGGCGATGGAATAGGGCCCCCAAAATAGAGGGGCCCCGAAATATATTTATATCAAATGTTTAAAAGAGAGACAAAAACAAAGCATTTGGATCAGTGGTAAAGTGGTAAGGGATGGGAAACAAGGTCGTGGGTTCAATTCTGGGTAGGAGTAAAATTCATTTATTTTTTGCTATTTCAACAACTTTGGGAAAGTTTCATATGACTCATCAGATTAATTATCATCCACGCATAGGTTCTTTTTGCTGCTTCATATTCCCAATTTCCCCATTAATGGCTACTCTTTTTTCCAACTCTCTCTTATTAATTTCTACTCATCCTCCCATTATTTTTTTCAATTTCCCAATAATATTTACTCTTTTTTCCAACTCTCTCTCCTCCCATATTGATGTACAATGTGTTGTTGGTGATTTTGCTTCTAAATGTGCAAAAAGAGCAACACTTTTTAAGTAGATGTGTTTAGATTATTTTAATATGATGTAATTAGATATTATTTTCAATATTAAAGTAATTTTTTTTTAATTGAGAATCTTATATCTTTTATGAACTACATAGGAAGGGCCCAATTTTAAAAGAGTGTATAGGACCCCCATTATGTTTGCCCCGCCCCTGCACACTATAAAACTACATAGTTCATAATCATTTGGAATCACTAAGACGAGGCATAAACTATCAGTTTATGTACTGGCATAAGACTATCAGTTTATGTACTGGCATAAGACTATCAGTTTATCACCATAAACTATTAGTTAGTTTATGGATCTAAACTGATAGATACTGTGGGCTAAATTCATAGATGTTCAGGGTTAAACTGATATGTTTTAGGTCAAAATGATATGTTTCTAGGTTAAACTAATATATATTGACTTAAAGTAATAGATATCAAGCTTAAACTAATACCCGTCTCAATCATGTCTTGACTAAGATGATCTCAAGCAAAGACTTTTTGTTACAATAATAAATGAAGTATTTCAACCTCTCAAGTCATTTTTTTTAATTGAAGGAACTTCTCAAGTCATCTTATCTATTTATGATTATGCACGATGTTCACCACTTCACCTAATGAGATAAGTATGCATGAAATGTACACGTAAGTAGTAGGAAAATGTTCATTTTTGGTGCTAAGTATGAAAATGTTTGTTTTTGGTGATCATCTCTAGGGGCGTAAGCGGACTGCGAAAAGTCCAGAGTCCAATCCAGTCCAGTCCAAACTTGTCGGACTGGACTGGACTGCAATTTTTTTGGACTGGACTCGGACTCAAATTTGCGAGTCCAAATATTTTCGAACTGGATTTGGACTCAACCCTTTGGAGTCCAATAAGTCCAGTCCAGTCCAAAAATATTTTTATATATAATATATATATTATATATTTATAAATATAATGTATATATATTTAATATTTATATATATAATATAAAAGATGTATGTGACTTATCTTATGGAATGGACATAATGAGCTTAATTTTTCAAATTCAATTATGAGAAAATGTTGAAAATCATTGAATTTAAATCGGGGAAAAAAATAATGCTTCCTCCGTTTTTCTTTACATGTTACATTTTGACATTTTCACTATTCACAAATTTCACTTTGACCATCGTTTGTGATTTATATGTGAATAAAAATATAGTCATGTGGGATCTTGTTAGATTCGTCTTAATGTACTTTTTATAATTTTTACAAATACAAAATTAGAGATATATGTCCTCAAAATTTTGCATTGGCATGCGTGAAAAGTGAAAGTGTAACATGTAAAATAGATGGAGGAAGTATTATAATCGGACTGGATTCGGACTCAAGAAAAAATTATCGGACTGGACTGGACTGGACTCAAAAAATATTTGGATCGGACTTGGACTCAATTTCTCGAGTCCAAAAAACTTTGGACTGGATTTGGATTTGGCTAAGTCCAATCCAGTCCAATCCACTTACACCCCTAATCATCTCATCAATTTTCAAACAAAGTTCGCTATCTTAATGGGAGCTTGGAGTTCGAATTAAAGATGGTAAGAGTAACGTGGATGCCATCACTTTAATTCCAAGGAGGATATGATCAACTGACCAAGATCATGCCTGAGCCTGATTAAATCGGAATTAGTTTAGGATATTTACAGGTTAACGTGCAATAACTTTTAATTTAGGATCAAAAAATAGTGGAAGATGAGATGTTTCCTTCATGATCAATTTGTTTTAATTGTCAATTATGCAAACTTAAAACTTTTGGTCAATTACTCTTTATACGCGAAAGTCATGCACATTTACAAAAAAAAGAAAGCCCTAAAACTAAGGAGGTTTAATGATCGAGATTCAATTATTTAGTCGAAATCTGATAACGAATTGTATGTCTCTTTTAATAAAAAGTGTTATAAGCGATTTCTCACTAAAAAAATTTATATGGGTGGTTTGAATAAGTTATTGTTTACAAAAAAATATTTAAAAAGTTATGTGGTTGCTGGTAGTGCCTCAGTGGTGGTGGTGGTGGCAGTGCCTCGGCCTCGGTGGTGGTGGTAGTCTCCGTGGTGTTGGTAGTCTCGGTGGATTAGGTGGTGGTGGTGCCTCGGTGGTGGTGGTGGTGCCTCGGTGGGTTAGGTGGTGGTGGTTGGTTGTGCTTAATTAAACTAAACACTTGCCCTCACTTTTGTTAATCAACCCTTTAGAAATTTTAAGAATACGTGTCATCTCAATTGTTGCATTTAATTTGGAACGGAGGAAATATATAGGTGGTTTAAATAAGTTATTGTTTAAAAAAAAATTAAAAAAGTTATATAGATTTTAAGATTTCAGAATATGTCGCTATTTTTGGGGTGAATAAATAATCCCTTTCTTCTTTTCTTTTAGCTTGGTAAACACGAATTTCACAAATACGATCAAATCTCCAATATATCTCTCTTCCAAAGACACCAGAAGCCAAAATTTTCAAGGACGAACAGTTGTTCATTCCTCCAAAGTCCAAACCATCAAATTAATCAGGTAAATTCTAAATCTCTCTTTATTAATATACTTATACATTATGATGAAATACAATTGAATTTGATAGTCTTTTGGTGTTTTTCAGAGGAGGGAGAAACGAAAATCAAATGGACATTATAGATTCATAGGACTCATTTTTTAGTGATTGATATCAATTCATAATGCTACATTAATATATATACTATTTGGTGAGCATGCAAATCAATTAACGGGTAGAAGTGTAACATTGATAGACGTATATATACAAGATTTACTTTTACTTCTTGGCTAATCTGCCTGAAAACGCCCCTTATCATGTCGTGAGAATCGATCCTAGGATTAGAGTTGGGATATTGGGAAAGATAAAGTAGCAAATAACATAATAAATGATTGAAATTTAACAAAACTACTATGTATTTTACATGTTGAGAACAGTGAAAGAATATGATTGAATAGCCTGTCGTTCATGTAATACATTGCACACTTCAATGTCTAAATGATAGTTATCAATGATTCCATTGATGCTTGCATTGTCAAGTAATTAACCTCACATAATCACATATGCATCAACACTAAACTCAATTACAACATATTATTTCTTATAGCATCCTCATATACTTTCTCCTTATTTTCTACTTGCAACACTTTCCATTTTAGGAAGTTACACATTACTTGCAACTTAATAGTTCTGGCAATATATATATATATTTTTTAGCATATGGGGTCCTTTAATATTTCTCCTATATTAATTGGTTTTCTATGCCGTACCATCAACTGATGTTGTCGCCTGCAACATACTACTTCCTCTGTAATATGATAAATGCAACAAATGGGTATTATTTGTGAGGTATAAAACATTTATTTGTTGCGTTTATTTTGTTACGGAGGAAGTAGTATATTAGATTATGTATTGAGCTTAATGAGACAGATCAATACTAAAGCGATGACACTATAGACATCAGTACATGACAGTGTACATTTAATTTGCTCCAAACTTATAGTCTTAACTTAAGCTTTTACTACATTAATTTAATTTGCATGTCATTTTGTAAGACGGATTGCAGATTTTAGCTGACCAACATCATGAGTTCAATCAAAGGGCAAGAAGGAATTCAAATGTTGCAAGCTGCTGAACAAGAGGCACAACAAATAATTGCCAATGCTAGAAATTGTTAGTCATTAACTATACTTCTATCATGCCAAAGAGAAAAAGAAAGAAAAAAAAAAAACTCCTTTCAAAAATGCAATTTATTAGAACAAGAGATAATTATTTGTTATGTTGATTGAATAATCTATGTGCTTAGTGAAAATCCAAAGGTTAAAACAGGCCAAGGATGAAGCTGAGCAGGAAATCATGCACTATCGTTCCCAATTAGAAGAGGAGCATAAGAAGGCAATCTCTGAGGTATCCTCAGTTCTACACTATAATACTTGCCTTTGTGAATCTCAAACATTACTAGGATTCAATTAAAAAAAACATAGACTGAATCTCAACCATCAGTTTAAACTTTTGATTGCATTAATCTCTCATATTTTTTATGAGAGTATCATTGTATTTTCTTCACCCCGTTGAAGATATCCACCAAAAATCTTGGGTCAAGTAGTCATATACTCATATTGGTATAGAACTAAAGGAGAGCACCCCTCTGTCCATTTGGTATATTAAAAACGTTGGCGACATAGGGTATAAAGAAATGGATTTGGGCATTTAGCCGTATATAGATTTATATCTTGGCCGGATTCCATTAAATAGGTGTGTAACATTCACTATCTTGTTTTTATATTTATTTTTCACTTTTGTCTTATATATCTAGTAGCTTATTTTAGATATTTGAGCAGAATTTTGATCTAATCTCACAATATTATATAATTATGGAAAACCATATACTACAAGTACAATGCATGAAGCCATCAATATACTTCATCCGTTTCAAAATAGTTCTTGCGATTTGGCGTTTGGTCACTATTCATCAACCAACTTTGGTAAGTATTTTCTCATCATTATATAAGAAAAACATAGTCAAGTGGGATCTTTGTTAAATTGCCTCAATACAAGGATTTCAAATATCAATTTTTTATAATTTTTATTTAGACACAATTAGAGATATTAACGTTCAAAAAAGTATCTCGACAAACGTGAAAAAGCAAATGGTGCAACTATTTTGAAACAGAGGAAATATGAGAATAGAAGCAATAAAGAATGGATAGTGAACTATACGGGGACAGATTTATAAAAGGCAAAAAAGTATGCTTATATAGTTATGTCTTCAGTTGCATTTGTTTTAACCCAAATGTTGCCGCCATTTTTTATTGTACCAAAATGACAGTTGGGTGTTTTTTTTTATGGTAATCTAGCTAATAATTGGCCTTAAGACCTTGATAATTTATGGGGAAGCGGGTTAATATGTTTGATTAATAAGCTAACAACAATATTTATGTTTAGGAGGGGGTTAATATGTTTGATTAATAAGCTAACAACAATATTTATCATAGTCAAGTGGGCAGTCAGAATCTACTGTGAAACGGCTAGAAGATGAAACTCAAGTGAAGATCCAGAATTTGAAGGACTCTGCTTCAAGAGCTACACCAGATGTTGTTAGCTTTCTGCTTAAATATGTCACCACTGTCAAAAAATAAAATCACAAGGTCAGTCTAGTCATCACATACCAAAATACCAAATAATTCTTATGTTTTATGTCTATTAGTTAATTAACTTATTCTAAGATATTTAGCGAATAATTAGACATAATACATGCAGTAGCAGTCAGATTAACTACTTGCAATGTTTGTTGTACAGGATGATATCTAGCTCTCATAGTTGTGAATCAAGCAAAAACAATTAGCATTATATTTGAGTATCTTGTCTTCTTACCAAAAGAATATGATGGTGATAGATATGAGCTATTTTTAGGAAAGATAATAAAAGAAGATTCTTACAAGATTTGCTATTTGATTATGAGTAAAGTTGTTAAATGTGTTTGATGTATGTATCATTACTTTTGCTATTAATGTTTCTTTTGTAGTTTCTTCGTCCTGTGTATGATCCATGACTTACTATTACAATTTTAATAAATGAATAATTGTGAAGGTTCTATAATTCAATATAGGTGGTAATATTGAAAAAATACAGGTAGAAGTTACAATGTCTCCTCAGTTCTCGCTGCTGCAGTCCATCAATTATTAACCACATCTAGCCAAGTTATGATTCAATTACCGAACAACGCAAGCATCTATATCGAGCAGAACTTCAATAGTGTTACTTGTTATAACTTAATTTGGTCTGTAAGAGCAAGTAAAACTTTTTAGTGTTCTAATGTTATTGTTGTTTAGCCCTAGATTGTATATCGTGTTTTGATTAATGCAAATTTTCTCAATGTAAAAAAAAAACGAGGAAGACGAGAAGAACAGTTTGGTGCGGCTTAGACCGTACTTTGAACACCATAATAATATGAGCCAAATCAGCAAATGGCATTTACACTTCTTTTTATCAGATGGAAATCAAAAAAAATTTGAAGAAGTCTTCCAAATCTGAAAGGATGGGGGAAGGAGAATGCTCCTGTCTCACTCTTATTCTTAAGATTGTACTTCCTCCGTTCTATAATAATTGCAACATACTCCATTAGTATAAAGGAGACAAACTCCTATCAAATAACTTCAGCACGTAGCTAGCAAACTTAGATGTTTAGGGTGAAATGCCCACGACATAAATCATCATAATTTAGTATTACTCTTTAAGAAATGCGACAAATTTTGGCCTTTCAAAATATAACTCTTTTCATCCACAAACAATAGTCACGTCGTTGAATCACATTAAATCTAGAACTTTCACGTGTAGGACTAACGCAACGAGTGCATTCATCATACACCCGGGTGTACCATGTGCATGGTACACCCAAGGCTATTTTTTACTCATTTGCTCATTTGGAACTCTACCTATTATGTGATTATGCTCATGAGGAGGTTTTAAATGAGCAATGGGCAAAAAAATAGCCTTGGGTGTACCATGAGCATGGTACACCCGGGTGTATGATAAAAAATTCCCCTAACGCAGCCTCAGCTACACTCTTTCAAAGCTTTTAAGGTCTATTGAACTATGGAAGCTTGATCACTTAGATATGGGATGCACTCAACAGTCGACGCACATCGAGTATCTACTTTTTAGTCCTGCTACTGTTTTTGTGACCAGTGCACAATCGAAAGAGATCCTATGTCCCATGTTTTGTCTCAAACGTGAAGCTAGATAATTTTTATAGGGAGTCCATTAATTAGTAATTTTCATAGACACATTAAGAAAATGAAATAATTGCAATATATTCATACACCAAGCTCAAAAAGGGAGGGCAAACCATCCTTGGCCATAAATAACATAGCTTCGTCCCGGTAACGTGTCTCATCTAATTTTCCAAATAACTATTATCTTCTCACCTCAAGGTCCTCACCCAATTACATCGACTTATTCAAGGTAGTTAATTCTAGATTCACTGTGTCAGTATTTATAAGATCTGAAACGCAAATATCACCTCAGGGTGCTGACACCAGCATATGAACATCCCACCATCCAAAACACCAAGGCAGTCAAGTATATCATCTTTCGCGATTTCTTCTCATGAACTACAGATGAACAACAGTCTATGATGCAAAAAAAAAAAAAAACGTGTTGGCTAAGAAGCCCCGATGCAGAATCTTTGGAAATTATGAAGAAAACAAGCAGAGAATTGGTCTTCTTCATAAATGCGCCGTTCATTTTCACCACAACAAGTATATATAATTACAATTTATCATTTTAAGTTGGTGTTGGCTAGGTTTCAACGGAAGGAGATTGTATTTATGTTAAGCAACATTGAGAATTTGAGATCATAAACTACTTGACACATACTTATTAGAATTACCTACATATAGAATTACCTACATATAACATAAAGAAGAACATGTCAATCCTACTTAATAACTCATACACGAGTGAGTTTAAATTGGCATGTCCATCACACATGTCGACACATAATGTTCACATATCAACGGAGCTCACTAAGCTCATGCGACTTCCTTACCCCTAAAGGAAACTATAAACTCCAAAAAATCTTCCATTGCCTTAATAGAAGACCCCTTATAATCTCCCTCCACTTTCAGAGCATCCCTCATTTTCTCCCCGATTTGAACAGCATTCTTCTTCATCTCCCACCCACAACTCCCCTCACTTCTATCCAACCCCATCTCCACTACCCTCTTCACCTTCTCTTTCTTCACCTCCCCTTTCCATCCCCTCGTCAACTCAACCGCAACCCCCATTTCTTCCACCAACATCTTTGAATTATACGCTTGCTCGGCCGCCAAGGGCCATGCTATTATCGGCACCGCCTCTGTTAAAGATTCCACCACCGAGTTCCACCCACAATGACTCAAAAATCCCCCTATTGCTTCATTCTTTAAAATCTCCAACTGAGGCGCCCATTTTCGTACCAACTTCCCTTGTTTCTTCTCCCTCATCCTCTCCTCAAACCCTTCTGGCAGCCATTCGGGTTCAAATTCCCCGTTGAAATCAAACCCAAGTGGTGGACGGATCACCCATAAGAATGAAACCATACTTTCTTCTAACCCTTTTGCTAGTTCCATAATTTGCGCTGGAGTCACAGTGTTCTGTGACCCGAAACAAATGTACAAAACAGATTCTTTTTTGCATTGGTTCAACCACTCTAAACAAGCTTCGTTATCATCATTTGAAGAAGAGGTCAAAATTGTAGGCCCGATTCCCCAAACGGGTATTTTGATTAAATTCCTCAGAATTTCAAATCCCAAAGGTTCAATTTCCTCAGCGGTATTAGACAACCACCCAGAACACTTCATAGACAATCTAAGCTGGGGCTGAATAAACCTCGACCAATCATCAGAACCGTCAGCAGTATCTAAAAACCGGTGAAGCTGATTCCGTTGAAATTTTCGGTTTTCAGGGAATCCTGGAACCAAAAATTCCTCATCATCAGAGACATTTCGATGAGGAAGATGATTCCAGATGGAGACATACGCCGCTACACCATAGGCCCCACTAGTGTTGAAGCTAATTCCAATGGACCCGAATGATCGGGCCACATTGTCAGCCCAACCAAAACTAATGTCAAAGATAATGCACACGGGTGGGCTGTGAAGATGGTGGCGAGTGAGATAGTCGCGGAGATGTGGTTCAAGAGAGGTGGAGGCATAGAATAGAGTGATGATTGAGGTTAAGGGGAGTTTGTCAGTGTTTTCAGTATTAGGAGGGAGACCGTGGTCACAGCTGTTAAAGGGAAGCTCATTGATGTTAATTTTGATATTCTCATTTTGGCGGCGAAGATTGGCGGCGTTAAGTGGGGTGGTGAGGAGAGAGATGGCGAAAGGAGTGTGAGAGTGAAGGCGGTGAGCAAGGTGGAGGAAAGGGCGGAGGTGGCCTTGAGCTAAGTATGGGAGGAGGAGGATGTGCTTTGTTGTTTCTGACTCCATTTTCATGCTGTGTTAAAATTTTGAATTATGCTTTAGTTACTTACGATTGGTGTTGATGATAAATAAGGGTGTGTGAAGTGTGAACTATTGATCTATCCGTGATTTGGGTGAAAAGAATCAATGCTAAATTGTTAGTTGAGTCCTTCATTAGTAGGCCAATTGACTTGGTAGACAGTTAAGACTAGCTATTCAATGGCCACTAAATTTTTCTGCTCTAATAGTCTTATATGTCTATAATAATGAATCCAACTATCTTTTTTTATTATTATTATATGAGAGGATTTTAATCCAGCTATCTGCTTTTTTTTGGAGTAAAAGCTATCTGCATATTTGAATTCGAAGAATTAGAAAGTTCATACCTCCAAAAATAGCGTGAATTATGTTTTAAAATAAGATTAATGATTCACATACTTATACAACTTGTAGAAGGTTCTATTAGAATGAAAATTACATGATTTCACCGATGCATATAAAGGAGAAGATTCTCAAGAGCATAAGAGGTGTTGTTGTCGAAGATGGTCAATTTAATTTAAAAAGGAGCTAAATTACTATTCCTGGTAAACAACCAAAGAGGCTAACATGGTTCGAGAAGATCAGTTTATTAATATAATAAATGAACTAAATTACAATTTCCAAGTAATTCACAATATAGCATTATATTTTTTTGGGGGTGCATAGCATTATGAAATTTAACTTATTGCATCACACTGTGTTCAAAGCTAGTAAAATTAAACTTGAAATTTCATAGAATCTCACATGTTGCAAATAGAAACACCAAAAATATAAGAACAATAAGAACACATTACAAGGTTTCTAGCGCATGCTCTATCTCTCTCTCTCTCCAGCAGTCTCCCTAGTTTCTAGCATGGAGATTATAAAGCCAAGTATATACCTAATAACAGGAATGTTAAAAGCATATCTCATTGTATATTCTAGAGCATAAAGTCGTTGAATCCACCTTCTAGAACATCAACTGTAACTCGAGTAGACCTATATTTAGGTACATGGGAGAGTTATCTAAGCTTTTGTACCCTGGACTCCTAAGGTATTACAGGGAAATTTTTCTGTGTCAGTAAGAATCTGATGAAGTGATAGTATGAGTGTTTCAAACAATAGCAAAAACATAACTTATTATAGAAGTATAATCAACCAAACAAAAGCCATACATGATAGCTTACCGGCTTCACCAGTCATACTTAACTCCAAGCAGACATGGGAACAAATAATAGGAGGATTCTTGTAATGGCCAACAAGAACATACATTGTGCTGAGCTTGCAGATGACATGGACAGCGACAAATTTTCTTCTATTCGTCGTTGGTGTTCACTTGCAAGTTTGCAGTTAACAAAATCCACTTCATAATTTAATCCTCGGAGACCTTGAAAAATGTATAGGATAGGATCATATTATTAATGCCATCCATTCTAGGATCTGTCTCAAACTCGGGGTCGATATAAAAGAAAACCTGTAAGGATGTGGACATGCATGTTACTATATCGAATTATCGATCATCAAACATGTCTTTAACTTGAAAAGAAAAAAAAACAAGTATTGTTACTACTTACAGGCATGTCAACCTGCTCTCCAGGGAGAAGTCGTTGTTCCTCAAAGCAAAAGCACTGGATTTTGTTGAAGTACACCGCAGCCTGTAATAAACAGATCCATTTATTTCTTGGAGGCAATGAAACACAGTTTGTGTAAAAATATGAAAGAACAAAGTCAGACTATGCAAATTTTGCTAGAAAATGCATTCTTGGATACTCCTATTTAGGACCTACCAAATGTTGAAGCCAAAACCATAGTTACAGCCTTACTAGTACTTTCGAGTCAGATTCTCAATACACAGATTTAGGTATGTAGACAGTAGACACTTTATTTGCCCAAAATCATGGAAATTATTCAAAAATTAGACAAGTCCGACACTTGGGGACTTACATGTGCCTACATGAGCATCAGAGTCTAAAATAGACCAAAACAATGCAATAGCTACTAACAGAAATATTCATGGAGACTTCAGATTCTCTAAAATTCACCGGTAGAGTCTTAAGTGCTGAGAGTTCATGACCAAGTTTTAACTACAAGAAAACATTATTTCGGAATAGTAATACGCCAAAGAAAACACAACATTACCAATAACTCCTACCTTCATGGGTGTAACATTATACGTGGATACACCAACAATAGGAGTTGAACTTCTATTTTCGGCTGTGTAAAATGCCAAAGCACTTTCTCCTGGTTTAACCCTCACCTACAGCGAAAATCAAGAGTGAAAGGCTTATATCTGCTTGATACATTGCAGCCATAATGCCATGGACAAGCTTCAAAAATAGATACCTCTCTTTGGGTGGGTGTAAATTTCCACGGCATCCCATCGGCAACATCAGCATTAAATTGAACCACAATCTCCCTATAGCAAAAAATTGTAAAAGTTTCAGCAGCCCAGGTAGAAAAAAGAAAACTGATTAATATGGGAGTCCTTGAAAAATTCTTGTGCTTTTGAGCCGAAATCTTTCAGTAAGTCTCACAAATCAAAGATGGAAATTTATGAATTTTTATGTAGATTTCAAGATATGCCTCTTATCTTCAAAAGACAAAAAGTGAGAGGAAACATAGGATATGGATCCAACTCACCAATCTGTAAGTTTTAAACAAGCTATGTACAAAGTTATACAATTCATATCGAGCAATAATCATGGCAACCAAAATGAAATCCCTGATTATCTCATACCAAGTTTAATCAAGAATAGATAGGGGAAGGGGGGAAACCTAAGGAAACAAAAAAAAAAACGAATCTCTTGAGAGAAAGAATTTTTCAAGTTCAAGGCTCAATATTTTCTCAATTCATCAAAGTCTAGTTACATCATCCATTAATGTTTATATAGAGGCAACATAAACCCCCATATGATATATCCTGATCCTGAATATGGAAGATAGAAGGTCAAGTTTGCACGTAAAAGAGCTACAACATTAATGGATAATGTTATAAAGGAAACTTATATCAAATAACTTTAGCACTTAGCTAGATAATCTTAAATTTTTTAGGTGAAATGTTTACTAGAAATCGCATCTCAACCACCACAATTAGATTACATATAAGTAGCTGAAATCGTCAAATGTTTTGATGGATAACATGCAATCACAATTTTTTTGTATCTATTCAGTTTCTGCTCGCTTTTTACTGGCATTTAGATAACATTTCAAATAATATTGCAAGGTAGTGAAACCAATAAAATTCGTCATGTCTCTGCAGCTTAGTTTCCCATAAGGGTGATACTGATCATGGAAAACCATTAACCCAAAGAATGTCTAGGGGGTCTAAGCAATCTAGAAATTCACGGTCTTCTAAAGATATTGCTAAGAAAATATGAAATTCCAGATAAGTAGGAAATATGGATTGCCAATGAGCTAAACGTGTGGGCACATGGCAATGCAATTTAGACAAACATCCCACTAATAACCCAAACTAACATCGTGCAGCGTCATTTTGACCCCCCCCCCCCAAAGATAAACCCTCTATGTCTCTGCAGAAACCATCGTGATGTACTTAGAACAGAGAAGCAATCCTCATCACTAATGGATTCAAAAAGTACGCAACATCGCACTACTATATATTCCTTTATACAATGACTAATATCCTTGGTGTACATTAACACCCAATAAGATCCTCATCACCAATGGATTCAAAAGTACGCAACATCGCACTACTATATATTCCTTTACACCATGACTAAAACCTTTGGTGGCATATTAACACCTAATAAGTAATTCAACCTATGATTCAGGCACACAAAACATATATATTCAGGTTGAACAATTGGCATGCAAAACCTTAAAAATTCATATCGCAACCTTCACCCTTTTTACGCTTCCTACACTTTTATATACTTATATGCTCAGGCTTTTGCTTTACTTCTATTAATTGGAAGAAAGGAAATAATATTACAGTACGATGCAGAGAAGAACAAGGAATCTGCAGAATATGAGGAACAAATCACACCTTGTGGTGACAGTACCATCTTTAGAATGCCGAGCAATCTTATCTTCTACAGTCTGCGGAGGATCCAGAGAAAGTTAACACAATCAGTTATACTCATCATTGAAACAAAAAGGATTCAGCACATGGCACAAGCAACTGATCATAGCAAAAGACAGCTAGTTGGGTGCCAACAACATTTGAAATTCTCTGATCACAACCTTTATCACAATCTACTACTATCAACAACTTTTGATCTTTCGATATCAAATTCCTTTTATTCGGAAGTAGTAGTCACGTTGCTCAAGCAAATGACATTTAGAAATTCTTGTGTTGAACTAAGACAACCTCAGCTACACCTGTGTTTATTGAGCTATGGAAGCTCCATAAGGACTACTGATCACTAAAACACAAGATCCACACAACACATATCGATTATCAACCAATTAGCCGTGCTATGATATCTGCCGCCATTGAGAACTGGTAGAAAAATTCAATACAGGCTTTTCTCCAATCAACAAATATACATTAGTAATTTAGTACATGGAGCCAATCTTATACTATACACAATTCATCATGATTTCGCAAATACAACTTTCATCTCCTGAATCATATATACATCAAAAAGAAACGAACAAATCTCACCTCACGGCGCTGAACTGTACCGCCATAACCAGTAGCTTGGCAAAATCTCCGGTACAACGGAACAGCAGCATATGAACATCCTACCATCCCAAACACCAACGCAGTCAAGTATATCAACATTTTTCGCGATTTCTTCTCTTGAACAACAGCAGTTGATGAATATAATCGTCTTGACTCAAATACTCCGGCACGATATTTTTGAAAATTATGAATATTACTACCAGAATGTTGACAACACCTGGTAATTGGCCATGAACTATAGCTATATCTTCGTCTAATTTCATTACTACTCGGCTCTATTGCTTGGAATATTCTCCTATACCAAAATAATTGCAAAATCGATAGAAATTAAAAAATTGAGATGAAATCTAGGTTCGAGAAATGAATTTTAGGTTTAAATTTAGCAAAAAAAACTTACTGAAATTGAGAATTAGGAATCTGTGTATTATGCTTGAATACATGCGGCAAGATTTGTATTCTTCTGGAGAGCTTGTAAATTGACATTGTTGAGTATTCAATGTTTCGTTATCTTCGAATCTTTTTTCTGTCGCTTTGTGTTTAAACTTGAGCATTCAACAATGGCGTCAATCGAGATAACAAGGTTTATCGCTGACGACGACGAGTTTACAGGCGAAGTTAAGGCATTAACCGATCACGAGCTCAGTCTAGTGGTGTAAATTAGTGATGGTGTTAATTTTGGGCCAAGAAAACTAGGGCTTTTAGGGATGGAGAGAGTTATGACTTGGAAGAATAATAGCCCGTTGCATAGGTTGGATCATTTACAATTATTTTCAAAATTTAAATTGTTGAAAATGTTTTAATGTTAAAATAAATTTTTAAAGCTATTTTTTCTATTAATATTTTCTACAACACCGCACGTATATATAACTATATAAGACTATACATGAAGTAATGTACTAAAAGGCATAAAAACGAAAGGTTTTCTAGAGAGAGGCCTGCGCCTCTCTCTAAAACCCCTAAATCTTCCCTAATAATGAAACCCTAAAAACCCTAATCTCCAAATCAATTTCTTAAGAAATTGAATCCCTAGCCTCCTCCCTCTTCTCTTCCTCCTAGTTCTAGCCATTGTTATGGCTTAGCTTGTCTTCTAGTCTAATTTCTCTTGTCCTCTTGATTAAATTTCGCCATTTCTAAAATCAGTCAATTTGGGAATGGTTGCTTGCGGTGGGATTTCAGTTCGTTCGCGGTGGTTCGTGAGTGTTCTCGTCGCCGACGTTTGATTCGAGATAGTTTCAGCTTCTGGTTTTGCAGTTTGGGTGGTGGTTCGATTGCTCTTGCTGGGGATCCAAGTCGAGGCTTGCTTTCTTTTGGGGTTGTGGGGTTGTTTACTTTTTCGCCCATTTCGGCTCGGTTCGGTCGAGGGATGTTCCTCTTCCTCAATTGAAGGTTGTTGTTCGTGTAGTTTCAAGGTTCGATGGTCCCGTTGTGAAGGATTTGGAGCTTTTTCATTTTTTGTGGTATTTGTCTTGCCCCTCGTGACGGGTTTCATTCGATTGGGCCTGGGGTGACGGTGTTAGCCGCGGCGGAGCTTCCACAAGTGTTCCTTTGTACTCCATTTTCTTCTTCTCTTTTATCTTGATGATTGTTTGTTGTATCCTGTAACCATCCTTCGGGATGTTTTAGGGGGTGTCTCTTGTGTAGACATCTCCTAGCTTTCTTTCCTGATAAAAAAAAAAACTATATAAGACTATACATACATCGAAGTATTTTCACAAATTATTGGATGTAATTGTTACACCATAATATATGGTGTAACACCAAGTAGTACTTGGTCTAGTGGTAAGGAGAGCACCCTTCCAACCTCAAGGTTGGGGGTTCAATCCCCACTGGAGGCACTTTGAGGGTAGGAATTCCCCTTACCTTTCCCCCTTACTCTCAAGTGTCTGGCCCATTAAGACCCGAGCGGGGTCCGGGCCACTTCTTCTTACCAAAAAAAAATATAAAAAAAAAATATATGGTGTAACAACCTACAAACTACCGCTTCTTTTGTAAACAAAAATCAAATGGCATGAAATAAATGATAAAATGACATGAGATGATTCATGTCATATTTGTATAGTCATCATTCTTGTTGAAGGGTATGTCATTACGCATTGTTACACAATAAGTTATGGTGTAACATGTTACACCCAATACGCACTCATTTTATTTTAACTTAAGCTCATACTTAAACAACAACTCTATTTGCTCAATGTGGTCAGAAGATGAATGTTGTCAAACTGCTTGTTTATATTTTCGTTTTTTTCTCTTACAAGCAAAAAGGTATGTGGCGTTTTCTTAAAAGGAGTAATGAGGGAATAGTTTGGCGTAATGGGTAAGTTACCTTTTAATTTAACTTGCATAAGGTCATAGGTTCAAGCATAGCAAGCAACTGCCATTATTTTTGTGGAATAAGGTTTGCGTGGGAGGAGTGTAACATGCGGTGGATGTTATTGCAAATGATATTTGATAAGTATGTAGGTTTATATGTATATCAATGACCTTTGGGTCCAATGATATGACTTTCTATCTCCCACATGGAGACCAAGGTTCAAATCTTGGTGGAAGCAAATATTTTAATATTTTTTTTGGGCGGAGGTTGGGGCTTGTTGAGCCTCTAGGTGAGTGACCCTGTGCGAGTGCAGCCCAGAGGAAATTCATCTTACCACGGGGTTCTCAAAAGGGGGCCTAAAAAAAATGTACGTTTATATGTATAAATTGAAATAGCTAAGTTGTGTTTTGGTTCTTTTAATGTTATTTCAGTGAAGAGGTTGATAAGACTGTAGCAAGATAGGGCATAAGTCGTGCAGAACACCATAACCTACGAGTAAATTGTACATTTTCTCATTAATAACCGACCAAAAGACTTCAGAATTGGTGTCACTCAAACTGCAAAGTCATATCTCTTGAGTCTTTACTCTGTTACACTTTCGTGACTTAACTTCAAGTCCTTAATCCTCATATTAGTCAAACATAACTATACTGGACAACACAATTTGAAAATAAATAAATTGAATCTAATAAGATGGGAAATGTGACTATTGGACGACAAACTACATAACTACGCATAAGAACTCCTACGATCTGTTACTTGGGTCGAATGGAATTTACATGGCAACCTTAATAATCAATATGTATTCCGATCTTGTACTTAAAATGCAATCATCGGCCAATAATTTTGGGATATGCAATAATGCTTAATATTTTATACAAACCTTATTGCCTATTTGGTTGGGGATAAAAAATTATGTCCACAGTAATGAAATTTAGTGTAAGTGTTAACGAAAATTAACATGTAGATGTCCATGACAATAACATTTGATGAATAAAAAGATATTTTGGGGGGCACTACAAATTAATACATAAATTCATTACCATAACCACAAATTATATTTGCTTACCAAATATGCCGTTAATTTATATTCTCTTAAATTTTTAAAACTTGTTAAGAACTAACATTTATAGTAAAATTATGTTTAATCATTAATCGGTTAACTTATTATTAATTTCCAGTTATGGCTAACAATAGTACTAATGAATTGATATCGAATCCATCTATAAATCAAAGGAAGCTTATTTAATTATTAGCAAGGTTATCTTCACCAGAATGTATCTAAATTAAATGTAATAGACTTGATTGGACATGCTAAATCCTATATATACCGTTATACATACACTTGATCAAATATAATTTAACCTTATCAAACTTAACTTAGCCTTCTTTTAATAACTAAACCAAACCAACCGAAAGAGTTGAACTCGAAGCGTGCGCAAATGAATAGGGCCTTATACTTCTATTTATTTATTTTTCAAACGAAGATAACACATCATAAGGTCTGTTTTATTCAACTTAATTATACTTATCTGAAATTAACTGAACTTATTTGAGTTTATTAGACCTTATTAAATCTTAACCGATTTTATTAGACCTTATTTTGTGAAAGCGTCGGACCATACTTTTGTTTATTATTCTTAAGTTCGAACTTATTAAACCTTATTACCCTTATATGAGCTAGAGCGCCCAAATCCGCTATAGATTTGACTAATATCTAAAGCAGTAAACCAAATATCTACTACAGGCCAAGTAGCTAAGAAGAAGTGTAAAGAACGAGAATTGTTAAAACTAGCATATTGGAAGATCAATCAACTAAAATAACCATGAGCTGCTACGATGACAATATATGAAAATAAGGCAAGAAAAAAAGATCTTCATAATCCATTCTAATGGGAAAATAATATTTTCCATTATAGTAGCGCGAGTTTCACGTGCTAAAGAGGAAAAAAGACAAAAATCTTTTGTGTGCAGGTGTCTTATGATCCTTTAACAGTACACAGTAAAACCTTCACTCGCTCAAAATCTCATTTCCAACTGTAAAAAAACATTCAGCGAAATCTTCAACTTCCCCACTTTTGAAGCAAATTCCCCCCTTCTTTCTCTCTCCTCGAACTTACGATCCCAATTTCTCAATCGATCAACCTAGGGTTTTTCCGATTTCCGATTTCCGATTTCAATTCAATGAACTAGGGTTTCCGAACCAGAAAAAAAATTCACAAAAATGGTGGAAAATCAACAAGAACAAATCAGCAATTACTTCTTAGAACAAGCGAAACTCAACGCATCTTCAAGCGGAGATGATATGAACGAAGATGAAGACGAACCTCTTCCGACTGAATTAAACACCGTTAATAGTTCCGGCGGATTCTTAGTGGTATCAACTGATAAACTTTCGGTTAAATACACAAATGTCAATTTACACGGTCACGATGTCGGTGTTATTCAAGCGAATTTTCCTGCGCCGGTGAAACGACTCACGTATTACTTCGAGATGTTCGTGAAGAATGCCGGTACTAAAGGTCAGATTGCTATTGGTTTCACTACTGAAAGTTTCAAGATGCGCCGTCAACCTGGGTTAGTCTCTTAATTGGTTTCTTTCTTATTGTTCTTGAATTGAATTTAGTTTAATTGTGTGTTTGTGAATTTAAATTCAACAAGAACAGCAACAATGCTTTTGTTCCGAAATGATTTGGTGTCGACTAACATGAATCATCATAAAGAATCGTATCCGTGACAAAATTAAACAATAGAAGTAAAAGATTAAGAGTTTAGTGTTAAGTAGATGTGTAGAAAACTGTATTTTATAATTTCTATCGATATATTTGTTTGCAGTTATCTTTCTTTTTATTTACCAGACAATGGAGAATGTTCTAACAATTAAACAGGCAAGCAAGTAAAATGCAGTAATTTCCTATTGATTATCACAGGTTTTGGAACATAGTGTCCGTATTTATCTGGATAGTTGTATGATCAACCTTAGAGGTTGTTTAATTTGCTAAGAATCTAGTGTAGGGCGTGAAAGAACAGTTTTAGGCGTATTAATGAAACTTTTTGTAGGATTCATTTGCTTTATAGTTATGTGCAGTTGTATGAAGCAGGATAGGCTTGTAAAATGTGATGGAGAGTTGGAGACCATGGGGGTAACTTACTAACACCGTGTTTGGGAGTCTTCTTGACAAGACAATATGGGGATAATCAATGCTCAATATTTTATTTTGGCATTGTTATAATGGAAAACTATTGAGAGATTCCACATATTTTCTTTGGCTAGGAAGGTGTGTGTGTAAACATATACAAAAGTTTCTTTTGGAGTTTCTAATATTTTCGCAGCTTTTCCTGATATTTTTGGTGAACTAGTTACCGTAACTCCGTAAGTATGATTAGAAGATTTACGCTCCATTCTATATTACTCACAATGTTTGAACTTTTACCGTATCCACACACTCTCCTCTGACCATCTATCATGATTTATGTGTAAGGATAAACTAGTCATGTGGGATCTTGATAGATTTGTCTCTGTATATACTTTCAAAATATCAACTTTCTGTAATTTTTATTTGTAGAAATTGAATATATTAATGCTTAAAGTTGTGCTTTGGGAGTCGTGAAACTCTACATTTTGCAATTAATATAGAAAGGACTAACGGAGTAAATATAATTTTGGTTATACTTATTTGTTAATGAATAACATCAAATCTTCCACTTCGCTTTGTTTATTAATCTCACCAGTATGCATGAGAGTGACTAATGAAATTTTGTTGACGAGGCTATTCTGAGGAACATGCGAGTTCTTCATGCTTTAGGATCTTCAGATCGAATGGCAGTGAAATTGAATAATATCCGTGGATTATGGAATGGTTAAAACTTAGTTGTTCAAAAGACCTCTTTTAAGAATGTATTGTTTCAAAAACTCAGTGTATACTCCTCTAGGATGTTGCCTGTGGGGTTCTTCACTCTTTTGGACCTTTAGTAGGCTAGTACCACAAATCCATACATCATCATATTGAATTTTACCGCTCTCTTTTAGTATCTAAAATCATGGCATTTAAATAATGATCACATTACCACATTGTAAAGGTTTTTTAAGCTTATCGCAACCATGATATAAGGCTGCAATGGCCGCAAACTATCCGCATAGTCAGCAAAATTGGTTTTGCGGTTGCATACGAGATTTATAACCATGCCTAAAATGTCACATTTTTCTGTATTTGTTGAATGTTTACAGCCAGTTTTTGTACTTTTTCATATTTCTGCACATTTCCATGCAACAATGGCTCCGCATGACTGCACTTCAGTTTAGCCAGTGAATGCATATTCGAATTTCACAATTGAGGGGCTGATGGAATTTCATGCAGAAGAAATGACTGTACGTACTCCATTTGTTCTAAATAACTGGCTACGTTTAATTGGGCCTTTAGTATATTACTCGTATAATCTACTTCTAAATTTACCAAGTTAAAATTTTCAACTTAGTCGTATCCCTATCTCCCTTTATGACCATTTTAATTAAGAAACTAAGAAAAGAGTACCTTGTGGCATGGTGGAGATGAAGAAACACACATTGTATAGAGATGCAGATTTATGGCCTTTTGTACTTCAGAAATATAGAGATGAAACCCAATTGAATGTGGCCTCTTATCTAGGCATAGAGGGAGTATTACGAAGCTGTAAGGTAGTTGTGTATCTAACCTTGTGGCTTTGTGGCTTGATGTCGCAACATTTTATTTTGAGGGACTTGATATCATAACATAACACTTCATTTTACTACACTGATTGATTTACCTATATTTATATTTGTTAGCGTTTAGGGTTTTTGCTAATGATAGTAACGCATGATATGATGCGTGATTGCATGGTGGATTTGAGTAGGTTATTGAGGAACTTGCCAGCTTTAGATCCTTGATGGTACGGGGAGAATTAATTGAGGTTAATTTTTTTGGTTATATTTATTGGAGAGATTAAGAATATCTGCACTTTTGGTGGATCAATGGATGTATGTGGTTTTTCAAAGGAGTGATTGGAATTTTGTGAAATTGCAGTGATGTAGAAGGGACCATACACTATATGCGGTAATTTCATACTATACTACGCATCTGATTATGTTGAAAACATACTTTAGTGTTGGAATTGCTAACATCAGAGTGTTGCCAAGGCACTATACAACAACAAGAACAAAGCCTTAGTCCCAAGGCATTATAAGATCAATAATATGTACAAAAATTGTGGATGGAGTTAAGGCTTGGACCACCTTTTACATTTTCGATGGAGGGTTCTATATGGTTCATTGTTGTAGTTAATGTAAATGACTAAATTTCAAACACAGTTTTTTATTGTTCTATGAGTTAAACCTGAAAGTTCTATGACCTAAAGTATACTGACGTGGAGCTACTCAGCTAAGTCTTAGCTGAAAGCCATAGTAGTCAATATAACTGGAATTGTCCCGGAAGGATACATACTAGCACACTGAATCGCAGACCCAGAGTGCATTGTTTTAGTATCTAAAGGCCTTATCTTATTAGAATTTGAATGAATTGTCATTGGTAGGTGCCTAGGCAGAGCTTGAGGTGCACATACATTGAGTACTGTAAATGCCTTGTTTCGTGCTGTATGCTCGAAAAACTGACAAAATTCGAGCATGAATTTGCACAAAGTAGTCGTAGACGTTAGGAGTTTTTTTAATCAAGTTTAGGCTATAGATAACTACAAGTTTTAGTCCCACATGCCACTAAGAAATTGAGGATGAATAGTGGTTCTTCATTATGTTAGAGGGCTCATTTTATACTAGACGGGAGATATTAGGTCATAGACAGTAATTCATGCACAATATCAGCAAAAATAACACCTTGTTTGGTCATTGTGGGGCTTTGTGGCTCCATCAACAGACAACAGCTCATCGTGTATGTCTAAATACAACAACGACAATGCCAAAGCCTTAGTCCCAATAGGATAAAGTTGGTTACATGAGCCAAAATGTATCTCCAGTGGTCAATTGCTTTGATGAAAGTTTCCTTCACGATCATCCACCTGCTACCTCCAAATCTCATTGGCTATACATGGTTGTTTGCTGGGCATGTGGGCTATCTTTCTTTTCACTCATTCATTTTCGATCAAATGTCCTGTTCAGGGAAAATTTACCTGGCTGACTTTGTATTTCTGTACGAGATATTTTGGAAAAGAAATGTATTATTGAAGAGCTATAGGTTACTCCACAAACTGGCTGTACTTTCTTTCTACCTCTTTCTTAGTTATTTGCATCCGAAACTTGCTTCCTTTTGCTTTTCCTACTGAGTTTGACTACAGAACTGTTCTTTGTCAGCTCTTTCTCACTCTCTCTTTCTCTCCCCGCTATCCTCCTGTTAGGTTGCTGGAAGAGATTAGTTCGAAAAGTATTTTATTTCTCTTGTTTTCATTACTTTATTGGACAGGTGGGAAGCAAACAGTTATGGTTATCATGGAGATGATGGACTGCTCTATCGTGGTCATGGAAAAGGAGAACCTTTTGGCCCAACTTTCACTACTGGTGATATAGTTGGTGGAGGGATCAATTATGCTTCTCAAGAGGTTTTTTTGTGTAAGACAGCTACCACTTTGTACAGCATTAGAATGAAAGTAGAAGTTCTATCTTAATGAAGTTTACAAGTAGTTCTATTACTTGATGTTGTAAGCATACATATCCTGATTGTTAGTTAATATATTTTCTGTTTTGGTGTTAATTCCTTGTCATCGTTCTCAGCTTCTTTAAGCATATCTGTTACTCATGGATCTTAATGTTGATTTCAGTAAAAATGGGTGCGTTGTGGGAACGGTGTACAAAGATGTGAAGAGCCAGTTGTTTCCCTACAATAGCTGTTCACAGCCAGAATGAAGAGTATGTTTTGCATTTCAACATTTCACACTTCTTTTATGCATATAGAATTGAATGATGTAGCAATCATTTCAACTGCTTTTTTTTTTAAAAAAGGAGAGGGGCTGGTGGTGGTTCTGTGCTTTGAAAACTCTGCTACTCAATACAGAGTGATTTTGCTTTCTTGTAAGTCCTGAAATGGCCATTAGCTTCGGTAGCTGGTGACATGAAGTCTTACTCTTACCAAAAATTTGCTAAAGCTTTAGTTTCACATCTTTGACTTTCTTGTACTGTGTTTCCTTTGAAACCATTATTTGCTGACAGTGGGCTAATGCCTACGTCCTCCTCTGCTCATTTGTTTTTCATTTTTGGTTTGGGAGGGAGGGAGGGGTTCAGAAAACTGGACCGTGAAAGTTGGGACAAAGGAATACACTAATATAATATATTTTTATATCATGCAGGGTTACAGTCAACTTTGGAAAGCAAGAGTTTCTCTTTGATATAGAGGCAAGTCTACTCTTTCTGAAAGTTCTCATATGTAGGAGAGGAGAATGCCTCGATTGCTCTGCTGTTTACTGATTGCGTCCAGTAGTGAAGTGGTTCTTACCGTACAGCTCCCGTGTTCTTCCAAGTGTGTTAGGGCAGCTGCAAGAGGAGGGGAGGGGGTTATGCTATTGCCTGGTGCTTATAAATTATAATATTCGTCTTATGGGCACTGCTACCAATTTGCAAGCACATGCTTCTTAGTTTTCCTTGAAATTTTAAATCCAAAGAACATCTGGACTGTGCTTGAGAATTGAGATGGTAACCCAGTATGTGCACGGCCCTTTGTAAAGCCTTTGTTCTGTCACTTTAGATAGATTGCTTGCTGTTTACATAATTTATTCTTTTTTGTGTAATGTTTGTGGTGTTAGGAAATTTGATATCTGTTCATATGGCGAGTAACATATGAACAAATATTGATTATTATATCTTTCAATCCTTTGTTGCCTTTCTGTTTATTAGTGATCTTCCACTCATCTGATCATCTTTTGTTAGGGTTATGAAGTAGAAGAAAGGTTGAGGCAGAAATGCGTGATCGAAAAGCTGTCTCTGCCGCAGAATATTAGTTATGGGTAAGTGACTTATATCATGTTCACGCTTGTCTTACCGCACGTCTTCTGCAAAGCTTAAGTGAGATCTATCAGTCTTCCCCTCCTACATGTCCTTGTGTAAATTGTTGTCTTGTTGAAGCTGACTGGTAGTATCTAAAATCTTCTTTAGCTACTTTTTATCTCCTCTGCGCCTTTTTTAATGGCATTGAAATAAAGTATCATGCATCATATATCATGATTCATACATTGAGGATAAGGTTTGGAGGAGATGGTAAACCAATAGCGTTCCTCACTCCCCACCTTGGTTCTATCCTTACCCCCTCCAACGGGATACCACTTCACAGATACATTCTTGAGATAGGATATCTGTGGGACCCACATGGTACCTTAAATTATATCATGATCTATACATTGAATGTTGAAATTTGATTAACTTGTGGTTATGGTATGCCAGCATTGTCCGCTCTTACTTGCTACATTATGGCTATGAAGACACACTTAATGTGTTTGACACAGCTACTAGTAATTCAATTCCACCTATCAGTGTATCTCAGCAAAATGGATTCATTGAGCAAGATAATATGTATGCACTCAACCAGCGGAAGACCCTTCGTCAGGTATCTTTGTCAAGTAATTCTGTTCTTTTTATTTTGATTGAGCACTTTCTTTGTTCAGCTGCATCACTTTCTGAGCACTGCCTGCAACTTTTTGTCAGTTCAACCTTTTGTTTTTTCTTGGCAGAATGCCTGTCTAATGTTGGCTTCTATCCATCCTTTTATAAGATCGTATCTCTACAGGTTTTACTAGTTCTTGATACTTGATTAAATAATATACCGTTGCAATCAACCTTATAGCTAGATTATTATGGTTTTAGCAATATTCTAACTGTAAGGCTGATTGCGCAGAATGTTTTGGGTCAGATCACAGTTATCACACTGCTCATTCTGCTTAAGAAAAAGGGCCTATTGCTTTGTTTAGGAACAAATTTCTCATGTTTCATACGTTCTTCCCTGGTCTATTAGATATGGGAATTTCTGTGCTTAATTTTTTAACATTGGTTGATCGGCTTTTCAGTTGTCATTTCTGTTGGGTTCTTAGCGTTTATTCTGTAGTCAGTTGCTCTTTAAGATCTGGCATTGATATGTTCATCTTGGTAATAAAGTTGATCAGGATGGGACAGATTGATGCTGCATTCGGTAAACTACGTGACTGGTATCCTCAGATTATTCCGGTGAGTTGTCTGAGTTCCATAGATTAGCATTGAAATTAATTTTCATTTGACTCTATCATATATATCGCGTGCTTCATTTTGATGAATTTACCGGAGTATTTACTGACCGGTGTATATCTGCCTCTGCCTGTTAGGGGTTACTGGTAAGGTTGCAGACATCATGACCTTAGACGTGCTAGTTGCTGGACATATCTGGATTTTCTTGTTTTTTGGTGTGTGTGCCCTTAGGCAACTATTTCTGGTTATGTTTGTGTCTGCTTTTAAATCTTTTGCGTGTCCCTCCCCCGTTTTATGCCTGTGAATATTTTTTTATATCCTGATAAATCATGATGACTCCATAAGCTCTAGCACAAATGCCAGATAGGTTTTCTGGCTTCTGTTGGTAAAAATCCTGTGGTGGTTTTGTTCTTGATTGAATCCTTGAGTAGTTGTATTTACTGATTACTGTCCTCTATCTCCACTTCCAGGTCAAATCATGCTGCTTATCTTAGTTTTCTTTCTTCTCCTCTGCCCTGAGTTCTGGAACAAAACTATTGTCAATTCATCTTTAGGAGGGGCAGACGTGTATTATGCATGTGCACTAAGCTTTTGGATAATTGGATGCACAGAAGAACCTTTTGTTCTGTTTGAATTTGAGATATTAAATGGGTGTCTGGTCAAATTTTCCTTTTGCAGGATGACAACTCTCCCATATGTTTTCTGCTTCACTCCCAGAATTTCATAGAATTAGTTCGGGTATGTCCTCTATTTGGTTTATTTTTCATTTTGCTAGTAGCTTCTTGCATGGTTTTACATCATGTTATATTTCAAAAAAAATCTTATTGTTTATTCATCATTCCTCTTGATGAAATATGTATGTTAGTCCTCCTTTGCTCATTATCTATTGTCATACTCTGTAAATTATATATTCAAAGGCGGATCCAGAATTTCTAATTAGGTGGGGAACTAAATTACAAAAAAAATCAGCAATTATAGTTTAATGCTAGCTTCCATTTCTATATAATAATTGCAACACTTTAACTTTCAGGAGTTCAATACACAACCTTAACCCACTCAAAGAAGACCTCATTCAAAGACAACTTTAATTGTACCATTAACATATAACTATAATTTATAAGTAGTTATCATATACTTCCTTCGTTTGTTAAAGGATGCAACATTTGCATAATACACGCTATCCAATGCACTACTTTGATCCTTGATATCTTTGATTTTGTACAAGTAAAAATTATAAAAAGTTGATATTGTGAAAGCACAAATTAATACGACGAATCAAATAAGATCTCATTTGACTATGTTTTTTTCTTATACATTTGTGAGAGAATATGAATAAGGTTGGTAGATGAATAGTGGTTACTAGGAGGGAGTATATCTAGAATTATACATTGAGACAAATCCAACGTCTTAGATAAACTTAATGTATGAATAATACAAAATCAAGCTGTTTAAGTTAATTGAAAGCGAGTCGTTGTCAGAAATGTGTATTAAGAAAATAGATCATAGATGGTTAGAGTCAGGGAAAAAAAACGCAGTCGCGGTCGCGTTCGCGGTAACGGCCCGTAACGGCCAAATAGAACGTTTCGCGGCCGTCGCGGCGTGAATTTTGTGAAAAAATTCACATAAGCAGCGTTTTTAACTTTGTTTTGTTATCAATACAATATTTGGGGTACTTTTGATGATATTTGAACACACAAGTCTTTACAAGAGCTCGTGTACAAGTAAAATGGAAAATACTCATGGTTTTTTTGGCGCAATAGTAAAGGGTGTGTGACCGAGTGTGGGAATAAAAAGAAAAAGAGAATAAAAAAAGGGATAAAAAAGAGAAAGGCAATAAAAAATAAAAAAAGGAAGAAAAGAAGACAGAGAACGAGCATTTTCTGCCGTGACCGGCGAAGCAAGGGCCATCATTTTCCTCCCACACGCATATTAGGTTTTTTTTTTAATTAGGGTTTTCATTTTAGATCGCAATCTGAAGTAATTAAATGAAATTACTTGAGGGGGTTTGATTGAAATTGAGGTCTAATGATCAGGTAAGATTTAAATTTTCAGTTTAAGTTAGATCTAATGATCATGAGCCTCTTTTTCTTTCGCTTCTTCTTCTTCCTTTATCTTTTTCAGAAATAACGGGCGTTCTTATATAAAAACCGTTACAGAACGGCGTTCCACCGTTACGGAACGGCGTCGCGGCGAGTTTGGTGTGAATTCCAACTCCCGGCGTTATAACGGCGTTTCTCGGAACGGTGGGTCTGAAATCCGTTACAGAACGACCGTTCTGTAACGGAACGGACGAGTTTTTGATTACTGACTTAGAGTTTTAGAGTTGGACATAAAATTGTAAAGAACTGCAAGTTTCAACTCAAAGAGAAGAAAGATTAAATAAATTTGAAAACGAGGAAGAGAAAAAATAAAGATAAGAAAAATAATAAGTAAACAAAAACACGGTAGCTAGAAATGGGGATTAAAAAATCTCATATGTGCTGTGTTAGATAGTTTCGAACCTGTCCAACATCTCCCAGCTAGGAATTCACACGGAACAATTTACCACTAGCAAAGCACAATATATGTAGCATAGTGCGTGCGAAACTGCTTTTTTCTTTAATTAAATTTACTTGCTCAGAAAAAAAAAAAATTTGTCTTTTTTCCACCTGCATATGTAGATCCACCCCTGCATATGTTGTAGTAAGTGTGTGTATTTAAATATATAGATGACACTACAGCTCCTCACTGTATGCTGTCATCATTTGCACCTGCGGACGTGTTTTCATTTGATGGCAGTCTGGTGTTTATCTTATTATTTAAAATGTTATGCTTTTCTCCTGGGAGATCGTAGAGGCTAGAACATCTAATCTTGTAATCAATCCCCCGTAGAAAACTTGAAGGATGATTAAGATGTGCCAAATGAGGAGAAAGTGGATCATATTCTCTACATGTCTTGGCTAATAATGTTAACAACAATGATCTCTACTAGCAATTCATTTTTGTAATCCATTTGATTTCTTTCTCTTGCACTCTGTTTCCGGAATACCTTGTGCCAATGTGTTTTCATTTGATGTTAGTCTAATATGTCTGAGATTGTCAACTTTACCATGTAGGTTGGAAAGCTGGAAGATGCTGTCAAATACGGAAGGGTAGAGCTGGCCAAATTTTTTGGGCTGGAAGAATACAAAGAACTTGTTCGGGTAACTCTTCATTTTGACATTAGATCCCCTTTCCTTTTTGTTTACCATGCGATCAATTCATTGTCAGGCTTATCTTTGGGAAATAAAATGGAGGTTATGTACTTATGTTGTAATGCAATAATGCGTGCTTACTACTAAATTTCCACTTTCCCAAGTCCATGGGTGATTTTGGATTATAGCTGATAGATTAAGACGAGTCGTATCTGCCATTTTGCACTTAGCTCACAAATTACTGAATTAGTGTAGCACTTGCCTTTTCACGGTCTCTAACGCATACCTTTAACCATTAATATATTTTATTATGTAATATAAAAGTTGTGAAAAAGGATATTTTGTAAATACACATTGATACAAATCTAATAAGATCCCACGTGATGGTGTTTTTATACACTATTGTAAGAACGAGGTCAAAATATGTGAAGTTTGGCCATGAAAAACCAAATGTTGCACATATTTGGCAAAAGGAGAAAGTACTTTTTATTCTTTCTGAGGTCAGGACTCGAGATAGAGTCTTTCTTCAGCTATCATGCTTTCTGAAAAAACAAAATAAAAAATCTAAATGTGGTTGAGATTTCTGGACTGAGATTTCTAGTTTGACAATTTTTCTTTAGGAATGTGTTGCCTTGTTGGCTTATGAAGAACCCTTGAAGTCCCCTGTTGGACATCTTCTCGGAGAATCACAACGAGAAATTGTTGCTGATGCAGTGAATGCAATGGTCTTATCAACTAATTCCGGCTTGAAAGATCCGCTGAGTTGCTTGCATTCACAGCTTGAAAAGTTACTAAGGCAGTTAACTGCTTGCTTCTTAGAAAGGCGTTCTTTTAGTGGAGATCAAGGTGAAGCTTTCCATCTGCATCGAGTGTTAAGCAAGTAAGATGGACAAGCTTTAAAATTTAGGAATATATGATTGATTGTTGCCTATAGTCCCAAAATCCCAATCATAAATTCACTGATGGGTGCTGCAAAATTCAGGGAGTTGGTTATTCCGACAGATCTACGTTTGTCCTTGCCTCGGATAGGGCAGTAATCCTACACTAGTGGCAATTCTCTGCTTCCCTCCCTGTAAATTTGTACCAGATAAAGCCAACTGATCTTTATCTTGGCCGCTGAGATAGTACATCTTGTTGAATTTTCACAATTGAATGTAGAAGGCAAATGTGTAATCCAAGAACAAACTTTTGGTTTGATTATAGTATTATATACGATGGTTTGGATTCTTTTTCTGTTGTAGATTCTGGTGATATCGTAGCTTCTCTTTGTTCTGATTTCTGAGAGGGTGTTCGTAGCCTACACAACCATGAATATATCTTTTATATGTAATGTCATTTCCTAGTAAATGAATAAAGTTGTTTGGTTGATCAAGAGGGGAAAAAAAGTTTCCATATGAAAATCAACTTATGGAAGGGATAGATAAAAACTTCCTTTATTTTCATCAACTTATGGGAAAAAAAGTTTCCATATGAAAATCGACTAGGGTTTTCAAGTTCTCAAAAACTCACTTCTCAATCTTTTTTATGTTAGCCAAATGACAATCATATATGAAGTAGTTCTTCTTATTATTATTATTATTATGTGAAAAAGATGAGGTACAATAGTTGCAAGTAGGGGTGTGCACTTTTGGACCGGGACCGGAATTCGGACCGGAACCGGACCGGACCGGACCGGAATGGGCCGGACCGGAATTTTCCGGTCCGGTCCCCGGTCCATGAAAAGTTGAGATTCCGGGTTTCCGGTCCGGTCCGGTCCAAAACCGGAATTTTCCGGTCCGGACCGGCGGACCGGAATTCCGAATTTTTTTTAAAAAAAAAAGTTTAAAGGTTAAAAAAAAGTTTAAAACTTAAAAAGTTAGAAAGTTAAAACCTCATATTTATTGCCTTTAAGATTATTGCTTTTAGAATTATTATATTTTAATATATTGAATTTATTAATATATTTAAATCTAAGAAAAAGTTTTTTTTTTATAATAAAATATTAATTCCGGTCCAACCGGTCCAAAACCGGTCCGGACCGGAATTTTTCCGGTCCGGACCGGGACCGGACCGGAATATTCCGGTCCGGTCCCGGTCCAAAAAATTTTTGGATTCCGGTCCACCGGTCCAACCGGTCCGGTCCGGTCCGGTCCGGTCCGGTCCGGTCCGGTCCGGTTTTGGACCGGTGCACACCCCTAGTTGCAAGTTCCATCTCAAACTTGCATTATATTTTATATCCATACGGAAATATCCCGAGTCCTGATTTTATTCAACCATCACCTTTTTACCTTGTTTTTAAATTTCAATACTTTTGATTAACATTTTCTTTTTTGAAGGAAATAATATTTTAATTAATCTTTAAGTTTTTTTAACAACATATACATAAACTAATTAATTACATTTTTTAAACTTTTTTTATGGCAAATGCTAATTATGATTGGACCGTGCTATCAAGGGACAATATGATACAAGAGTTAATTTGCGTAAACATTAATACAACAAAAAATATGGAGGGAAAGCTAGAATACGAAAATGATGGATCACATAACAGCATTTAGCTTTCGTTGCGGGGAAAGCGCCCCTTTGCTGCTTTCTCAATTACTAAATTTTCTTCTTTTACAATTTCTCTCCTTATCTCCCTGTAATTTAGCTCATATCAATAGCCAACAAATAATCACCCCATAATTTTTTTTAAAAAAAAATAAAAAAACTTAACGTAGTAGCGGCGGCGCTCTATAAGAGAATATCCGCCGCCGGCGCCGGAACCACCATGATATCCAACCTTCCGGCTTTCTGGTACACCTCTTTGTCACATAATCTGGTTTTTAATCTCTTTTTTCTTTCAATTCTATTTCTTGTAGATTATGATGCAAATTTTGCGTACTCCCTCCATTTCTATTTGTTCTTATTTAGAATCTATTTGAGAGACAAAAAAAGTTAAATAAAAAGAAGAATTAGGAATGGAGGGAGTAGTGTTTTATCATTTATGTTTATTCTTTAATTATGATGTTTGGGAAAAGTTCGGATTCCACGTTGAGTTCTAAACATTTTTGTGATCCTATAAGTCTTTTTTCTTTCTAATTCTTCTTTCTTTCATTCAAAATTCCAATAACTCAATTCTAAATTAAATATATTAATCATATCCACAACAGGGAGGCTTTTCGTCATACTTTATTTTTGGAAAGTATAACTCCTCAAATCTAATATGTTAATTTGTTAGTTTATGTAGTTAGGAAAATATTTTGTAAATTTACAAGTGCATACAAATTTACCAATGTATTTGAGAGATTTATTTTCCTTTTCTTCTTTTTAGATAAAATGGGAACAAAATTCTTATTTCTAGCGTTGATGCTATAAGAAGCTCATATGATATCCTAACAATCTTACATACAAAGTTATGTGCATACATGCATGCATGAGGAACCTTGCATGTTAAGATGTGTCAGGTTGAGCTGTGTGAGATCCTGATCTTATAGGGTACTTCTTCTTAGTAATCTAAAAAAAAAAGTTAATATAGGCCTTAATGATTGACTATTACATTAAGGTGGAAGGTCAACCAGAACGAAGCCAGACTTGATTAAGGAGGGGGGCCAAGTATACTTCCCTTTTTTTATTATTACATTGTGAGGGTTCATTTACTAGAATTCCTTTTATTTATTTATTTGGGGCCTCTTATATATTATAGGCAATGTCGGATTCAGGAATTGTATCGCATGGGTTCGGAGACGTTCGAAAGAAAACTAAGAAAAATAATCGATAAAAAATATTTGGATACATTAATCCGGATATCAATTTAAACTAATAAATAGAAAGTTCACCCATTGTAACTTTATCAAGATATATTATTATTTATTTCTATCAATCTATATATTAGCTAAATAAGTGTTAAATTTGTCGCATAAGAACTATTATTATGGTAAGAAGTTGTATGTATGGTAAGAAGACAAAACCAAAAAAAAAGTTTAAAGGTGAAGTTGTATGTATGGTAAGAAGACAAAACCAAAAAAGTACAATGCAACTTGTATTAGGAAAATAGGAGATTACCAAAAGAAAAAAAAGAAAAAAAAATAAAACAAGTACTAATACTACATATCACTGGCCGTCAACCACCTAGATACAAAGAACTATCCAATTATCATAAGTCATAACAAAAAAAAGTTTAGAATTTACGGAGTAATAAAACGGTAAAACCACAAGGAAAGAAAAAAAAAAGGTTCTGCTTTTGGTGGGATTCGATCCCGCGTCCACATTCAAAGCAAGCACACTCAGATGACAACCAAAACCACCCTGGCGCTCTCGGCTTTCTTGTTCCATTTTTACGCGAAAAAATATATATCTTATTACTATTTTTTATATTTTAAAAAAAGGAAAAAACTGCACAATTTTTTTCTCATACGGTTGGGCTAGCAGGGGCCATGGCCCTCTTAGGCCCCTTAATAGCCTCGCCCCTGAGGTCAACTAGGTCTTAGGATAGACCAATTACATGTGAATATATCTGTGCAATTATGTTCTTTCTAGCTAACTTATTTTTATTAAATTAAAGTTATAATCTCAATGAACTGTAACTAATTTTACTAAAGCTTAATTACATAATTAAGTTCATTCATGAAATAACCTCTTGGTTAAATGCTTGTTGCATGTTGTATACTTATGAAATAGATTCTGTTTTTTTGTGAAGTTGTTCGAGTTACAGTATGAAGATCTATAAGCATTCCCATTTGCTTTATTGATGAAAGACTTGTTTCTTTTATGTCAGCTACTGAAAACCAATATTGACCTGTTTGTGTGACATATACAAGTTACTTGATCGATCACTTGTCAGGCAAAATGCTCACTGAATACATGGCGAACCCAAATGGGTTCGCGAACATCCAAGTTGCCCCGTGCAGGGGACGAATGTCTCTACCACCTAAAGGTCCTTCTCAACCATTCTATTATGGTCCAACTCACACTGATAAACAGATCAATATGCCAAGAACTTGCTCTGAAGAAGTCTTATTCGATGAGCCACCAGCCTGGCTCGATGATCTCCTAAATGAGCCAGATTCTCCTGCTAATAAAAGTCATCGGCGTGCAGCAAGTGACTCTTGTACATACTTTGGTGCAGATAGCAACACGAATGAGTTATGGCTTAGGAATATTATAGGAACACGTCCCTGTAGTTTCCAAATGCCGGGCTATTTCAATGGTGCACCTGGTCAAGGTTCATTTGACATGAAGAAATCACCATCAAGTACTCCACCATTAGTACCAAATGGTCTCACAAATGCGAAGGATGATACTGATTGTAAGGCCTTAGGTATGACTTGTTCATCTGAACTAGATAGAGTAAAATCTTCTAGGAATGAAACAGATAACCAAAGTGATGTTGCTGTTACTTCGGGAAATTCTTCTGGAGGAAGCGATAGTTCCCACATGAAACCACCTAATACTGATGCAAAACGTAAACAGTAAGACTATTTCCTTTGATCATATGAGTATTCAGAGTAAATGTTGTAGTTAAATTTTTACGATTACATAATAACATTCTTAATGGTCAAAACTATGCATTCGAGACCCCAAGTCAAAGTGTTGTAATTTTTCTAAAGATGGTAGGGTATTTTGTTAATTTCTTTTCCATTTTCCTATTACTTTTTACATTTTTCTCTATGAAAATGTTGAGATAAAGAGGAGGAGTCTAGGTGAAAATTGCAAGTGTTGGGTTAAGATTACATACCCCTTATTGGGGTGTTCTGTGTAGTAGTGTAGGTATGAGTTATGACATGGGTACATATATAAAGACAGAATGAAAAGTTGAAGTAACATTGCCAAAGTAAAAGCATAGACACTCCAATAAAAACACATTAGATGAAATAAAAGATTTGTGCTTTAATTTTTCATTTCGGCTAATACTCCTTTTGTCTCAAATTATTTGCTATATTTTCCATTTTGGGATGTCTTAAATTATTTGTTCCACCCTTTTATGGCAACATTTTTCTCTCTATAAAATTCATACTCACGTTCACTTACCAACTTTTTTCTCTCTACTTTTGCACTCTTCTATGAATGTGCGATAATTTTCCTTCCAAAAATAATGTGGCAACTTGCTATGGAGCTATTTGAGCAAATATGTTGAGACTGGGGAAGTAACTGAATTCTATGAACTCTGTTATGACCTAAATCCTCACAAGTACTAAACTTATATTTTAGGATATAATCACGTTGCGTGTCTTTGTTTTCCTGAAAAATGAGGTTAAGTTGAAGAAAGTAAAGGGGAAAAGATGAACAACATGGAATTATGTAAAACTATAGAAAGATGTAATGAATTGCATGGAAAACATTCAAGCTCTAAGGTGTTGCAATTACGCAGGCATAATGCTCGAAGATCACGTGTGAGGAAGCTTCAATACATTGCAGAGCTAGAGAGAAATGCCCAAGCTTTGCAGGTACTTCTTCATTTCCTTCTTTTTTTCCAATCAACTTTTTTTCTGTCACTTGAGTAACTACTGTTGTTCAATATGTTTGCATAAACCTTAACAAACAATTAACGGAAAAACCGGAGTAGTATCCTTGCTACTCCATGTTTAATCGGGTTTAATCCAAGATTTATCGTGTGATTAGGCTTTGTGTTAAATCGGGTTTAGGATTGCAAAGTACTCCCTCCGTTTTTTTTTCTTGCTACATTTGATAATGCACAACAATTAAGGTAATGTCATTTTCAAGCTTTTGGGAGGGAACTTTTTGAGCCATTTAATGTAAAATAATGGGGAAAGGTGAAAATGTAGTACTTTTGGGTGGAAAAAGAGAAAAACAAATATAATAGTAATACTTTATGGTGGGCCAAGTACCCCAAATAAGGAAATGTAGCAAGTAAAAAGAAACACCCATATATGGAAAATGTAGCAAGTAAAAAAACGGAGGGAGTATTGGTTAATACTCTCTTTTTCAAGCTAGGTTGAGTTTTGACATCTCTAACATGCGAATCGTTGCGAATTTGTGGAAGATCTCACACCTTATACATTGTATACCTCTGCTAATGCAGGTTGCAGGAGCTGAAGTATCAGCACAACTGGAATTTTTTGACCAGCAAAATGTTATACTTGGGATGGAGAATAGAGCTCTAAAGCAACGTTTGGAGAGTTTATCTCAGGAGCATTTTATAAAATCAAGTTAGTACAATAATAACGAACACATACTGTATAATTAACATGGATACACATATACAGTGGTATAATATATGGTATGTCTAAACATACAAAAAACATGTTTCAGTGGAACAGGAGATCTTGGACAAAGAACTTGCTAGGCTTCAATACCTGTACCATATGCAGCGAAATATGAACCATCATCAGCAACGACAACAACGGCGAAAGCAGAATCCTGCTGTTCATCGTCGTGGTCGGAGTTATAATGACCTTGATTCTCAGTTTTCCAGGGTCAATATACATCCTCCAAGAGTTGTTGTGGCCAACAACGCGACCCTTCAGTAATCGCTCTAGATCGTGATATTTCATTGTAGGTTTATCCCTTGAACTTGGTGGTTTTACAAGTTTCTCTATGTAAATCATTGAAGTTCCCTAGCTCATAATTTACTGTAATTAAATTTAGGGGGTTCATATTGGAGTTAGATGCTATCATATAATATGTATAAGTTTAGTTATTAATCATGTAGAAACTTCAATGTTAAGTTTATTGTATGGTTGTGAATATATATTTAAGTTGAGAGATAAAAATGCAGCTCTGACCCAGATGAATTTCTATGCACCGACTTGTGATTATAATTTATAAAAGAAGATGGTAGCTAGGTGAAGATAGTAGCTCTCGACGTCCCATTATTCTTGAAGCATCGCCATCCACCACCATTGGCATTGGTGAGCACAGCCTAAAACTGAGTGGTGGTGGGCGTACAAAGATGGTAGCTAGGTGTTGGTGCCAAGTGATGGCGATGGTGGTGATCAATTGATCTGTGGTGCAGAGGTGGCTTGAGGGGTGGTGGCCAGGTCAATTATATTGCTTATGGCTAACCCTTTATCTTGATTATTCAACATGGCGGAAATGAAATCCAAGGGAAGAGGTGGTAGAGTTGTGAATAAAATGTTAAAAAGATATTATGAACCAAACATACACAAAAAGCAGGGGATTTTTTTTCCCTTTCTTGTAGCCTCGATACCAAACAACCGTTAATAGTTATCCGGGGACCTTGTCCTACAAAACACCCATGAATTTTAATAGATCTTTGGCCACAAAATCAATTGCAAACATATGATAGGAGATATAAGTTATTGTCACCTTACACCTCAAGAAATGATTCATACACAAGGACTAAAAACAATCTACATAGCTCACATAACATCTACCAATTACTGAAACATGTGTGCTTAACTTGTTACAAATATTCAATGCTTACCAGCTTCTTCATCCCGACAAAGTTCGGACGTAACCCATCGCAGTGCGTGGATTCAAGAGTACACAATTTTTCACCTATTTAGTCACGAAATACTTCAAAAGTCCCTACACGTTTAAATTTACTTAGATATGCCTTTGTGAATTGACTCAACAATCCGATCACACTTGAGTCTCTATTGCCTTTGTTAGTGTTAGTTGATGTAAACAAGGTACCAAAACTGAAGCAGGAGATATTTGTCAGAAACATTTCCTGTGAACAACCGATGGCCCGTTTTCATCGTAGTCTGCCTTGGTTACATGCTGATTCTGAGGGAAGACAACTTTCGCAAGTATTGCACCACCTACCCATGCCGAATACTGAGACAAATTCTCTGGCATGTATTCTGGAGGCTGAATTTAGATAGGTAGTTTCAAGCAAGAATGAAATGTCAGAATGAAAGTTCCCAAATTTTGTGGAAGTCACAATTACCCAAGACATAAGATATACTTCTTCCATTTGTTATCAATCGCAACATTTCATTTTTAGAGGTTCAACTTTACAAACTTTGACCATATTTTTTCACTTGTATATATATAAAAAGGTTTTTAGCACATGGGACTCTAATCAAATTCATCTCAGTATATACTCTCAAAATATTTAAATTTTCACTAGTAGGATATTAAATATACAAGATATTCATGGTCAAAAATGTTGATTGGAGACCATGAAAAGGCAAACATTCAACTAATAAAGAAAAACAGAGGAAGTCGATTAAAGCATGTTGATCTAAAATGAATAGGAATGAGTAGTACCTTCACTACTGAAGGATGAATAGCAGATGAGCTCATATTAGCTTCTTTCTGAAACCTGCTCTCAAAACCTGCAGCAACAGACCAAGTTAGAAAAGATCAGCAGAAGAAAAATGCTGTACAGGAGATGTGCTCTTGCATAGCCTGGTACAATACCTAAGTTTATACATCTCCACCATACTTGTAATCTATCATTAGAGTTTTTGGTAAGGTATCATTTTGTGTAATATGGATAAAATCAAATTTTAACCTACTAATTAAGTTATTAAGTGGTCATATAATCGGGATGGCTCCGAATAATAAATATGTAGTCTAGTACGAATATATTTCTAATTGAAGGTGTTAACACCTTTAGACCAAAAAAAAGAAAATCCAAATAAATTTATACATAGCAGAAATTTGGGATATTTAACTAGAAGAACAATACAAAAATGAGGACTCGCTACATTCATTGACAAGGAATGACAAAAGTTGCTTATAGTAAAATATATTTGATCTAGTAAAGACTAAAGACCAGCGGTAACGTACCCGTCATGGAGGCTGTGGCACCACATAGTACAGTGCTCTCCAGCAGCTGTCGGTGATTCTCGGATGGTACAGTTGATATACAACGAACAAGCTGCTCAACAATACCATGTGCCTCTAAACCCAATATAGAAGGCTGGAACAGAGCCTCGCCCACAGCATATCTTTCTTTTCCAACTGTTATTACCTATAAATATATTCAGTCAATTTTTACAATTGATGCCAGAGCATATCCATTTCAAATTCAAGTTATAATAAACTCTAACAAGATGCTAGGATAAACCAGTTCATTTTAGGCAGGGTTATAGAAGCACGCAAAAAGTAAAAAAGATAACCAACAGAAATACTATGAACTTTAAAGAAAAGCATGTCAGAAATGTGCATACTCTATACAAAAAAAAATACCAAATTGAACCTAATGCAAGTAAAACATAACGGGATCTGAACACGTCCTATTTGCCAACAGCACCTTTAAGACGTTGCGTCAAATATTAAACAAAATTTAGTAGTCTAATTGCACCACTGAATAAAAGTAATGGATACATACATACCTGGCCATCAGGCAGCGTATGCTCTTCATTGGGGCATGATTGCTGGATTTTCTCATAGGCAAGTTCATCTTCAGCACAACTCGCATATTGCTCTTTAAGTTTCTCAACATCCTGGATCTGGAGATTCACCAGTGGATTAGATTTCCTAAGTTCCTCGACAAGCAACTTAGTTAAATCAGCACCCCCAATTTCAAATCTTCTGGAGGCAATATGCTGAACAGCTCCTTCAATTACTGGAGCAATATCTGTCAATCATGAAAGAAGCAAAAGTTCTTTCAAATCTGAAATATTCACTACTTCAAGATACAGTCTATGAAGAATTTTTTGTACACACAGATGATAACACAAGCACGTGCATCCTAATAAGTATAACTATATAAGGACACACATGCATGATTTCAGCAGAATTATTAATAGCGAATGCACCATGAAGAAAGTGGTAAAATAATCAACAAATTAAGATAAAGGAAGCATAAGCGTACGGGCAAAAGAGTCAAATACTTAAGAGCTTGCTATTAATTAAAGACAGCACTTGAACAAACCTATCTTGCCATGACCAATATCAACAGAGCAACCAGAAATACGCCCGGCTGCATAGAGTGATAATACAGCTTGCTCTGTAGCATAGAATCCTGATACATTGAATTTTTCAAACATCAATTGGACCAATCGTTCTCTCACAGCCTGTAACCAACAGAAATAAGTGGACGTGAGATTATACAAAATAGTGAAATACACAGACAACTGGACAAGGATTACAATGTATGAACCTTTTCTGAATTATTTTACACGATACAAGATCAGCAAATATTTTTCAGAAAAGAGCAAAGCAACGGATATAGCAATCAATCAGTCAGTGCACACTGAAGCAACTTACTGACTCAATCCCTTTTCAACAAGTTGCAATAATTTAGAAAAGGTAACATCAAATGTACCAGTAGGGCATACATGAGTGAAGGACATAAAATCATGACAAGGGAATGAATAAATACCAAACTCTCACTAGCATAGGTTGGCCTCAATAACTCAAAACACTCTAAGATTTCACATATTTAGGGAAAGTGTAAATTAAAAAAATGGTTAGGGAGGGGAGAGTTCAATTCCACTACTAAGATATCAAATATTCAGATTTTAAAGGAGATAGAGTGGCAGTAACCTTCGGAGTTAATAGTGGATCAGCAAATAATATATGGCCTTCGTTGCCAATTTCCCATCCAAGGCTTGTATACACAAGATGGTGCAATAAATCTTCCATCGCATCCCAATCACTGACATAACCGCGCACAATAGGTTCAACAGTAATTGCCTCTAACAACGTAGAATCGTCTGAAGATTCCTCTTCTGGCACACACTTCATTTGTGTGGGCATGATCTGAATCACAATACAGAAATCAGAATGAATCGTGTTAACGCACGCAGCGCTAAAACAACACAACTTCATGAGACAATGAAGCAAGGACGGCCAGCACGAGAAAATCTAAAACAAAGGTTATATCATACATCCATATTCCATACTGATACTAGATACTTGATAAACCAATGATTTCCTTCTTATTCTAAAAAATTGTATACTGAAGTTTTGCAACTCAAACATGCATGCATTACGGTAAAGATTCGACCTTTCCGAACTCTCAATCATACATGTTTGAAGCAAGAAAAACTAGTCAGCATTTCATTACTTTTAGCTCCACAATTAGACCTTTCAATGTCTTTAGTTAATTTCTTGCTTACACTTAGGCTCCGTTTGGTAGGGCGTAAAACATTTTTTTGGAAAACTATTTTCCTCTATTTTCAATTTTACATTGTTTGGTTTGCAAAGGAGTGTAAAACCATTATTCCTTGGAGTAAAATTGCTCTCTCAATGATGTAAAATCATTTTCCCTTCAAAATGAAGGGAAAACTGTTTTCCTTCTCTCTCTTGTACACTCCTCTCATTATCTCCTTACTTTCCCTTTCATTTTCCTCTCATTTCATCATTTTTCTTACATGGAACCAAACAACGGAAAACTAATTTTGGAATTGTATTTTCCATTGTAAATTGTTTTCCATGAAAATCATTTTATACTGAAAATGTTTTACGCCCAACCACCAAAAGCTCATCAGATTCAGACCCATAAAGGATGAAAAGGGGCATGAACTCGAAGAGTGAATCCCAGAAATTAACATATTCAAACCCCTTTTCAACAACCCAGATGACAAAACTTCTTCTTCACAAAGTTCTTATTTCAAATCACCCATTAATGGGGTAAAACCCAACTGATATAGATAAGAACTTTCAACTAAAACAAAAAAGACCCCAAATTTCAATTCAATTCTTAATCAAATTTAGTGGGCCTCCCATAAAAACATTAAATTGATTCAACCCAGAGTATAATAAGAGGGACTTGTGATGACCCACAATGTCATTTTCTCTCCAATAATTGGGAAATTCAATTAATAACTGATTTTGTCGGTATCCCAAAAACATAAAGTTCTAATTTCTTTATGTTAGCTTCAAACACGTAAAATTAGTGTAAAATATTGGATTATAAACAAATAAAGTTGGTTATATTTCTTTTTTGGTGGAGGAAAATAGAAAAAAAAAATGATAAAAAGGGACACACTGAGGAATTTGGGGAAAAAGCTGAAAATTTTACCACAGAAGGAGGTTGATCGGGAATGGCGAAGCCTGCCTTGAGAAGTTTCGATCCTGCGTCTACCACAATTGCTTCCATTTTCCTCTCTCCGTTTCACTCACACTCACTCTCTCTCTCTCCTCTTTTGCTCCGGCGGCCCTCCGAATCCTATGACCCCAAATTATTTTCTTTGCCAATGTACTACACTATGTATATTGTTAAGGTCTTTGTTTAGTCAACTTAAGAGGATAATAGTTGCTCACTTTGTTTAATAATTGCAGTGTTTTGATATTTACGCTATTGGGGCTACGAGTATTAATATTGATCGTATTTTTGAGTTGTTCTCGATAAAGATTATATTAAGTGGTGTTTTTGTGTGAGTTAGTTATGTTCCTTGTGCTTATTTGTTGCGGGGTGCAAAGTTGTTGTTTTAGGGTTGTAGATGGCTAAGTGTGTTTTCTTCACTTTTAAAAAAATGAATTTCAAATCTGATAAGATCTAATTAGAGCTAGTCACGTCCAAGTTCATGTAAAGAAAACGTAGCCTAGGTCACATGGTACGCCAATATTCTTGAGTATGAATGTATGATAGTCTCATTTTGTTCTCGACATAGATGATTAGATGGTGTGTTTAAGGATTTTGTTTATCAGTGTTGTGTCTTTAGTTATTTGCATTGGTTTCGTCACTCGAGTCAAGAAAGATGGGAATTGTATAGCCAATCATTTCACCGAGTTAATCCTGTTCCAAATTGCGCAATGTTAGGAGAATTATTCGCCTAGTGAGTAGTGATCATATTTCCTCTTATTAACTATATAAGTATTAGATTATCTATCTAGCTAATACATTGACTTTTCCTTCCAATAAAAAATGAACTATTGTAATGGAAACTAAATATCATTGAGGTTTTCCTTATTCAGAAGAAGAAGAATATCAATCTTTTTTATATTAATATTAAAAAATATATACAAATGTAGTTGTTGAATATATAATCGCATATTTGAGATACTTTTGTGTTTGTATACCTCACATATGAGCAAGAGGGCCTCCTTCATTAAAGTATTAGTTGGTACATAATTTCAATTTAGCAAAAACAATATGCATATAATAAGGCTTAAGAAAAAAATCATTAAACATAGATAAAATGAATTAAATTTTAATTAAGCAATATTATTTTCTATTTGTATATAAATATATGGATACAAATAATCCCAAATTTAAAAAGTCCAGTTTGAAGGAACAAAATTTAATCGACAACTTTCCTAAAAAAACTCGATGATATGGCACAAAAAACTTTGAGCATCTTTCAATAGGGGAGCTATAAGGAAGGAAGATGTTGGAGGGAAAGTTACTACCACTAGATCATTGTGAGTACTACTTATCAGTTAGCAAGGATCATTACTGCATACTCCCTCCGGTTCCTAAAGATCTTCCCTCGTTCACTTTTCACACGCATGCCCAAAACTTTTACAAACTTAATATCCTTTAATTGTGTATTTGAAAAAATTATAAAAAGTGGATATTAATAAAATACATATTGAGATGAATCTAACAAGATCTCACATGACTATATTTTTTCTTACGTATAAGTCACAAACAACAGTCAACGTGAAACTTGTGAATAGTGAAAATGTCATATAGGGAAGATCTTTCGGAACCGGAGGTAGTAGATACTAACTAGGTTATTAACATGAGATGATATTTTCTCTTACTGAACCGGAAAACATTACCAACTCACATATGTTTTCATTAAATAATTATCTAGTTACTTAATTTTTTTTAACATACCACCAAACATATCTTTCAAAAATAAATAAATCTTCGAATACATTTTTGACACTGTTTAAATATAATATAATTGTGCCATGGAAGATCACTATAAAGTTTGTCATGGTAGTCACCACCTAAGAGATGGGGATCACCATACAAAAGCAATGAAACTGAACTTAAAAAGAGGCGTATCCTGTAGAGTGATCAACTCCCGGCCGGGCCCGGTTTTTTGGGCGGGCAAGGCGTTTTTTTTGGGCGGGCTTTGGATAAGCCGAAAAAGAGGTTTAAGTTTTTTTTTGCCCGGCCCGCTTCGGTTTGGAAAAGCCCGATCGACCCGGCCCGAAATAATGGGTTTTAGGCATTTTTTTGGCCCGGATTTGGGCCCGGTCTGGTCAACGGGCATTTTTTTTTTGGCCCGGCCCATGATCACCTTTAGCGTATCCTGAACCATGATCGTACAAAAAAACACTTTATATATATTACCTACCAAGATATTCGTAATTTTCTTAATAATATCACCAAGGACCCTTGGGTCCAATGGTATGGCTTCCTATCTCCCACATGGGAGACCAAGGTTCAAATCTTGGTGGAAGCAAAATTTCAATATTGTTGGGGGGAGGGGGGGTGTGGGGCTTGTTGGCCCTGCAGTGAGTGGCGCATGCGAGATGGCGGAGGAAATTAAATCTTACCATCGGTTAGAAAGGCCAAAAAAAAAAAAAAAAAAAAAGAAATTTCTTAATAATATCAATTTTTAATTCCTCCTAGCCCATCAGGCCATCACCCATCAATTTGTAGGGCTTATTTAAGTTGGTCTACTTGGTCCCAATGCCCATATTGGCATGTTCAATTTTTTTCTTTTCATTTTTGTCTAAATCATCTCTCCTACTACACCCAAAAAAAAAATACGTTTGAAACCCGAAAATTATTTGCCCGCCATTTTTTTAACTTTCTCTCACTCTCACTCACTCAGCTCTTCAATCGTCTTCATCAAGCGTTTCAATTTCAATTTCACCGGCAAAAATCAATGACGACATCTTCCATACAATTAATCGACGACGATGAAGAGGTAACTTCCGTCTCTTTCCATCATTCAATCTCATTCAAATCTATTTTTTAATTTCGCAATTTCAATCTAATTTCAAATTTCTAGGGTTTCGATTGGGATGCAGCGGTTCGAGAAATCGACGTCGCTTGTCAGAGCACCGCCGCTAAAACCCTAGAAACGACGCCGCCTCCGCCAATTGAAGGTGTTTTAGGCGGTAATAAGTTATTGAAGAATCATCAATTCAACAAATTTCAGAATAATTGTCGTCAATCTACGCTCGATAAGTTTATCAGTAACGGGTCTTCGAAATCATGTGCGGTGAGTGAAACTGGATTTCGAGGTGATGATGAGCAAATTAGGGTTCAAGAAAGGGCTTGTTATGTTGATATTGATCCTGAGGCTGCTAAAACTTGGATTTATCCTGGTTAGTTTTTTTTTTAAATGCTAAATCGTTATGGTTTTTGAGAGAGCAAAAATTCGACACGGTTCGAACAAAGTTCTGTACATTTTGAATTCGTTTGGTTAACTGTGTGGTTTAATTACCATAGAATAGGGAATGTCATAACTTAATTGTATCTCTTTCACACAGCTAAGTATCATACTTGGATATGTGAAGTATGTATTATTCGACGGCATGTTTTTTTGTAAAGCTTGCATGTCTCAGCTGAAATTGAAGTGTTCAAGTGTCGATATCTATATTTGGGGTGTTGAGTATCTGACTTTGGTACAGTGGTGCGTAGGCGAACTGCGGTGACTGTAATATTAGATAATTTCTATATGAAGTGAGCTTTCAGAACTTATAGAATTTCATCCCCTTTTCTCATTTTACAGAAAATGTTCCTCGTCGTGAATATCAACTTGCGATAGCTAGGACAGCTTTATTTTCAAACACATTGGTGGCACTTCCTACGGGACTGGGGAAAACTCTTATAGCGGCTGTAGTTATGTATAATTACTTTAGATGGTTCCCTCAAGGTAACATTCATTTGTTTCAGCGCTTTGTTTGTGCCTCATTACCATCGTTAGAAAGAAAGAGCATGTTCTTCTTCATTGCCTTTTGAAGTTAGTCAGTTAACTTCCATAAAAAACCTCATGTGAAGTGATTGACATTGATGCCTTACTTTCCTCTTAAATCACAGGCAAGATAGTTTTTGCTGCTCCTTCAAGACCTTTGGTCATGCAACAAATAGAAGCTTGCCATAATATTGTGGGTATACCACAAGTAAGTCGCTGTCTTCCATTGTTGTGTACTAATATATTGATGTTGGGCTTTTATTTCTTCCTGAAATTCATAATATGTAGACAAATTTTGAGAAGAATTAAGAATAAGTGATTGCAGGAATGGACAATTGATATGACAGGTCTAACAAGTCCCCCCCAAAAGAGCATCCTTGTGGAAATCTAAGCGAGTTTTTTTTTGTCACACCTCAAGTGCTTGAAAAAGATATTCAATCAGGTGATTCACCGCTTCAGAATTGCTAGTGAAAATGGAGTTCATGATGATTCTAAGGTCCTAAGTTGGATTAAAATATTATTCGGTTAAGGTCGTGGGCTTTCTTGCTATGCAAATCTTTTTGGTTCTTCTTTCTTCGTTTTTTAATGATTATTTTATATTGTGATAATTGACATAGATAATACTCTGTTTTGAGTAGCTACTGCCTCTCCAATATAGCAGTAGTAGCACATTAATACTGTATTTTAAGAGTTTCTTCATAAGCTCTCAACTAACTGCAATATACAGATTACGATCATAGAGCTACTGGATGTTTCATTTTTTTATTAGCAAGCTATAGTTTTAGTGTGTGCAAGGTGTTATTTTAATACTAAGAATTAACTTTCTTTTTGCATTCTATTGCAATCTATGCTTTGACCAGAAAGTGATGCTAGACAATTGTTGATGGGGGTATTTACTTAACTCTTTCAACTTTAGATTCAGAATCTTTCTATATCCTTATTATTTTCTGCAGTCAAAAAAAAAATCCTTAATCTGCTTTTAAAATTTTCTAGACAAACTTACGGTGAAAGTAGTAGTTGTATATTTCTGCGCCAAGCCGCCAACTCTTGTTTCCTCCTTTTTTACTGTCTTGTTTACTTGTTTGACTTTTATTGAAGGTGTCTTTGTTAGTTACAATATATTGTTATGACTACCAGGGGCATGTCTTGTTAAATATTTAGTGTGTCTGGTGATTGACGAGGCTCATCGTGCAATGGGGAACTACTCTTACTGTGTGGCCATTCGCGAGGTTACGTCAAATTACTAGTGTGTTTATGATTATGCTCAGTATGATTGTGCATTCTTCTTAACCTTGACTGCAAAGCTTAGGCGCTTCTCTTTGTTCTGGTCACAGTTGATGGCAGTTCCTGTCGAGCTGAGAATATTAGCTTTGACTGCTACCCCTGGGTGTAAGTTTGTCATTATCCATTATTTTCACCTATAAATTCGTTAATTGGTCTTCCCGAATATTGACATACATCATTGGTTTCAGCGAAGAAAGAAACAATTCAGCTAGTAATTGATAACCTCCAAATATCAACTCTTGAATATCGCAATGAAAGTGACACTGATGTTTATCCTTATGTACACAATAGGAATATTGAATTGATTGAGGTACACGAAAGCTCATGTGATTCTACTTTAAAGTGAGTTTAAAATTACCATTCACAGTCGGACTTTCGTTATGTAGGTTCCAATGGGAAAAGATGCTGATGAGACAAATAATCTGCTCATAGATGTTATAAGACCAATTGCTGCTAAGCTTGGTGCAATGGGAGTGCTATCAGGCAGGGACTTCCAAACAGTATGCTTTTCCCCCCTTCCTGCGTACATTTTACCAGTTGACTTCCTGCGTATATCTTTGACCCTATTTTGAGTGTTTTTGAAATACTTGCCTGTTAGCTTCTTATTATTTCACAGTACTAGGGAGTAGGGAAGTCCATATAATTTGACATGTCAACAGCAGCAGCCGGCCTCGTGGCAACCCCTTTCTTTTAGAATGTCTGAGGAATTTCGTACTTCTCATCTATGATGTGGTATCGCCTATTGTCTCCTATGTTTATGGGATTTTGATAGCTAATCATGTCTTTCCCTGTTTATCGTCAAACAATCTATTATTTACATAATCATGTGGCGCTAATGGTTCTCATTTTTCATCTATTCGACAACTCTTTTCACTTTCACTTAACCTTGTGGGATTGAATGCCCTTTGTTTTTTTTATTCTTCCGCCACTTGTGTCATGTGTCATTAATAAGTAACTTATTGGTAGTTTGTGGATGATACCTTCCATATCCTTTGCCCCAACCATGACATCCCTCTCTTCCTACTTCCCTCCACTTATAAGTTTCTCTTAGTTTCACCCTAATCCTTTTTTTTCGTGTTTTTTTACTGACCTTTTTTTCTCAACTACAAACAAATGCCTAAGTGATTCTTTTTTTTTTTAGCAAAGCAAGTCTAATATCTAACATGCCATATCTCTAAGCTTTACTTGTACAAAATAATGACATGAAATATGTGGAGTACTGAACACTTTTTTTATACAAAGCCTTTTGTTCTTTATTATCATCGAAATATGATTGGAAACTCCATCTTCATTGCCAAAATTCCGCAACTCACAAACACAATAAACATCCCTTAACAAAATCCTTGCATGAGGGCTTGGCACAAATATGGAAAAAAGTGTTTTAGGGGTTTTGCTTGCGTTTTAGGGTAGAAAGAGACGATGCTTAGAGGAAGGGTTCAACTCCCACAAATTGGGAGGAAATTTTTTGGGGGATGTGCCCATGGTTGCTAGCGGGCAGCTACAATTATTTCAAAACGGGGTTGATGCATATGGAACAGATTATCATAGGATGAATTAAAAATAGATCACAGAGGTCACCATTATCGCAGTTAATGGGTGGAATCACTCTTGCCACTTGAGTGTAATTCGTAGCATGAACATTGTAATCGAGCCTTAGTAAATTTCCTAACAAGTTTTGTGATTTATAATGTATAAGGTCAATTGTCAGAGCTATATCTTCTTCATAACTTATCTATGGGAGTATCCTCTTAAGATTGAAAATTTTGGTAGTTGGTGTTGGAGTGAGTATTAATGTGCTTAGTTTGGTTGAGTAGATATGATTGTTTGAAGCTATATTGTGTTACGGCAGCAGCCAACTTTTGGTGTAGGTTTGTGGAGCATTTGGAGTTTTTTTTTACCACTTGCGAACGGTTGACTTTTCTCTCATTTAGTGCTTTTACCACACTAAAGTGCCATTCAATTAACTCATGGTTCTCATTTAGGACTAGGGTGTGACTAAACAATGGTCTCCTTATGCTTTTGATTTTATGTGTAAATGATCTACTCTTCGTGATGTAAGAAGCACATGTTGATGTATGAGAATTCAACGTCTTAGGGTTAGAAATGCGACTTTTTCAAGTCATTACTACCTTCTTGTATTGTTTATCTTTCTCTTTCCCCTTAGTCTTTCTTTTGAATATTTTTTTTCATTCCAAAGAAGTGCCTCTTAAGGCTATGCACAATTAGAATTTAAAAGTGAAAAATATACTATAAATAGTGTGTTAATATTTCAATTGATAAATATATGAAATAAGAATAATGAGCTAAGTGGTATGATAAACATAATATGGAAGGGAAGGAATATAGTACTTGATAAGACACATCGGAGGAATATCTTCGGGAACGTCTCCCCCTTCATTTCCATTCTTTTGCATCAACTTATCAAATTCCATATAAAGTTGTTCGCTGTGAAACTTTTGTATTTTCCCTTTAACAACTTTGATCATTGAGTTTTGGTTAGAATTAAGAAATTGCTTGAATTTCACCCAGTCATTTGGCCTACAATGCATTAATTGAGTATTGGAATTTTCAAAGGGGTTAACAACAACATAACAAGTAGGGGTTCTAATGATGTGAGTCAAGCTCAAGTTTAGGGCAGCTTAACTCTACTTGACTCACTTCTTGAGTTCAGCTCAAGTTTTGACCTAGTTGAGCTAATGTGAGTTGAGGTTTGACCAAATCAATCTTGAGTAGCTTGCAAGTTGCTCGTCTCATTAGCACCCTTAGGGTGAAAGATATGTTGGATACTTGGATTTAGGCATTTTGCTTTTGTCAGTCCTTGATAATTGTGTATTAAAGTAGCTAGTGAGTTTTCAAATTGGGTTTCGAGTAGCTTAACTTGACTTGCCAACATATGTTGTTGAGTTTTGATTGATTCGATGTCGAGTAACTCACGAGCTGTCTCGTCTCATTGACACCCGTAATAACAAGAGTACTCAATTTTTGTTGAAACAACAAATACATCTAAAACTTTGTTTACACGATGTTGCACAATTTTAAGCTAAGTAATACTACACATTACTCAATACGAGAGAGGTTAGCTCATGGACTTCCCTAATTAAGAAGCAGCATACAAAATTGAGACAGTTATGGAGCATTAGTTGTCAATATAACGATTTGGAGTGCTGGATTCTGTGTCCCTTACAATGTTTTGTCAATTACAGCCTTTTGAAAAAAAGTTGTAATTTAGACCCAGAAACAATTTATATTAAATTTTGAGACTTTTTCTCGTCTTCCACTGGGTTTAGCCATCAAACGACATCATTAAATCTACGCTACCACTTTGTTTCCTTTCTTTTAATCAAGTAAATATGAATAAAACAATGAAATGCCAAAAAAAGTAACGTGAAAAGCATAACTTGTATCAAAGGTAAGCATAAGTTGCCTCTTGGGTCTAAATGTACAACTTTTTTATTCGCAAGGCTATAAATGACAAAATCGCCTATTTAGAAGACAATAAGTGGTCGATTTTTCTAATTGTTTTCCTGAAACTGTGCCAGACATCTTTTTGTTACTTCTAATCAAAGTGTTACTTCTGATTTTTGTAATAAGACAATGTTACTTATGAAGATTAATCCCTTTTCTTCTTTGTGTTGGAGGTGGGGGGGGAGCTTATTCTAAAGTTTTTTCACATCGATGAAACAGATGTTCAATTCTATCTATCCGGATCTGTTCTTAGTTTACTTCGTTGAAATCCTATTACGTCAGGTTTTGGCTATGGAATACGTAAGATTTCAGAGTCAGTAGCTGTAAAATGCTGATCTATTCAAGTGTCTATTGGATTGGTCAGTATCACCTGATTCACGAGATACTGTGTCGACTATTTGTTTATTTTGTCTGGGAACAGAAATGAATTATTGCTGGAGGCAGCCATAATTAATTAAGATACTTATGGACTATGGTTACATGGAGTATTATATCTTGTTCTGTTGAACCATCTTTGCTAATATGGTGCATGTTATCAATAATTAGGGCTATCAGTTTAACGCCCTTAAATGCTTGCGGTGTAGTAATACTACACATATTGAGCGTTTCTCTAAGTAGGTAAATTTTGTATCTGTTAAAATAGACACCCTCTTTTACTGCATTTATCTTTGCAACTGATCTGAAACTTTTACTTCTGCAGTTAAGCCCTTGTGATTTGCTGAATTCAAGGGATAAATTTCGTCAAGCACCACCGCCAGAACTTTCCCATATGAAGTATAGTGAAGTAGAAGGTTACTTTGGTGTTCTTATTACACTCTACCACATACGCAAGCTACTCTCTAGCCATGGAATAAGACCAGCACATGAGATGCTTGAGGAAAAGTTACAACAAGGGTAAGCTAGTGTTTAATATCAATTAACTCTTTTGGAACCATTGATGTCAGTCATGTAGATGAATGTATGCAGAATTTTGCTCATGTCTTCCTAATTGGAGACTAGAGACTAAACTTTGTATTGAAAGATGTTGTCTCTTGAAAATTAGGTGCCTGGAAGATACACCAGAAGGCAGACAGCTTAACTAGATCTGACAGATATATAGAGTTATATGCTACTGTAGTTTCAAGAGATATAGGCAATATTACTTGGAAATAGTAAGCCACTTGTTCTTATTGGCAGATAAATATAATTTTACCAACCTAATACTGAGCATATAAACCTTATTGATTTACTGGTCTATTTCACTGTTTCACTATATGATAACTTCACATGAATGCTAAGTTTGATATTACTTCCTCTTTCAAAACACATTCTTTCATGGCGGTGGAAGCTTTGTTCTCTGAAGGTGCTATTATTTGATCCACAAATGGCAGGTATTTTGCAAGACTTATGAGTAGAAACGAATCCATTCAAAGAGCAAAGGTCCTTATGCAGAAGAGTTTATCGCATGGTGCCCCCAGCCCAAAACTGTCGAAAATGATTGAAGTTTTGGTGGATCATTTCAGTATGTATCTCCATGCCTTACTTCGCTATTTGATGCGGTGTTGTTTTAAAGATGCATAGCATTAAGATTCTCCTAGCATTAGGATGCACGGAAGTAGTTCCTTTTGTTTTCTGATTTTTTTTTGCATGTGCACCGTCAGATTGAATTATTGAACTGACATGGTAGCAAGTTGAGTTAGTAGAATGGACCCAGCTGATCCTGAACTATTCTTTCTGTAAGATATCTATCAGTTGTGCTTCTGAATCACACCCAAGGGACATCCATCCTCTGGTCAAGGTTGGAAAGATCTGGGTCAGGTACTAGAAAACAAGGGCTTACTCGTATATAGATGCTGACTTTACCAGTCAGCTGATTCCATAAGATAAGGAGGTATTCGGTTTGCAACAGGTTTTGTCCACAATATTTTCTGCATGTCTTTGGTTTCTGTATTTGCATTTAGGTCTTTATCATAGGATTCGTGTAAAATTATTTGACTGCGAATTTTTCTTAGATTTAACATTGTAAAAACACTACTTAATTATTTATTTGGGGACCAATTGAATGACGTAGGAGTAGGACAAATGGGCAAGGCGCCAAAATTCAAATTAAGGAGTAAAAGTGGGATAGAGCTAAAAGGACGATGAAAAAAAAACTGTAAGAATGAAATAGTAAGAGTAGTTTTCAAGTTCTTTGTGCAGACTTGAAGATTAGATCATCAACTCCAAAAAAGCATATCATATTCACATCTACACACTGCTAAGTTCCACTTTAATTAACAGAAAACAATAGGATTAATCACAGCAAGAGATTACTCAGTCACCAGATAGATAGTTGTATTGAAGCAGGGTAACCAACAATTACAATTTACAACTCCTTTACTTTCGAGAGGTAAAGGGTCTTTCCCACGTCGGCGTGTTTTTATTTCGTCTACGCGGTGTGAGCGCGTATTATATTTGACTACCCCATTGTTAAGATTTTATTGAAAATTGTTTTAAAAGAAGTCGCCAACAATTCTTTTTAGGAAGAATCATAAACCTAATTGGATATGGGAAAACCGTAGGGACAAATTATCCAATGTAGATTTCCTCGTCTAGACTCGATAGATGGTCAAAATGAACCAAATATTGAGTTCGGGGGTGAGGTTACGAATATGGTCATAATGAACCACATTCGCCCAAAGTTGGCCTCTACTAAATATCGATTCATTACAAATTTTATGCCAAAGAATAATCATATAACGTTTTAAAGCACCCTAAAAAATAATTAATCTAGGTTATTTCAGGAAACACATAAGAAGACTAATTATTAGTGACATGTTATTAGGCAATCAAATTACGGGGAACCTAGCGAAGTTGTCCAAATTAATCGATTAATGTTAGAGCATTTATTTAGGTTTTTGATTAGCAAAAATAACATGTGGGTGAGAAAAGCAATAAAACAGGACAATCATATAATATGAATAGAATGATCAGGCAAGCATATAATATACAAAGGCATGAATAAATATAATATGAATATAAAAGAAAGTATAGAAAAGGAGTTAGAATATACAGTAGAACGATTATTACTTAAAGATCTACATCATGAAATAAATTGTTAGTAACTTCAATATAAAAATAGTTAATTTATTCAAGGATCCTCAGGAATTATACCTATGCGGCTTAGATTGAAGAGCGCAACGACCTTTAGGCAGAGCAATCGTAGAACCAGGAACGCAGTATGATTAAGAATTGATTGAAGTATTGAAAGTGTTTGAGTGTTGAGTATTTGGAGATTCGAAGTGTGTTGCGGAGATATTCGTAAGTTTTTGTATGCGTAAAAATAATAATCAAAAGCCGTTCGTAATTCAAGAAATCCCGAGTATTTAGAAGCAAAGAGAAGCGTGCGCCTCACGCAAGCCCCCGGCGCCCGAGCGCAAGCCTACGTGGCGGCGCAACACCACGCGTCAGGCGCACATCGGTGTGCCTGTCGCGGCCAGACCAATCAGATTTTAACATGTGTAAACGCGTTTTTGAACAGATAGAAAAGGAAGTTGCGTCTTACACAGGACTTGCATCTGACGCAGGACTCTGTGTGAGTCACAAGTCCACGTGTCAGGCGCTCATTGGCTCGCCTGACGCGTTCTGGCCAATGCGCTGGACGCACGTGGCGCGCTGTATTCCAACATATTCGTTTTTTGATTCTACGCGTCTTTCGAAGATATTTTTTTATCCCTAAAATCCGGGGATTGAAGTATTGAACTTTACGGATTAAAAAATCTGATTTGTATTTAAAATATTTATAAAAATATTTATAAAAAATATTTATTAAAATAATAAATATTTAATTGGGCTCTTAAGTGGACTTAAAACATTTTATGGGCTTAAAATACAATTAATCATCATGAACAATTAATTGGGATTTAGAATATCATTTCAAAACACAATTTTGGATTGGTTCTTTAGATTGCTCTTCCGTTGGGTCGTGCCAACTAATACCGCGGTATGTTTCATCATTGGATCCTTAAATGGGGAGACACGATTATGTGTCTACACCCACTAACAATGACCTCACTCAATTTTCTGGACAGATTTTCCCTTCCTCCTAGTGGCTATTTATTACAGATATTTACAACTGAGTGGGCCTTAGTGGCATAACAAACTAACAGATGGGCATAACAAACTAACAAACTCCTGTCATAATATTCCCTATTTCTGGTGACATCCCCCCTGGTGATAGCTGCAGTAGATTGGTCGAGTCACTTATCACCAGTTGGGCATTGCTTCCTCTTCCTGTTGTAAGTGTAGAGAATAGGAGGCTTAGAATGGGCCTTAACACATACTTGCTGTCAAAGTTCTCTGAATTAAAGTGAGCTTCTGCCCTAAGATATTCTGGATGGTGATTCTCATGCTGCGATCTCTTATTTGCCCATCAATTCATGATGATTAAACTAAGGAGCGTAGGAGACAACTAAGGGTTCGCCGTCACCTTATCTTACTGATTTTTCGGAACTTATTGAATAATTGAATCTTATTTTATAAGATATTAGAACTCATCAGAACTTTTAGACCTGAAACTTGTTTTCTAAAGGTGAAGAGAACGCATCCCGAGTGCCTTTTCTCTATCTCTTTTTCTATTTATTATTTCTGGCGGGAGGGGGGGGGAATAGGATTGGGGATCCATTGAGATTCCCATCAAGCTTAATAAAGAATTTATTGCCCAAGCATACTCTTTAACTGCTGATGGAGTGATGGTTATATTCTTTTGTATATTAATATCAGCACAGGGTTTATTTTCTGACAGATGATGATATTTTGCAGGAAGGAATGATCCAGAGAACTCAAGGGTAATCATTTTTTCCAATTTTAGGGGAAGTGTCAGGTGAATATATGATAATTCTGGATAATGGTTTAGATTTCATTATCCGCATGTTCTTTCTTCGTTGGGTTGGAATTGTACGAGGATAACAGGTCTATTTCACACTTGACTTTTACAGGGATATATTGGATTCATTAGCCCACGTTGGGAATTCAGTTAAAGCGACTCAGTTTATTGGTCAAAGTTCAGGTTTGTTCTAATAATTCTTGAAATCTCTTGCCTATATCAGAAATAAGATGTAGGATAACCCTTAAACTTTTGATTACTTTACGTTAAAGGCTTAAAGTAATAGGTCAATTCATGAATCAGACTAGCTAGTCCATTTATCTGATATAATGGCATCATGTGATAGACCCTTTACGAGTTAGGTTAGTCTATTTGCTCCTCTATATTAACTTTTAAATGAAGTGTAAGTGTATTTGGCATGTCAACTAGGGAAGCCTTGTACCTCTTTCGTACATCAATGAGGATTTCATAACATTTGCTACTTGGTATGAATATGAATGTCATGGTTTAAACTTTAAAGTTGCAAGAGTTGTTGCAGTTTTAACATTTATTTTCTAGAGGGACTGACATAAAGTAGCTGATCGTAAACATTGGTTTTGCTTCTCTCTCCGGAAGTTCTTTGTCTGGTCAGCAGTTCTGGACAAGTGCAAAATATCAAATGGGAATTGGTCATTATTTGAAGATATTTGACTTTGCAATTATAACATAATCTTTGTATTTAACTGAATTAGTCAGGGTCTACTGTTTGTGCTTTTCGTATTACTCTACAACCACGTTTATGGACATCTATTGTCTTCAATCATTGATCCAATCATCCAAATAGTATGAGAGACTTAGCTTTTCTGATTTCTGAATAGAGGTCTGTAATAAATTGATGTTTGGGGTGAGGGTAATCTAGGTATTATCTTTGTTAGTTAGCTTGGGAAATAAGCTAGGTAGTTTATTTAGGGAGCCACTCTCTATATAGGGGTAATTAGAAAGAAAAGGTTATGTTGCATATTGTTGAGATTTAGTTTCATTGGGAACGTGTCATTCCTCTCGAAAGAGTGGCTGGGTTGTAATCGGTAATTTATTCATCCATTCAATCATATCATACTTGTTATTCCCAAATCATCTTTCTCACTCCCTTAATCTCTCTTTTATGCCATAAATCTACTGGCTTTGGTCTCTTATCAATGCTGATTCATTACAAGGTCAAGGTTCACTACAATTGCTTCTTTCCCACTTATTCCTTTTCTGATAAATGGTTGGCTTTGTAAAGAGATTTACATTGATGTATTAGAGCAAAATGCTACGTTTTCCTATTGTTTGATACTATTAAGCCTTTTAATTATATTTGTTTGTGCTATCTTGTTTTGTTATAAATTTCTTTTTATGGTTTATGATATTCATCATGAATTGGATCTCTAATATGCTCATTTACAGGAAAAACATTGAAAGGCCAGTCACAGAAGGTTCAACAGGCTGTCCTCGAGGTGAAAATGACATGGTACTAAATTTCTCAACAGTATTTGTGGCAGTTTATCTTATGATTGTTTTTTCCCTTGGAACAGAAATTTCGATTGGGTGGTTACAATGTTATTGTTGCCACATCAATTGGAGAAGAAGGCCTTGATATTATGGAAGTCGACCTTGTGATATGTTTTGATGCTAATATATCACCTTTGAGGATGATTCAGCGGATGGGAAGAACTGGAAGGAAAAATGATGGTCGAGTTGATATCCTTAGACACTCGGGGGGTTCTTTTGGAGGTTCTGGCCTATGTTTCATTTTGTTTTTTCACTTCAAGAGCTTTTGTGATCCTTGACCTCCATTACTTGTTTTAGCATGTGAGGGTACTGAGCTAAAAGGTTATAAGCGGAAGCTAGCAACAGGTAAGACTGTTGGGAAGCACATGCAAAATGGTGGCATGAACAGTTTCAATTTTCATTGCAGCCCAAGGATGGTAAGTCTAAATACAGGGACTTGTAGATTACATTTCTTAGCTGATAATGTGATGAATCTTCTCCTTTTCTGTGTGAACTGTGGTAGGTTCCCCATCTTTTGAAACCAGAATTGCGCTTTGTAGAACTATCAATTGAGAAATTTATTCGTCATGCTAAGAAGGCCAAAGTTGATTCCCCCCAACGACCTAAGTTTAAGGAGAGGCTTACTGACGCTGAAGCTGCATTGTTAGAGAAGTTTTATTTGCCCAAAGATGCAATAAAACCATCTCTTGTTGCCTTTCCTTATTTCCAGGCGTTTCCCTCTAGGGTGCACAGAGTAATGCATTCATCCCGAACCGGGTGGCTCGTTGATGCAATGCAGCTTCTGCAAAGGTTGTCATCCTCCGATGCTGGCGGAAATTTCGGGCTTGATGTATGTCTTGAGATGGTCTTTTTACTATTCATTTTCTTGCATTTTTATCAGTGTAATTTATGTTTTAGTTTTCATTATCTCCTCACAGTTTCCTAGGAGTGCTCAGTGCTTAATAACTGGGAGTGTTGGAAAACGTACTGAAAGTGGAAAAGGTAATACACTGTTTTTTTTATTCACAAATTTCAAGCATCTATCAGTAATTTTTCCATAAAGCAGTTAAGGTTGATTGGAGTATTTTGTCCCTACTAAACAGGAAGCTACAAAACTTAGCTTTTGAACACGAGTTTTTCTGTTATTTGAAAGGTTATACAGATCTTGCTATCAGCAAGACAACATGTTTGTTTTGTCTTGATGTTTTTATGGCATGGTGTGGGAGAGTGTGTAGTTCTGCTTTGAAAATATGTTTCATGTAGAGATTGAAGGATTGAACTGATGTGGCCATGTGGGGGAAGAAAGCAAAATGGCGATGGGATTAATTACTTAGTGTATAGATATCCTTTTTCTACCTTTTACATTTACTTAATTGGATCATCGCATATTGCATGGTAACACATTGTCAGGCTGATAAAGTGATGACTTTGAAGACGAGGCTGAAACAGTTGCAATTGCGGGAACAATGATAGTTTGTGGTGCTTGTCAGCTTGTGCTCATGGTTTTATCCTTTATCATTATGGTTATTAGGACACTGCGTTTACCTAATAATTAGATATTAAATTTACAAATGTGATTTGTTGATTAGAATTATAGAACTTCTCCCATTATTGACTCTAAGAAGTCTTGGTTTGCATGAGATGCATTGATATGGCCTTGGATGTTTCAGTTATGAAATCTGTCAGCAGTTCTGCAAATTAACTATTTGATGATTGTGCTGCAAGAAATTGACAGTTCATCATGTTGAACTCTTGTGCAGATGTACTTGATCCTGTCAAGCTCTCTCTTTCACAGAACGAAATATCCAACTCTCAGGATTCTCCACCTGAACCTTCAGTGGCTGAGGAGAAGGATTTTTTCGATTATCCAGATAGAGCACTGGAAATTGTGGTTCCTAATCCAGCCATGTCACCATCTGACAAACTTACGATGCCAGCCTTTTCCATTCAAGATGTACGCGAAGTTCATTCAGTAGGGAGGTCTCAATTACCAGCTGACCAGAAGATGTTAGATGCAGCTGTAGGTGATGCAATAATTGTCCAAAGCCCAGCTTTTGATGAGAATTGCCCAGATGAAAATATTGTCTGTGAGACTGCAGATGCAACAGAACCCAAATCCCCAGTGACACTGGCTGATGAATCTGACCAAGATATTGCAAATTCTGATTTCAGCCCTCGACTAACCAATTTTATCAAAAGTGGCTTTGTTCCAGAGTCTCCTCTGGGTAATGGTGGTAGGTAAATTTTGAAAAAACAAGTTACCCTGTTCCTGTTTCAAGCTTGAAATTCATGTATGCTCTACTTGCTATCGGCAGGTGAAGATATCACTTTATTTGAGAACAATGGCGATGTTGTGGACTCGCAAAATGGTGAACAGAAACAGGAGATTATTGTTCCAGAGATCATGTCAACACCAAAACCTTGTGCAACTCCTTTAGTTATTGCTAGTAGAGAGGTCACAGTCACCTCTTCCCCTCAGAGAAGAGATACTAGACCTCCTGTTGGGAATGAAATGTCACCGGGGATACTTGATGGTATCTCTAAAATGGCAGGCACTTCTCAGTCCCCATCTTCCCCAGAACATCGAACTCCTTTGCAAAATTTGACAAATAGCAACTGCAGCAAAGATTGGCGTATGAGCTCTGGAAAAAGTCTGGATCAAGTGAACGTCCATTTAGGTTGAAAAGGTTACGCAGGATTGGGGATTTGGCTAAAGAAAGGCTGCAAAACGGTGTAAAAGAGAAGTCAACTTGCTTCTCTATAGAAGCTGCATATGAAGTAACTGATGTACTTTCTAAGGTTACCAAGCATAGCAAAGGTATCATTACAATTTACAATTTACGAATGATCAAGAATTGGCTTGTTAAAGTTTCTGCCGCTGTCTTCCATAATATGAATAGACTGTTTTTGCGTACTTTTAGCAGGGAAGCATTTTCCCTGATACTTGCTCCAAGTATTCAACATAATACCTTTCTGTGACATACTAATAAGTCCTCTTTTATTGATCACTGTTGCTTGCAGTTAGGAAACATGAAGATGTCAGGGACTTCATTGATGCAGAAGCTGAGTAAGTCATGGATGATTTGTTTTCGAAGTCACCTCTGTTTTTCATTATTACATGATGCTTCGGAAATGATTTTAGCTTCGAGAATCACTTTGTTGTGCAGAGAAACCTTTATCTTTTTAAATGGCTATCCATTCCCTATTATCAATCGAATTAGATACTTTTCCTTATGCTGTATGTCTCTGTCTCTCTGACAACACTAATGCACTATTAGTTGTCTTTGTAAAACAAAGAAAATTACTTCATAGTTTTGATTAAAATTCATAAATCTGTGTACCTAACCTTAAAACATGTAATAAAGCATGAGATGTGATGGAAGCAAGTTTCCGCCTGTTGTTGGAATATTGCTATATCTTCATAGTATATGACACTGGTTTTACTAGCTCACCAGCTTCACCTGGAGTTGCTGGTCATCATTCCCACCGAAACATGCAAAACATTCCATAGTATCTCATGTTGTATATCTGGTCAGTCCTGTGCTAAATAAGATTTATTTTTCTATGTGCATAATGAGATTTCATGTTGGGCATTATTAGACACTAATGATACCGTGATGAAGGGGGTTCAATTTCAATGACATTGTTTTGATATTCTTTTAGTTCATCTTCATCCTTAAATGCAGCCTATGCTATGATGTATGGATCTACTGTCTATTATAAATTTCATATGTGCAAAGTTCTAATAAAAAGGAAAAATTATAAGTGGAAGCAAGTATTGCTGGAAACATAGTCACATTATTTTTATATAATTGTTTAATTTCAGGGTTTCCTCAGAAGATGTGGTGCCAGATTCGGAAGACGAGGGTAATTATGAGGATAGTGATGCGTATGAAGAGAGTTTCATAGACGACCAATCTTATCCCGTAGTTGGTAGTGGTCAAACAGAAGACAGTAAATTGGATATGATGGCAATCTACAGGTTTTTTTTTTCTAAAATCTCAGTAGTCTGCACATGAGAAATAAATTGTCTAATACATGCATCTTTATACAAGATCAATCTTATTAGTTAGAATTTGGAAAGCCACTAGTGGAGTCCCATATATATATATAATGGTAGGCTACATATTTGAAGATGTACAGCTACTTCATTCAAGCAATACTTTGGAGTAACATAAACTAAAACATAAGTACAAGTTTTTTTTTTTAATTTTCCCGACAGGTTGGTGTTAATGCCAAAACATGGTCAAAGTGGTTGTATGTAAATCCCAAAAATTGCACTTCATTTCACTTAACTTTATCTACTGTTTGAAACAGGCGCTCACTTCTCACCCAATCTCCATTTCAAGAACAGCGCAGACATTCTGGTGTAGTTACTCCAGAATCTGTGCCTTCTGTTACCAGAACGAGAGGAAGTTGCTTGAAAACTCCTGAAGAATGCTTGAAATCTCCTAATGTTTCTACAAGAAACTCAGTGGAGTCTCGTTTGAATCTGTTAGCATGTGAAGCTATACCTAGCAGCAGCAAGAATGCTCTGGTAAATGTTTCTAATACAGAAAGTTGGAAAAGAAAAATGAGCTCAAGCAGAGCTCAGACTCTTCCTGCAAAGAACCTGGAGAAGGAATTCTGCTCTGATTCTACAGTTTCAAGAAAAGAAGCACCATTATCAGATCAAGCCAATGGTATTGAGGCAGACTGTAATTCTTTCTTTGATGATCAATTTTATGAGGGCCTTGATCTTGATGAACTGGAGGCCCAGGCAGCAAAGCTTCTCAGTCAAAGAACAGTGCCCTCTGTACAAAGAAGAAAAATATCTGAACCCTCACCACAAGACACCACAATTTTTAGCTCTCCAACATTTGATCTCGGAATTTAATTATCACTTACAAAATTCTTTGTATCACTCGTTAATGATCGAGAGAGTGCGGCATCTAGCCATCTACCATCACCTTCAATTGACGCCTAGTCGGCTAGTCTAGATATCCAATACAAGTTTCTATTTAAGTTATTTGGAAGATCGTGTAACTATGAGAGAAAGTTATAGTGTATAACCTGTACAGTGGGAGAAGATAGCACTAGTGTAACTTTTTGTATGTCCAATGAGAATATGAGATGTATCAGCTGAAATGTTTTCAGTCTTTCGCTTAGAATATGACGACGTGAAGCGTGATAGTTGTATATAATTGTACAAAAGCAAGAATCTTGAATTTTACCGTTGTACCATTTTCACAAATTTGTTGAGGACCTGGATATAATAGGATGCCCAGTTGATTTGAGAAATTAGATGCAAATAATTGATAAAATCGCCATGATTATAAAGTTTTGTATGCATTCGATTGAGAATGTATTTCTGTCAGAAACTTACAGAAACAATATTATCCACCAACAAAGCACATAAAGCCTTCGGATCCGCAGTTTACTTGGATCATGTATTAAACAACATAATAAACCACCTTCAGATATCAACTTTGACCTATGCTCCAATCTTTTATCAGTTTTCAGTTTTTCCTTTATTTATGTATCTCAAATGAATGAACGCATTTGATGTCACAAAGCTTAATAACTGCAGGTCAAAAATAATATAAATGGCAAGAAATATCAATACAAGTGATATTCCCTTAATATATTTCATTATCAAGATACTTGCAAGATTTATTAGGTTTAGTACAATGTGAAATTTTTGTTAAGGTTTTACATAGTGCATATCCATTAATATCGTACAATTACAATTGATTATGTTCAAAGGTTACCTCTAAAAATGGTGAAAAATAAATCATAAAAAGTTAAGTTTTGCATATTCTTTTCATCAACCCTAAATGTTCTTTATGTTCAAATAAAAAGAACATAAAGGCATCACAAAACTAACATGCGCATGTAGTAAAAAATCATCATGCTAAGAAACAAAGAAAGTCCAATGAGAACAACATGCATACACATTATAAAAAGAACAGTAGCATGATTGTGCATACAAAGAGCTACGTGCATCAAGCCACTCAATGACCAAACGGCAATTTCGACCATGACTTGCAGAACGGTAAAAGTTGCATTTCTACAATATACAGAAATAACTATAACCAAATCATCTACTATGAACAAGGCTTGAATAAAGGAGCAGGTAAACAATCTTTTGTCTAAACTAAACAACCATCTAAACACCAGAATACATCACAGCATCCATGGCCAAAACAACCCTATCTACATCTTTCCGATACAAAACCTAAGGGTTAGAACAATCTTTAAACAAGTAGAAAGCAGTGTCAGCTAAGGGCTTTCATACTACACAAAACTGGTACCTCACGACCCATTATAAGATCAGTAAGACTGATAGGAGAGAGACTAGCCAGAGAACAATGACATTGCCTGTCTGAAATCCAAAGATTGAAGGGCTGAGGGGGGGAACCACATTTCGTCCTTCTTGGGAAGCAGAACTTGTGGCTTGCCACCTTCTTCACCAGCTTGAGGAGGTTGCAGTTCTTTGTTTTTCTTCACAAACTCGAAAAACTCAGCAACTTGGCGTGCGTAGCTTCAGAAGGTAATTTAACATATTAGTATGTAAAAGAGATCAAAATTACAAGACAAACAAAAATAAATGTGAATGTCACATGAAAACATGATAACATATATATACATACACACATAGATATATATATATGGATCTTATTCTTAATCTTTCCATGCCTCCCAATATGCATCACAACCAATGAACCAATACACAGTTTCATATGTTCCTTCTTTCCCCGATACGTAAGAAAGGATATAACTGAAAGGAGTTACATGAACCGAGGAATAACATGTCCACAATGTGAAATTTGAGTTGCGGTGCTCTTAAATCTAAACCAGCCACAATGTGATTTTTTTTACATAACTACGCTACCTTTGTTTTCCCTCCCATCTCCACCTCTTATTGCCGGAAGTAAATGTCTTTCATGCTAATGGACGGGAATGTAACAACTAACATACTAATGTATCAAACGACAACACCATGTGCAGCCAGCCTAATGGATTAGTTACAGGAACGTAACAACTAACATACTAATGTATCAAACGATGACACCATGTGCAGCCATGAGCCGTGTATACTCTACTACTGAGAGAAGATGAACAACATTTGCCTTCTTTACTGAGTAGGAAACTGCTTTCAGGATGGAAGGAAAAAGAACTAAAGATCACAGGACGTAAGATGAGGTCTTATGTTTCTTGTTCTTGTAGTTAGATGCTCATCAAACGGAGAAAGGGAAGGAATTAAAATATAACATGTTCAGACATGAGGCACACTCATATAGCCACAGCAAGATTCTAAATATGCAGAAGGTGGTTGACAAAGCTTGTAAACAAGTAAGAGCAGTCCATAAATACGATTAGTGAGCAGCCTAAGAGATAAACCAGCAATCAAGATGAGACAAAAGAGGGTGTCTTACTCTTTCTTTGCATCAATATCTCTGTTGAAATCAATGTCATTCTCACAGTCCAGAATAAGAGCAGGAACCTGCACAGCACAAAACAGATTGAAGTTGTTTGATTTAATGAATTGCAGTCTTGTTCTTTTTCCTTTTTTTTTTGGGGGGGGGGGCTCAAGATTTTGCTAATAATTACCTTCTGAATGCTAGAATGCATGCCAGGACCCTCCAAGAAGCATATACGTTCTTTTATAGTAGGATATGAAGTACTGTCCAAGTCGAAGAAAGGCTTACTGACTGATAGCACTTCACGATTTCCACTTTCAAAGGGGAAAAGCCAACTCTCATGCTTTTCATGCAGATCACGAAGATAATCTAAGCTTACTCCACCTTCTTCTTCTCTTTTACGTAGCATCATACGCTTATGACACGTGTCAGGGCTCGCTCTAAGGTAGATAAAACCATCAGGAATAAGCCCCGGCAAGCATGAAACAACTGGATCAAACCAAGAGTCATAGATGCTGATTTCCATCTCATTCATCCATTTTGCTTCATGAACTGCTCGTACAAAAACCTATAATATGCAACAGTGAGAAATATATTTATCCATCTTACACCAACAGAAAGTATTCTTAACTCACAGACAAAACCAATATTAATCATTGCAAGTTTAATGGATTGGTTAAAACTATTGTCCTTGTACAAACCAGTGCTTTCAAGACAACTCATCACCGGATGTTCTTGTTAACAGATTAATCTGACATTACCGCAGATTTGATATATTGCTTTATCCATGAACAAATCAATGATCAATCATCGCCATCTAATGACATAAATCAACATAATACAGTAATTAACCAGGTGCTTACCATCCTGTCACTGAAGACACTTCTCTCCATCAGCCTCAGGGGTTGGATTCCAGCAGATGAATCTCTCTCTTGCATAACCCTCGTAACAAATACATAATTCTGAAAAGTGTAGGCATACCTCTGCGGGTCAGCATAAAAAGCATCCAGAATATTAAAGTGATCAGGTCCAATATCCTGCCATTTATCAATGGGTTCAGGAACAATCTCAACAAGATCACGTAGCTCAATTGTCTCATTAACTATTCTTTTCAGGAAGGTAGTTTTTCCAACACTTATATTTCCCTCCACACAGAGGGTGATTCTGTTCTTCTGCGATTTGAAACTGGAATCCGATCCATCCTCCTTTAATTCCTCATCCACGCTCTTTATGATAAAGCTAGTTATACTTTCAGCATGATTTCTGTGAATAATTCCCACTGAACTCTGGAGAAATTCAATCATCTTCTGATTTGACTTGCCAAAGAACTGTTAACAAAATTCCAACCAAGCACGCTCATATTAATAAAAAAATGAAATAATTTGGACAACTAACAATGCCAATATACACTACAAGTACACAGATTTAAGAATCTCATTTTAAAAGCCATACATAAGTATACTAGAATAAAAATGTTCTTTTGAGAAAACAAAACCTTGCTTAACAGATGATTAAGGGTCTCAAGTTCAACTAATAACGCCAAAAATCTGGTTGTACACCATTATCCTACCCATCATCTCCCCTCCCATCACAAATTTTTTTTTTTTTTTTAAAAAGATCAACTCAATACGGCCAACCTATGCCGTACACCCAAGTGTACCATATCACAGGCTTCCATGAACACATACATTTTGACCTACGAATTTCAGCAACAGCAACAAGAGCCACAACAATATCAATGACAAGCACAACAACAACAAGAGATAGGTGCCATGAACCTGCTTTTTGACAGAGTTAAGAAGAGATAAACATATACTCAGCCTTATCGTTTACCACTCATACCTCTGTCAAACTTGCATTATTGATTTCGCCACAGGAAAATAAAATTAAGGTCTTATAAGTCAAGATAATCCAGACAAGTTCAGCTTAGAGCTAATAAGTTCAAAATAGGGCTCCTAAGTTAAAGTTCATCTATAATCCAAGGATTATTCAAATCATAACCCAAAATAAGTTCAAATAACTTCAGTTTAATGCTAATAAGTTCAGCAACTTTAACATACATTGAACACCTACACATACTTAGAACTATTTATCAGCCTTTAACAAACCTATATCCCCAACAAAAATCCTCAACACCAAGACGAAAGTCCATCTCTTTCTCCTCAAAAGGCACATGACCACAAATTCAAACATACAACACTACTAACACACAAACAAGTTACAACATTACCACATTACCCATTTAACCAATTCACATACCAATAAAATCTACACTAATTTCAACACAAAAAAATAGACAAAAATACTAAGAATAGAGTAACAACCTTATCTCTATACAGCTGCTTAAGGTCAGCAACACCACCAATTCCTTTCTCCACCAACTTCCTCAAATTCCTCGGCCCAACCCCTGGTATTGTCAACAAATCAGGGCTCGCCGCGAGCCCGGAAACCGAACCATTACCAGAACCTCTTACTCTCCTTTGTGTTTTAGCCGGCTTCCCCTCCTCCTCCTCCACTCCACCATTTTCTCTCTCCTCTTCAACCTCAACCTCATCCACATTCAAACTCTTATTATCATCTCCATCTCCAGCAGCACTCTGCAACCAAGCTAAGCGGGACCCACCTCGCATTCCCTTAAGAACATTCCATGGCTTCTGTGGGCCCCTCCCTCTTTCGCCGGAACACCGGTAACTTCCGCCGGAAAAACTGCGCGCAAGTGAAGGAGTTGCAGAAACTGAAGAAGAAGAAGAAGAAGAAGAAGTGGGAAGAAATTTAATACATGGGTAAAAGTGAAAAGCGGTAGAAAATGAAATCGGCATTAACTCTTGAAGTTTTACAGAGGGTTTAACAGAAATCCCTAGTGGGTAATTAGAGGAGAGAGAAAGCGAAATTAATTTGGGTTTTTTGGGGGTTTTGTAAAGATGAGGAGAGAGAAAGTGAGAATCAATTGAAGAAGATGAGCAAAGGAGGAGAGGTGAGCCAGGTGGGCTTCGACGTAGTAGCTTCTGCATTGAAATAACTTAGCATTTCCTGCAAAAAAATAAAATTTTGCAGAGAAGAAAAAAAAACCCAGATAAAATAAATTGCAGAAAAAGGGTCCAATGAGAAAGAGAAAGGGCGGGAAGAAGAAGAAGAAGAAGATGAAGAAACGTGAAAAAGGGATGAGGAGGAGAGAGAAAATAAAAAGAGGGGTTTTTGAAGAAGAAGCTAAAAAGAGCAACGGCTGATGTTTAGGGTTTTAGAGGGATTTTAAAATTAGAAATTTCTCTGTACTTTAATTCTAAATTAATACTAGTGCTAATTTATTTACTGTATATTGTCATAGTTGTGTTTTGAAAATGTTTTTCCAGAAATTTGGCACATTGAATGCGAGAAAAAGAAGAGAGAGAAAATTGAAACGGTGTGACAGAGAAAAAGAGGTCAAAAAGAGAGAAGAGAGAAGACAGAAGACGGGGAAAGAGACAGCGTTGGAATTCCAGATGATGTTGGGGAACAGTAAATTTTTAAAACCCTTTGCTATCTTTTTGTAGTAAATAAAATATATAGTTTCATTATATATATTTTTATTTTACACACTTAAAATCTTGATACTATCTATAGTGAGAGAGAATATTCTATTTTTTTTCAAATATAAGGAAAGTAGTTAAGTCATATGTGGGTCTAGTTTGATTCGTTAGAGGTGATCATGGGCCGGTCCAGGCCGGACCACCCCTAAAAAAATTGCTCATTAACCGGACCGAGCCAAAATTTGGGTTAAGCTTTAGTGCCCAAAGCTCGCTATTTCAGGTTAAAAATCGGAGCGGGCCAAAATTTAGACTAAAAAGTCATTTTCGACTTGCCTAAAACTCGTCCCAAAGCCAAAAAAAAAGGGTCGGTCTCGAAATTGGGCCAATAAATTCTGCCCAAGCCCGAGAAAATTCCGGGCCGGGCCGGACTCATTTGATCAACTCTAGAATAAGTACATTATCGGTATTAAATCATTATAATTTTCTAATATACGATGAATGATATTTAAGATCGAAGAAGTGCTTAAGACACGTAAAGTAAGAAAATTACAGGGGGGACAAATAACAAATAGAAGTACTTTTAGTAAACCCAATAAATTACCGCAAATCGAAATTCTTTTTGGATTTTACCGCCTCTTTTGAATTACAACATCGTCTTCTTTTCATGTAATCTTATCTAATTAAGACTAATAATTTGATCAAATTTTATTAATTCTAATTTAATCTTATGTTTATATTTGACTAGACTTTGTTAGTTCACAAACTTTATACTTCCTATGATAAAGAACAAAATGTAAGGACTGAATGATAATGAAGTCATTAGATTCACCATCCTGAATTCCATGACATTGTCGAGGGTTCAAATCCTCATCCCAACAATATGTTGGGCATTCATTTGTACATGATGGGCCTTGGCCTGTTGTCTCATGGGCTATTTAGCCTTCTACCAAGCCTCAATCCAGATGCCCGCAGACTAATAACTCAGTAAGGATTGGCCTTGAGATCAATTATCTTTCCTAATAAAAAAATAAAGTCATTAGAAGTTTTATACTTCCTATGTTTTTATATTACTTCAACCATTTCATTTTGGGATACATATGAAGGAACTGAGAATGAGGGAGTGGAAGGGTGGTAAGCTCTTTCATCTTCCACCCACATGTTGTGGGTTCGATTCTCATCAGGGGGGTTTGGGGTAGGTTGTATTTAGGTGCCCTGTAAGAGGGCGTTAATGTAATTTATCTTACCAATTTTTTTTTTTTAAATGAAGGAATTAAAGACTGGTTAGGAAAAAGTAATCAAAAAGGAAACCTATGTAAAAAGGAGTGAAAAGTAAGAGACAGAAAAAGATTAGATTATAAGGGAGTAACTAGAGGGAGTGGGGAGTTGGTAATTTTATCAGATGAAGAGTAATGAGGGAGGTTAGATGGAATAATCTTTCCAAAAACACTTAAAATAGAGAAATGGTAGAAGTAATAAAAAACGGATGAAGTATGATTACTAGTAGATTGTGTCGAACCTAAACCCAAGTTATTTTAAATTTTATCTTTCTCTAGTATGCAGTATGCTTAACCAGTAAACCACTCATAAAGCTAGGTCCACTGGGCCCATTTTGGTCTTTCCAAATTTCATACGTAGAACATTTTATAAGTGGGCTGAATATTTTATCCGGGCTGTAATATTTTATTGGGATATTATCCTCGTAACGGCGATATAGCGCTTTTTCCAATATACCCGACTTTTGCACTGTCTCCGATAACCCCGAACTTGGTTTTTGTCATTAAATTGGACGGAATTAGAGACGGCGTTAAAGACTTCTCTAATTTTGTTTGACTTTGCGAAATTCATCTTCTTTCTCTCTTGTTCTTCATCTTTTCTCTCTCTTGTTCTTCATCTCTTCTCAAGCCCATCATTCTCTTTTTTTTTCTCAATCAATTCTCCAAATCAAAACTTTAATCCAAAACATAACAAAACAAAACAAAATGCCACAAAATCAAATTCAAGAAATCACTTAATTACGCCACAAATTCAAGAAATCCAAGAAATCACAAAACAAAAAGCCACAAAATCAAATTCAAGAAATGAGAAATTAGAGAAGAGAAAAGGCAAAAATCAAGACGTTGCCGCTGCTGCCCGGAGCTCGCCTCTCCTTCCCTTGCTTCTGTTTTCACGTTGCTGGAATTTCGAAGGTGTAGGCTATGGTGGTAGTGCAGTGGGTGTCGGCTATGGTGGAAGAATGGAGGTCGAAGAGAGAATGGAGGTCGATCCGAAATTTTGTTGGGCTGCTGCCAAGAACAGGAGGTCGAAGAGAGAATGGAGTCCGAACCCTTTCTTCTTCTTCTTCTCCGGCGACTCTTCTCCGTGTTCTGCCGCTGCTACTTGCTACTTGCCGCTGCTACTTGAGATAAGATAAGATGAGATTGAAATGAGAAAATTTATGGGTTTGATGTATTTTGAGGGGAAATTTTTGGGTTTGATAGATGAAGATATGTGACAGAAGATGAAGAACAGGACAGAGGTGTTCAATAACACAATTTTTTTATTTTTTCTAAGAACACCCATTAGAGGAAATCTGGATTTTGTTATGATTTTGGGTAAATGGGTTTGGGAAAAATCTGGATTTTGTTATGAGTTTGGGAAAAATTGATGAAGAGATGAAGAACAAGAGAGAGAATAGATGAAGAACAAGAGAGAGAAAGAGATTGAATTTGAAGAAAGTCAAACCTAGTTAACGGCGTTACAAATTCCGTCCAGTTTAATGACAAAAACCAAGTTCAGGGTTATCGGAGACAGGGCTGTCAAAGTCAGGGTTATATTGGAAAAAGACCTATAAGTCAGGGTTATCTGAGATAATATCCCTATTTTATTTGGGCTGATTTAAGTAATACACTCGTGCAGCCCCAGGGTCACCGCAAAAGGGGAACATTTTCGATGGTTGATCAGCATGAGTGCATTGAAGGCGCAAGAAAGACAGGTGGGTGAGGACTGAGGAGATTAAAAAAGCCATATAAATTATTGCATATATTTGGTGGGAATATGGGATTGTATGATTACTGTTTTATGTGAGATTCTAGGTGTTGTGTTTAACAAAAATTTACATATTTTTTTTGGGGCCCCACTGGGAATCCCTTGGTAAGAAGAAGGGCCTCTTGAGCTAGCCTGCTATCAATGACGTCAGTCGCACGCATTATACTGGTCAACTTCGAGAGTGGGGGGATTAGGGGAATCCCTACTCCCAAGCACAAGCAGGTAGTGGGAGAGGTGACAAAGTGAGTTCCCCACCACCTCCACCAAACAAGCTTGGTAACAAAAATTCTACATATGATTACTATAATAGTTATAAAGTACTCTCTATCTAGAGTACTTTATCTTCTACGTGATGCAAATTTACAACGGCACTTGTATTAGGGGAAAAGAAGTTTTGAAAATGCAACATCATGCTCCATCGTCATCATCATGATTCTCTTAGACACATCTTTGATTAATGAAGTACTATTTTTGATCTAGTATAAGTTATTTTTTTTCTTCTAAATATTACACATTAGAACTACTCCAACAAAATATACTGTATGTATGTATTACATAATAATATTGTGATTTTATATTTATAATAGTTGTTGCCTTAGTTGCTAGAGGAGGAAATTATAACATCACACTCTATATACAATATGACTAGACAGATCGAGATGTTTATTCTAAACATTTCTCTTAACCATCTACGGCCTATGCTATGAGCCCATGCACGGCATGACATATTTAAGTTACTAAAAGATTAGACTTTGACTTTCAATAGCTATTGTGATTATTTCTCATGATCTATTCTTCTAAACTCAATATAAGTTTAGCAAAAATAAATCAAAAATTCACCCAGAAGTAACCTAAGCTCAATAAGACGAGTTGAAAAGAACAAAGCCTTGCGCTTATTGACCTTAAACATAACTTATCGGAAGCACAAAGTATAAGCATATACTTCCTCCGTTCCAAAATAAGTGAAACACTTCTCTCATTTATGTGAGAGCTTTTTGAGACAAGTGTTTCACTTATTTATTGGAACGGAGGAAGTATATAGTATTTCCTCATGGCTCATGCTGTTTAATAATCTTGCGAGGAAAGATTTGAGTCTTGAGTGGATCCTTCATCACAACAGTAAACTCTTGCTTCTCAGATAATTCAACCTCATATCCATCTACAACTCTCCATTCAAACTTCCAAACCAAATTAGCCACATAGTATTCAAGATGAAACATGGCCAATTGAAATGCAGGACATATCCTTCTTCCCACCCCAAAAGGCATCATCTTTATCTCCTTACTTCCAGTGATGTCAAATTCATCCACCTTATTGCCCAACAAAAATCTTTCGGGTTCGAATTCCATCGGATCATCCCACACTTGTGGATCCCAACCCATCTCCGCAATCGTGAAAAACACAATAGCATTTTCGGGAATAGTACACCCACCCAACTCCACCTCTCGAGTCACTGCATGGGGCAAAGAAAAATAACTTGGGGGATGTCTTCTAAGTCCTTCCAATACAATAGCCTTAAGATACTTCATCTTACATACTTGATTTTCGTTAACTTCGTTAGCTGTTACTCCGACCACTTGTTGAATCTCTTGAAATAGCTTAGCTTGTATTTTCGGGTACTTAACAAGATTAGCCATAATCCACTCCAATGCTGTCGAGGTGGTGTCAGTTCCTGCATTAAGGAATTCGGAACAGATTGTTACCACTTCTTTTTCACTTAGTTTCCTCTTTCTTCTACTATTATTATTAGTAGTAGTCGTAGTAGTAGTTGTAGTAGTAGTATCCTCTGGCTCTGGGAGCTGCAGAGTAAACAAAGTGTCGACGTAAGCAGCAACAACACTTGTGTTGTTACCTTGTAATTGAGCTTGAAGCAACTTCTTTCGAGCTCTGATGATGGGAATAAGCACTTCGTTGCGTTTCTTCTTCAACTCGTAGACCTCCGCCCAACGGTTAGGGAGTAACATGCGGGTGATCCAAGGCAAGAAATCGAGAATTAGGAAGCGACTAAAAGTTGTTAATAGCCGGTGTTGGATTGCCTCGATTTCTCTAATTTTAAACTCCTCTAACTTTTGTCCAAAACACGTAAACACAAGTAAATTGAACATTGCAAAACGAAAGTGGTCATTCACCTCGATGGCACGTTGATTTGTTGCACCACTAGACCTAATAATGTGGGCTAGGAGGTTGTCGAGGACCCATTTTCGAGCATGCGAGAAACCATTGGGTTGAGATGGGTGCAGATAATGGGTTAGATTGCGGCGTAGGACATTCCAAGTGGGCCCATAACCGGCTGTGTTGATGTTATGTTGGTTGCTAGTGAGGATTTTTGTGGTAGGGAGGGTGAAAGGCCGGTTAGAAAATAAAGCACCATGTTGGATAAGGGCTTGGTGTGCTAGAGAAGTACTGGAAATGAATATAAGTGGATGTGACAATATGGGTATGGTGATGATCGGACCGAGCTTCGAATGAAGTATTCGAAGCGCGGCCCGGATATCTATAGTTGTTTTTTGGAGCCATAAAAGACTACTTATGATGGGTACACCCGGAGCTTTGGGAGGCAATTTAGATGTGGAGTTGAATGAGAGGAAAGATTTGAGCATTAGGAGGAGTCCAATAATGCTTGATGTTACTATTATCACTACTAACCACAACAATGAATCCATGTCTAATTTGTTTCACACTTGTTTGTGTAGTAGATCTCTTTTATTGTGATGAATTTATAGTATATAATATGCACGTAGCAACTAATAAATGTATCGTGGATTCCAAGGTATTTATTATTCATAGATCATGTAGGTATGGGTCTAAAAATGGGAGTTTTCGATTAGAACTTATGATAGGTTTGTTTGAATGAGAAGAGTAGACACGAGTTGACGCATATCAACATTTTTTTTTTGAGGCAACGCATATCAACATTTTAAAAACTCATATAAGGAATTAGGTAGCACCAAACTTAAATAATTTGTTAGAATGGGAAATAATAGGAACAGGAAGCATGTCAACATTTTTCAAATTTATTAATTAAGGAATTAGGTAGGCAACCGATCGAATTAATTAATGATATCTATATATGTAGGATTTGATGCAGTAAACCACTGGGGGTAATACATGGATCAGAGTCTATCAAAAATAGTATTTCGAAACCATGGCATATTAAAGGAATATGATATTTTACTATTGGAAATATTTTGTCAAAAACGATTTTATTTGTTACAGAACAGTTCTTGTGAAGAAAAACACTATGTATAATTTTTTTTTGAGAAAACAACTGATATATAATGTACGGCCATAAGTTGGTAAATTAATCGGGCCTAACAAAACTTGATCATATTAGTACGTGGTTGGAAATTTTCCAATTCATCTATGAAACAAGGCCGTCAAAAAAATTTTGAGGCCCCTGTACTAATTATAAAGTTGGGTCCTAAATATAAAAATATTATGTATAGATTGTAAAATTATAAATAATGTATTCCATATAATATATCATTGTTAAAATATTTTTGATAAAATAAAAAACTCGGGTTTAAACAATATGGACTAAAACAAACATTTAATTTAAAACTTTTGGGCCTCAAAAAGTGGGGTCACGTATCGTTTGGTTTCTTTCTGCACACCCTATTAGACGGTCCTAATTAGAGAGCTTTGTTGAAGCTAGTTTTGTATTGAAAAAATTAATATCTTGTGACTTTGTGAGTTAGTTGTGTCAGTATGGAACTATAATTTAGTATCCTTGCATCGTGAGAGTAATTGTCTCTTTGTTACATGCACTTTTTTTTTTTTTTTGGTAATAAGAGAAGCTTGCATAAATTAAATTAAAGAGTCAGTTACAATACTAGCTTGAAGAGCTAAGTTCTCATGAAAACCAACGTTAAAAATACTTGCGCAATTGTTTTTTTCTACTTGATTCCTCATTTTATTTAGTTAAAATTCTTTCTATACAAACACATAACTTGCTTGAGTTCACATATTACCTCAAAAATATCCTACAGTTAGTATCAAGAGCTACATGGTGCGTTAAGTTTATAAAGACCAATTATATGGTCGGGCAGCGATATATATCACCACATTTAAAACTATTAAAATTATTAATCTGAAAAATCTAGAAATAATGTAATTTTGAAAATTCTTGATAAGTATATTGTACATGTGCGTGTAGAAGACCCTAGAATTATGATATTTAAAGATATTAAAAGAAATCTAGTTAGACTAACCAACCTATGCAATAGAGATATCTAGAACACATTAAAGCATTATAGGGAAAGTCGGCTAACTAAAATGTGCCAGCATGATTCCTATATATACCATGTAGTATAATTTTGAGAGTAATTATGAGAAGAAAAGTTACACATCATCCACATTAGCATCATTCCTCTCATTAATGCTCCTATTGTTCCTTTCATAAAGAAACTAAAGCCAAGTAAAACAAACCCACTAATCTCCGCCTAATGTTCATGCCTAGCCTGAATTTATAATCAGTGATTGGACAGTGTACTTGGTTTACTTGAGATCGATTGCCTCCTCATCTTCGGGTGTGGTTCACACTATGAAAGTTTCCTTCTTTAATGAAGGAATACCTGGTTTAGAGTCGAGGTTTTCTATCTCTTGTGATTTTAATGAAATTCAATTCCAAATTATATAAAAAAAAAAATTCCATCAAAAGGTGTTGGTGGTCTAGAACAGCAGTGCGAGGTAATTTTCTATTAATGCACAATGTGGGATTGTGGAGTTTGTTGGTCTGGGAGACTGGGACCAATTAGTTTGCTTGCGTGAATGCCGGACATCACCAATAATGAGGGATATTACTAGTTCATCTAGCAATATTGAGAAGCTCAACAATGGAAATTATAGTACGTACGTGGTGGTGTACACATATGCTATCTCATTTGTTGGGCAATATACTAGAACCTGTTAAGATTTAAGAATCATAGATAATCAAGGTCAAGATGCATAAACTTCCATTGATGATAAGTACATTACACCGGCCTCCAGAAGGAGAATAGGGAATTAAGGGAAAAGACATGGTTACAAGAAGTGTTTAATTATGTAATGCAAATAACGTTTGCCAACTCTAAATTTAACTGAAACTCTGAAAGCCATATCACTCTTATTATACAATTATCAGTAATATGTATGTATACATCAATAAGTCCCTTTACGGAGGCTAGATAATACTTCCTCTGTCACAAAATAAGTAACACACTTCTCCCTTTTATGATGTGAGAGCTTTTTGGGAGAAGTGTGTGTCACTTATTTTTTGTGAGAAGAAAGTATTCAAGTAACAAAACGAACCAAACACCGCTATGATTATTTAGCAAAGCCTATATCTTTGTTGCTTCTCTACAGATTATTGCCCCTTATAGTTTTGATATTGGTATAGCATGGAGAGGTTTGGCTTTTTGTATAGTAATCCCAAATTTATCATTCATATCCAGATCTTCATCTCCAAACTTCCAATTAAAACAATGAAGAAGACTTCCCAACATAAGATTCAACATACGAAATGCTAGTGTATCTCCAGGACATGTCCTTCTTCCTGCTCCAAAAGGGATGAATCCAAAATCTTGTCCCTTCATATCGATTTCGCGCTCGAAAAATCTCTCAGGTGAAAACAAATCCGAATTTTTCCAATGAGTGGGATCTCGTGAAATAGCTAAAAGGTTAACAAATACTTGTGCATTTTTAGGCACAATATAGCCATATAATTCAACATCATTGTTTGCTTTGCGTGGTAGTAGAAACACAGTTGGTGGATGCATTCTTAATGTCTCCTTTATTATGGCTTGTAAGTAAGGAAGCTTTGAGATGTCAGCTTCTTTGACTACCTTGTTTTTGCCTACCACTTGTTCCAATTCAGCTTCAGCCTTTGCCATTTTTTCCGAGTTGCGTAGGAGTTCTGTCATTGCCCATTCTAATGTGCTTGAGGTTGTGTCTGTTCCTGCAGTAAAGAAGTCCTGTTCCACATGCATATATGAGATGTAATCAAAGTTAATTAAAATCGTCATAACTTTACTTTCATTATGTTCTTTTGTATATCTTCTTTCGATTTTTAAATAAATTTGTAAACATAGAGAGGTCAATGGGGGTCATTTAGGTGTTATTTTTTCAAAATCCGTAGTGTATAACTATTAGTATCGAATCTCACTAGGGTATCTTTTAATTAGAATGAAGAAATTATATTCGAAGTTTCTCATATATATATATGAGCACAAAACAAAACTCACCATGAGAAGATGCTTAATATCATCAAGACTTAACTCAGATTCATTCTCTTTCATGAGTCTAAGAAGGGTGTCCAACACATCACCACCAGTTTTATCAGCACCAAAACCACTCAACCTTTTTTGTATGATATCCTCAAAAACATCATTTAATCTATTCCCATAAACCATCACCTTGTAATTCACACTAAACACACTTAAGAACCTCAACATAGGAAAACAATCAACCAAATTTGGCTTTCCAATCTCCTCCATAATCTTCCAAACAAGCTCCTTAAACTCCCCTGAATCACTAGAATTATAGCTAGCCAAATCGAACGAAAAGAACGTGTTCGACAACAAATTTAGCGAAGTTGTAAATGCTACTCCTCCAACATCAACTGCTTCTCCTATCTTACTACATCCCTTAACATACTCAATAAGTTTGGACACTTTCTCCTGTCTAAGAGCTTGACTTGAGTCAAGCTTTTGACTAGAGAATAAATGGATGGTAGAAATTTTTCTTAAGGCTCGCCATTTCGGACCAACAGGCAACCATGCCACGGAGAATTTGTCGTGCCCATTTGCACGATACCGCCGCAGAAACATGCCTACTAGAGAGTGTAAGGTCATGTTTTTGGAACATTTCTTTAGCGACTTCAGAGGAAGACACAACAATGGTGGTAATACTTCCGAATTTTAGAGACATTAAAGGGCCATAAGTTTTAGCTAGATTAGCTAAGGAATGGTGAGGTTTATCCCCAAGATGAGGCAAATTTCCTAAGATTGGTACTGGTTTAGGCCCTGGAGGAAGCCTTGCATTGTTATTATTTGTGGTGAGTGTTGGATTGAGCTTGAAAACATACAATAAAGCCAAGAAAATAGGGAGTAGGATCAACAATAATGTTGTGTAATAATCCATTGTATTGGTTAATTATGGATGTGTATTAGTGTATTAATAGATTAATGTGTGATGACTAGCTTTATATAATTAGTGATCTAGTGAGTAGGTGAGTAATACTATTATTAGTTACTTAGATAAGCCATTAGATTAATGGAAGAGTACATGCATATCATTTTCTGTACGTAATCAGATCATTAGCATAGATAATAATACAAGGATTAATTATCATAAGGCTGTTGATTTGAAATTAAGAGTCAATTTTGATGTATTTATAGTTGATTACGGGTACACTATCACTTCTATAATTTTTTGTAACCAAAAGATACTACTCTGTTTGAAAACGAAAGATGATCAATTGTATGTTATATGACTATATCCTTGTCATTGAGTTCATCAGCCTTGTCAGCCAAAAGAAAATAATAGTGGAAAAGATGAAAAAATGAACCTTTTTTTGTTTTTTATTTTTATTTTGTTTTAATAATATTTGAATCTAAGGTAAAGAAAAATACACGTATGAAATCTCCTACATCTCTAAGGGGTCAAATCCTATCACAATAAAATTTGTTATTACAAAAAGTTTGTTTTTTTTAATATAAAAAAGAACATAAAAAAAGATAGTATGTTTTAAGAATCAAGTTTGGCCTAGTTGGTTGGAGACTTGGACGGAGGACCTGCTTCCACCCGTGTGATAGAGGTTCGAATCTTGTCCATTGCAAAGTGGGATCCCCAAATTTCTATAGCTATATAAACAAATCCCTTCTATGGCTTGTTTGTGACCAATCTTTTTTGTGATTATATGAGTTTGACCTCCACCTCTCCTTTTATTGCCTACAACACAATTAATTCATTTGTTTTTCTAAAAAATAATCTCAATTTTTCTTAAATTTAAACCCATTGATGATTTTGATGTAATACATGTATAAGAACTACACATTTTAACTCTAGACCTTGTTTTTTTGGAAGGAAGGAGCAAGTACTAATAATTGTAAATAAGGTTCATTACATCCCTTTGGTGGTCATAACTAGAAGCCACCGGGTCCGATAAATTAGCTAGAGCATTTAGTCTATCATGTTCATAAAACTTAATACATTCTGGAGGAGGGGTGCTCAAAATACATAAAGTGTTAAAACTATTTGTTTTCCCCTTAGCAATTTTAGCTACGCTATCCGCAAGCTTGTTAGCTCATCTTCCTTCATAAAGCAACCTAATTCCTTCTTGATATTAGAGCAACTCCCTGCACAAGTTTAACAAATCGGACCCATGACTATTTATGTTAGAGCCATGCAAGATAGCGAGTTTAGCACGAAGGCAATCTGTTTCCACTTAAACATTCACCCAACTCTTTCCTTTGATCCACTGTAAAGTTGTAAGAATAGCTTTCAATTCAGCTTCAAACGCATTATTAGTGTAAGTAGACCTTGTTATTATACATGTAATAGTTGGTCAAATTACTAAAATGAAAGAAGAGAAACAAAATAGGGCAGCATAGAAAGGGATGAAGTCTACATATGTGGTTCAAACTTCTACCTCAGAAGGTTTTCTTTTTTTGGGCATATTGAATTGTGACATCTTAACGTACAAGTTCAGATTCTCATTAAGCTTACAAAATACTCCAAAACTTAAACGGCCCGTTTGGTTAGTGGTCATAAATGGTGGTAATGGTAATGTAATTTAGTGTAAATTTGTAAAGAAGTTCTCATGTCAATGACCATGGTAATGAAACTTCATCACAAAATATGGGTTTTCCTATATAAATTTTCATTACCACCCAATACCACCTTCCCAAGTGGTAATGGATGGTAATGAGATTTTAGGAAGAAAATGGATGTTTTGGGATCAAGTAGCATTACCATGGGTAATGATGTGTGATTTCCTTTACAAATTTACACTATAATGCATTACCATTACCACCATTTATGACATCTAACCAAACGGGCCGAAAGAGTTTTGACTTCTTTTTCTTATCAGCATATGACTCCAAACCGTAACAAACATTTCGAAACCAAAGAAACTTCCTTCACAACTACTCATGGAATATCTAACGCAAAATGATTAGCTAATACTACTAGTCTACTACATAATAGTCAAAGAATGCTCTCAAAGTCTCGGGTTATACACATTGAATATAAAGAGATCAATTTCCTATTACATACTTGATGTTTATTATATTGCATCGAAAGAGATCAATTTCGAATTTCCTACGACGACCTTACTATTATATTTTTGTGGCGGTAGATTTTAGAGCACTATATTAATTTACAGTGAAGAATTGAAGATTGTGACTTCATTAATTGGATTATTAGTGGTTAATCACTTCGTATAGAATGAAAGGTCCTGCGTTCAAAGACTGATAACTCTTGTTTAAAGGTAAGTATTTACGAAAAACAATCTAACCATATATGATTAAATGCCATGTCAGTGCCAATGTGGAAGATAAATAATATGATAGAGTTTCGTACTTTCGTAAAAGAAAATGTTTTTTTTAGGGGAGAACATAAACAGTCTTTCGATCATGATGCTAGTATGAGGACTTGATCCCATATCAATACAAATACATAAAGAGACGTTTCTAAGGAAGCCTATGTGCCACGTGACACTCTCCTCAAACTTCTAATGCAAATATTTTATGTGCATGTGAACTCCTTAATTAAAAAATATAAATATTGTGTAATCGCAAATGATTGAACACGCGTTTGAAATGAAAAAGTGAGAGTTTAGCCATTAATACACTATAACTTTATTATCTAATGTTTTAAATAAAATATGATAAAGTCTTATAATAATTATATTTAACTAAAAAGATTTAGACAAGTATTTAGATCTCTAACACTCTGTGAAGATGATGCTCAAGCTGCTGCTCCTCATGCTTATATAGCTAACACATCTGATACCTCAGTTCACACCTCATCACCACATGATCTAGACCCTTCTGATATTTATTTGTCACATCATCCTAATTCTGTTATGAGCTCCCAAGTTAGTTACAAATCTTCTCCTACACGCTTCTAGTTTGTTATTAAGACCCTCTTGTATATAAACTAGATTTGAGTATTGTAATTTGAGTATTGTAAAGTGGGTTTTTCAGTTGATAATAATATTTTCTGAGTTTTTCTCTCTGAATTTCTTTCTCTCTCTAAACTTCTATCTGATCTAAAACTACAAACTACTGTAGTTTTCTCATGGTATCAGAGCTGTAGGTGCTCCTCTCTTAAAATTCCGCATTATTTCTCAAATTCTGCTATCAATTTCTCTAAATTCTTCTGAAGAATTTTGTCTGAAATCAATATGACTTCAAATTCTGAAGCAAATACTCCTGTAAATTCTTCAAACAATGTTGTTAACTACAATGATCCATATTTTATCTCCAATGGAGATAGTAGTACACAAAATCTTGGAATTCAGCTCTTTAATGGTGACAACTATGTTAATTGGAGTCGTGCTGTCACATTAGCATTAGGTGCTAAAAATAAGATCAGTTTCATTGATGGATCTTTGAAGAAACCTGATTCAAAATCTGAAGAATATCAGAAATGGATCAGAAATGATTACTTAGTTACTTCATGGATTTTGAAATCTATGGAACCTACATTCAGTGAGAGTTTTGCTTTTGCAAGTACTGCTCAAGCTCTTTGGGAAGAAATAAAGGAAAGGTATGGAAATTCCAATGCTCCTTTGTTATTTGATCTGCATAAAAGTCTTACTTCTATTGAACAAGGATCACTTTTTCGTTCTTGAATATTACACGAAATTGAAGAAAGTTTGGGATGAAATTCAAGTGTTTGATGAAATTCCTACATGTACATGTGGTGCTATGCAATCTTGTTCATGTAATCCGTTGAAAAAAATTGTTTCTTTGCCGATCGGCTTAAGAAATTGATTCAATTTTTAGCTGGTCTTAGTCTCAAATATGATCAGGTTAAATTGAACATCCTTAGTATGGATCCTCTTCCTGGAGTTCTGAAAGCTTATCATATCTTACAACAAGTAGAGAGACAAAATTCTACCACTGCTGATAGAACTGAAATTAGTGCTCTCATGAGTGCTAAACAATCTCAGTTTAAGCCTCAAACCTCTCAAGGTTATCAAGGAGTTAGGAAGGATTTTAAGAAGGCAAAAACAGAGAAGTATGATCGTTTTTGTGATCATTGCAAGATTAGAGGTCATACTAAAGATACTTGTTTCAAGCTTTTGGGAGAACCTGATTGGTTTCTCAATCTGAAGAATAAGCATTCTCAGAAGATGGTTGAATCATTGCTCATCATGATTTACCGAGTTCATATTTCTGGTGATACTCCTCTGGAAGGTGTATCTCTTGGCAAAGAAACTTCTACTTCTGCTGTTAATGATGATATGATTCAAGCAGTATTTCAAGGTGTCATGAAGATGATGCAACAACAACAGAATTTCAGTTCATCCACAGTTAACTTTGCTGGTATGATATCTGTTGCTAATGCTAGTGAATTTCATGCTATTTTTGATTCATCCTCCTGGATTATAGATACTGGTGCCAGTGATCATATGGCATCCAATATCTCTTTGTTCTCTTCTCTTCAAAACCTCAAGAAACCTGTCAGGATTGGTTTACCTGATGGATCTGCAAAATACATCACTCAATATGGAACTATTCCTCTTACTACTGATATTTTGCTTCACAATGTCCTTTATGTTCCAGATTTTAAACATAATCTTCTCTCAGTAGGAAGATTACTTGATCAAAATCATCTAACTGCTTTCTTTCATTCATCTTATTGCTATTTTCAGGACCTTACAACTAAAAGAGTAAGGGTTGTTGGTAAAAGACAAGCTGGCTTGTACAAACTTAGTGAAGCTTTTCCTTCAATTTCTTGTTCTGTTGAAAATAAATTGCATGCTAATTCTGTTGTTCCTTCTCTAGATACAGTTTCTTCATGTTCTACTTAGGGCTGGGAATGAGCCAAGCCTGCCCGTGAACAGTTCGAGCTCGGCTCGGTGAAAGCTCGGCCAGGACTCGGCTCGCTAAGGCTCGGCTCGAGTTCGAGATCGGCTCGAGACCTAACGATATGAGCCACGAGCTAGGCTAAGCTCGGCTCGAAAAGCTCGCGAACGGCTCGAGTTATTTTTTTATTAGAAAAATATAAAAAATAGTATTATTATTCATTAGTAAAAAAAAAAAAAGTAAAACATTTAAAACCTATATTAGAAAAAAAAATAGTATTATTATTCAAACGAGCCCGAGCCTCGAGCCTCAAACGAGCCCGAGCCTCGAGCCTCAAACAAGCCCGAGCCACGAGCCACGAGCCTCAAACGAGCACGAGCCTCGAGCTCGAGCCGAGCCTCACATTCCATGGCACGAGCCCGAGCCGAGCTCCATTTTTTAGGCTCGACGAGCCTCGAGCTCGAGGCGAGCCTCGATTTCGAAACTCGAGCTCGAGCCGAGCCTAACACTATTCGGGCTCGACTCGGCTCATTCCCACCCCTAGTTCTACTGTATCTCAGCATGTAAATTCTGCAAATAAATCACACAATCTTGTTGATGTGTCTCTTTTACATACTAGACTTGGTCATCCCTCTCTTAGCAAAATGCAACATTTGTCTGTTTCTTACAATCATTCTTCTGATAATTTTCACTGTGAACCATGTATTTTTGCTAAACATCATAAACTTCCATTTGTCAAGTCACAATCTAGAGTTGTTGCTAAGTTTGACCTTATTCATATTGATTTGTGGGGAAAATATAAATATCCTACATTGACAGGTGCTCATTACTTCTTAACTATTCTGGATGATTATTCCAGGACAACTTGGACTCATATGGTTCATACTAAGGATCAAGTTGGATCTATTATATCTCAATTCTTGGTATATGTTGAAACACAATTTCATACCCATGTTAAAGTCATCAGGAGTGACAATGGGACAGAAATTGTAAAGGATCTGTGTACTGCTCTTTTTGCATCCAAGGGCATCATTCATCAAAAAAGTTTGCCTGGTATTCCTCAACAGAATGGAAGAGTTGAGAGGAAGCATAGGCATTTGCTTGAAACTGCTAGGGCTCTCATGTTTCAAGCAGGGTTTTCAGCCAAATTCTGGGGAGATTGCTGGTTATCAACTACTTTTTTGATCAATATTCTTCCTAGTTCTGTGTTAAACTGGAAAACACCATATGAATTGCTTATGGACAAATTACCTGATTACTCTTCACTCAGAACCATTGGTTGTTTATGTTATCCTGCTACCAAGACATCAGATAAATTTCTTCCTAGATCTAAGAGATGTGTTCTCTTAGGTTATCCATATGCACAAAAAGGTTACAAATTGTATGACCTTAGTTCTCACAAAATCATTCTTAGCAGAGATGTGATTTTCTTAGAATCACAATTTCCTTTCAAAGATTCTTCTTCTTTATCTACTTCATCTATTCCTGATCTTACATATTGTATAACTTTTGATACTGATGCTATTCCTTCTTTTCCATCCTCTTCTGGTATTACTCCTCCTTCTTCACCTTTGCATCTTTCTTCTAATTCTCCTGCTGCTTCTGCAAGTCCTCTTGCTCAGACATCTTCACATGATTTTGCTCCAATCAATATACAATCTGATCAAACACATTTTTCTCCTCCAGTTGTAACACAACCTCCTATTACTACTTCTTTACCTTTTACAGAACAAACACATCTTCCTATTACCATAAAATCCTCCAGATCACATGTTTTTCCTTCAAAATTTAATGATTTTGTTATTCCATCTTCTTTACCTAAACGCAAATCTCCCATTTCTAGTCCTTCTTCTTCTTTTAATGTTTTTTCTGAACCTTTTTTGTCTTGTCTTGACTCTGCTACTCTCATAAGTCTCAATAATGTTCTAAGTACTGTTGAACCATCTCATTATCATCAGGCTAAGAATGATCCAGGATGGATCAAGGCTATGCAACAAGAACTTGATGCCTTAGAGCAGAATCATACATGGGATCTTGTTCCTTTACCACCTGGACAAACTGCTATAGGCTGCAAATGGGTCTATAAAACAAAATTTAGACCTGATGGTACTGTAGAGAGACTAAAAGCAAGGCTTGTTGCAAGGGGTGATAAACAGATTCATGGCAAGGACTATAAACACACTTTTAGTCCAGTTGCCAAATTCACCATTGTCAGATTACTCATTGCTTTAGCTGTTGCAAAGGGTTGGTTTTTACACCAGGTAGACATTAACAATGCTTTTTTACATGGCTATGTTACAGAGGATTTATATATGCAGCCTCCTTTAGGATATTCTAAGGGTTCTCCTGGTTTGGTATGCAAACTAAAAAGGTCTCTATATGGACTCAAGCAAGCTGCTAGGCAATGGAATTTTGAATTGAGCAAATTCCTTATTGCTTTTGGTTTTCAGCAGTCCAAACATGATTACTCTATGTTCACCAAGACTGATGATTTACACTTCACAGTTGTAGTGGCATATGTTGATGATCTTTTAATTGATGGTTCCAACTTACAGTTGATTTCTTCCTTAAAGGTTGCTCTTCATACAGCTTTTACTATAAAAGATTTGGGTGAATTAACCTATTTCTTGGGTATAGAGGTGCTTAGAACTTCTTCTGGTATTCTTCTTAATCAAAGGAAATATATCCTTGATATGTTAACTACAACAAATATGCTTGATTGCAAGACTGTAGCTTTTCCTCTTCCAAAAGCTATGAAGCTCAATTCTGATGAAGGAGCTTCAGTTGATGATCCTGAGTTGTATAGAAGACTTATTGGCAAGCTGTTATATCTGAATATGACTAGACCAGATATCTCTTATGTGGTTCAACAACTTAGCCAGTTTCTAAGTGATCCAAGGGTTCCTCACCTCAATGCAGCACTTCATGTCCTTCGATACTTGAAAGGGACTCTACACTATGGTTTGTTTTATTCCTCACAGAATGATCTCTCTCTCACAGCTTATAGTGATGCTGACTGGGCTACTTGTGCTTTTTCTGCAAAATCTTTAACTGGTTACTGTGTTTTTCTTGGTTCTTCTCTCATTTCCTGGAAGACCAAGAAGCAAAAAACAGTCTCCAAGAGCTCTACTGAGGCTGAGTATACACCAGTGAAATGGTCTGGTTAGATGCTTTACTTCAGGATTTGTCCATTTCTGTTCCTAAATCCATTTCATTATATTGTGACATTACAGCAGCCCAACACATTGCTGAAAATCCCATTTTTCATGAACGGACAAAACACTTAAAGGTGGATTGCCATTATGTCAGGGAACATTATCAGGCTGGTTTTCTCAACTTACATCATGTTAGATCATCTCTTCAGTTAGCTGATTTGTTGACAAAAGCCTTAGGGGCTGATCAACATCATTTTTTAGCTGCCAAGCTTGGTCTTGTGGCTCACCTCCCCAATTCCAGCTTGAGGGGAGGGTGTAAAGATGATGCTCAAGCTGCTGCTCCTCATGCTCATATAGCTAACACAGCTGATACCTCAATTCACACCTCACCACATGATCTAGACCCTTCTGATATTTATTTGTCACATCATCCTAATTCTGTTATGAGCTCCCAAGTTAGTTACAAATCTTCTCCTACACGCTTCTAGTTTGTTATTAAGACCCTCTTGTATATAAACTAGATTTGAGTATTGTAAAGTGGGTTTTTCAGTTGATAATAATATTTTCTGAGTTTTTCTCTCTGAATTTCTTTCTCTCTCTAAACTTCTATCTGATCTAAAACTACAAACTACTGTAGTTTTCTCACACTCTTATCATGGTACTACCAAGAGACTATTAATGCATATTTTCTTACCCAATTCCTTTCAAGCTATTATTCAAACTCAAACCTTTAAGGTGTTTTTTTTACCTTATCACGTTATGACGACAATTTTTCAGTTTCTCACTGGACAAAAATATATGAAAAGTAACAAATGAATTATGAAGTGCATGAATAATAACATATTTGTACTGTAATTGACCCGAGACATCACTTGTGCCAAAATACTAGTTGTTATTTGTGAACCTAGAGAGCAAGAGAGTCACCATATGTAATGTATAGAAGTATATACTCCCTTCGTTCTTATTTTCTCGCCACATTGAATTTTTATTACTTTGTTAATTTTTTGTCGGATGAAATTGATGAAAGACAAATTTGATGAGACCAAACAAAGTGGTGCGAGAGTAGTACTTTTCGATAAAATTACTGGACTTTTGGTGCATTGAGAGCCAACCCGTATATAGCATTTCTTTAGTAAATCCCACAACTCCACATGTATTACACATAACAAAGAACCACTAGTATATGTTGGTTTATTGCGCCTTTTTGGTCTTTCTCATAATTGTATTAGACTATTAATTAGTATCAAACCTTTTGAGTTGGCTGTTACGACTTACGACTTAGGAGTATATGTTATCTGGGCACTCTTCAGTGCTACATTCGTGCAAGCGGTGCAACCCTCCAACTTTATCAGACAAAATTACTAAATTACCCCTACTTGAAGGGAAGGCAAATAGGCAATCATCTACCAGCTCAAGTTGACTCAAATACCCTTATTTATTGGAAGTCCCAACCTCTATAAATAGTAGTTATCTCATCAATCAAAAGGTATTCAATTCTCACCTATAATTCTACAAAACCAGATCATCTCTCTCTACATTTACGCACTTTCTCTTCAGCCTCAATCACATCCGACTTGAATGTCGGAGAGCTTTAACACCCCAGCTAGTTTTTCATTGTATTTTGCGGGATTGTCGGAGACCTCTTCCTCGGCATTTCGGGACCTTCTCGGGATTTCAAGACTCTCAACATTACACTCATCTTTGACAGTTTCTTGGCAGAAACACATAGTAAATTTAAAGTTCTCTTACTTATATGGTGAACTTTAAATGGACAAAATTAATGGGAAGAACCCTTTTAAGTAAATAAGTGAAAATAGCCGTAGGTATAGTACAATCAGGTTTATCATAAATTCATTCATGACTTTTCCTTTAAAGTTTTCTTACTTTTGGTTGAACTCTGCTACTAAACTAAGTTGATTAATGAAGTTCTAAAATTGATGAGCACGACTTTTCCTTTTCTTGACTACTTTGCTAATAATAGTTGTGACATTGGAGTACTTTGCGAATATGTACTTACTTAATTACGTGTGTGTATGTGATGACATAGCGGCATAGCGCCATGTCATTTGTGAAGAGGAGACTCAAACATGGCAGGGTACAATCATTCTCCAAATCACCACATGTATTAATAATATATAAGTATATTGAATCAATTAAGTAACATCACTTAATGTTCATAATACTACTTATGTATGCTTTCTCTCTTTCATATTAATTAACCATTATGCCAATCACCCAGCAGACAGGAGTATTATAGCTAGTTTGAACTGAAATTTATAGCATGTCTTCTCTTCTCATTAGCTGAGACTTGAGAGTACTATTTAACTTATACTTTCTGTCTCTGTCACTAGGAGTGTGTAACATATTTGAGATATTACACTCAGATATAACCATATAATCAAGTAATAAAATGAATCATCCGCCTTATTTAACATAGCCTATATGTCACATTTCTTCCATTCCTCCTTAATTTACTTAGGAATTGGAAGTGCACGAAGAGGTATTGCTTTCTGTATAGTAATCCCAAATTTATCAGTCATGTCTAAATCTTCTGGACTTATCCCATCTCCAACCTTCCAATTGAAACCATGAAGAAGACTCCCCAACATAAGATTCAACATTCGAAACGCCAACGTATCTCCTGGACATATTCTTCTTCCTGCTCCAAAGGGAATAAGCCCGAAATCTTGTCCCTTCATATCGATTTCGTGCTCTATAAATCTCTCCGGTGAAAATGAGTTCGGATTATCCCAATGATTAGGATCTCGTGAAATAGCCCAAACGTTAACAAATACTTGTGCATTTTTAGGCACAACATAACCATATAATTCTACATCACTGTTTGCTTTACGTGGTAGTAAAAATACAGTTGGTGGGTGCATTCGTAATGTCTCCTTTACTATAGCTTGTAAGTAAGGAAGCTTTGAGATATCGGATTCTCCTACAAACTTGTTCTTTCCTAGGACTTGCTCTAATTCTACTTGAGCTTTTGCCATTTTTTCCGGGTTACGTAGGAGTTCTGTCATTGCCCACTCTAATGTACTCGAAGTAGTATCTGTTCCGGCTGTAAAGAAATCCTGTTCCACATACGTAACATGTAATCATAATTAGTCCAAATTCAAAACTTTCATCATGATCTTTTACAATGTAATTATAGACTGGCTACTATAATTAGATTAATTTATACTATCAATTAATCAAAAACTAACTGGACTATGCACTGTTGTAAATTTTACCTTTATTGCCTTTTGGAAGCAACAAAAGTACTAGTATATATTAATATGCCGAAACCCTTCAAAAAAAAAATATGCCGAAAGCAATAGATGAAATCTACTCTATCTAGCTGATCAAAAAGATTAAGTTTGTATATATGATTAAATGATATAGGATATGCAGGACCGTCTCGTACAATTAGGGGCCCTGTGTTAAATTAAATTATAAGGATTGATATTTTTTTTTTGTGAATAGGAAGAGATGGAAGAGTTATTGAACCTGTTTGAATCTGCATCTAACATTATACTCGATAAATTGGAAATGAACACCTATGACTAGATTTTTTTTTCTCTCTTTTTAAAATTTGGACGGACAACTAATAAAATTGGACCCTTATATTTTAGGGGCCTTGTGCAGTTGCTCATTCTGCACATGGCCTTAGCCGCCCTGAGGATATGTATAAAACAAGCCTTTTATTACGCAAGATACTTGAATTAAATTAAATTAGATTATATTAACTCAAATTAAAATGGACTTACCATGAGAAGATGTTTAATATCACCAAGATCCAAGTCTGATTCATTTTCTTTCATGAGTCTAAGAAGAGTATCCAACACATCACCACCACTTGGACTAACTTCACAACTTTGCAACCTCTTTTGTATGATATTCTCAAAAACCTCATTTAATTTATTATCATACCCTAGTAACTTACCCTTAACACTAAACACGCTTAAGAACCTTAACATAGGAAAACAATCAGCCAAATTTGGTTTTCCAATCTCCTCCATAATCTTCCAAACAAGCTCCTTAAACTCCCCTGAATCACTAGAATTATAGCTAGCCAAATCGAACGAAAAGAACGTGTTAGATAACAAATTAAGCGAAGTTGTAAATGCTACTCCACCAACATCAATTGCTTCTCCTACATTACAACATTCCTTAACATAATCAATAAGTTTAGACACTTTTTCCTGTCTAAGAGCTTGACTCGAGTCGAGCTTTTGACTAGAGAACAAATGAACGGCTGAGATTTTTCTCAAGGTCCGCCATTTTGCGCAAACGGGCAACCATGCTATAGAGCATTTGTCGTGCCCGTTTGCGCGTACCGCGGCCGAGGCATGCCTACTAGAGAGCGTAAGGTCATGTTTTTGGAACATCTCTTTAGCTACTATAGAAGAAGATACAACAATTGTGGTAATACTTCCAAATTTAAGAGACATTAAAGGGCCATAAGTTTTAGCTAGATTAGCTAATGAAAGATGTGGTGAATCCCCTAGATGTGGCAAGTTTCCTAGAATTGGTACAGGTTTAGGCCCTGGAGGAAGCCTTGAATCGTTGGAAGTGAGTTTTGAAGAGGGTGAAATGAGTTTGAAAATATGGAAAAAAGCAAAGAAAATGGAGAATAAAATTAGCAAAGTTGTGTAATAATCCATTTTTTGTGTTACTTTTTTTTTGGTGTTTGGCTGTTTTTTTTTTTCTGGTTGAGATGGTAGATGGATGTGTATATATATAGAGTGAGTATTATTAGAGTGTGGCAGTCGAAGGAGTTTCCAACTCTTGAGTCCTGACTTGGTTTCAAAAACATGGTCAACTTCGATGTCTTTCTACTAGTTCACTAGTTCAGCAGCCATGTCATGTAAGCAAGAAGGTCAAGAAAATTTGCTGAATTAGTTTAATAAAAGAATACTTAATACGTGTACAATAACAAAACTTTCATGCTGTATTTGGTTAGTTTTAATATACCAAGTCGTACCTGATGTACGTAATTGGTAGAGTTTTAACTTTCACGTTTAAGATCACAAGTTCGATTTCTACCAATTACGATGATATATAAATTAAATAATATTATCTTTGGTTATTCAACCTTTCACTTTTGTCAAATTTCTTCCTTATGGACTTATCATAAGTCACTTACGATATGTAATCCATCTGTTCCTTATTCTTTTCTCTGTATTAGGAAATGCAATTATTTGTAGGCGGCTCCTTTGTAATCTTCTGTTATCTTTATTATATATTCTTTCCTAGCATCGTATTTCTAATTTTCTATGCATGTACTTTGCCAGTGTAATGCAAGTTAATCTTTTATCATCCTCTACAAAATTTATTGGAGCAGAATATATATGTTTTATTTTATAGTTTTACTAAAGAAGCATGCATATATACATTGTTCATATATAAATAAGCTGATAAGTGGTTAAGATTATAGCAATTCTTATGTCTAGAAATATCATTTTACTTAACTATAGGTGATTAATTTTGCGGGTTGTTCACTTGTTTAGCTGCCGGTTTTCTAGGTGATTTTTGGTCGTAATTGTAAAGTAGCAACAATAAACAAAATTAGGTAAACATCAGCCAAAATACAAAAAACAAAAACTTTTACTATATGCTTACCAAATAACCCATAATCATCAAGAGGAAAAGTGCACGAAGGTGTGCACCAAACCTGGTCCCATATTTCCTGAAAGAGCCCAAAATAAAATTGAACAATTATTTTTGCTTTAGAGTAAAGATGATAAGAAATTAATTATAAACCTCTACTTTCAATCTAATTTTGAAAGTTGTCCTAAGTTACATCATTATTATTAGTTGGTCTACGCAGTTCATATGCACTTTTTAGCCGCACCCCACCTCACCAACTTTTCCTTGCCGGCTAGAGGATTAGAAGTGTAGCCTACTTTAATTTGGCACCCACAGTCTAGTCTAGCTAGTTTCTCAAATGCGAATTCTCCTCCACTTCTCCAAACACAATACATTCCACTTTTAAAGTAGCAATTGGATTCACGGACCTAAGACCTTGACGTATATTGGCTGTGTTAGGCAAGCATTGCCTAACTACTTGTAGTGGCGGATCGATAATATGTATTAAGCAGGCCGAAATAAAATTACTATATTTTAATGGGTTCAAACAATCAATTTTACAAGAAATTTTTCTAAAAATCTCAAATTATGTAAGGAAAATTTCCAACATTTCAGATTTAAGTATGGGTTCAAACAATCAATTTTACAAGAAAATTTTCAAAAATCTCAAATTATGTAAGAAAAAATTCCAACATTTTCAGATTTAAGTGGGGTCAACTGACCCCACTAAACACAATGTACATTCACCATCGCTAACTAGCCCATAATGCTCATATGCAATTTAGCAAAGCTTATATGGTGTTCTTCGGAGTACTGAAAATAGTGCCCATAGTCCAACACGTATACACACGACCACATGCACAAAGGTGTTGTATAGTTGTGCAATCTCTTTGTTCATTTGAGTTGGTTATATTACTATTTGCACGTATATTGTTATAACTAGTTATTGTTCCGGGCTTTACGCCCCGGATTATTAACCGATGTGCATTTGAAGTCTTCAAAAATAGAAATATTTGTCTTTAAATGATTTTCCCCCTCTGAAACCAACTAAGGCGTTGTAGTGTAGTTGGTTAGTGCACAGACAAGATATCAAATGAGAGGTCATGGGTTCGAGTCATGAAACACACATTTTTATTGTTTAATGTCTCATTTGATTGTGTGGGGGAGGGAAGAGTACATGTGGCAGCATGACATTTATTTGTCTTGGTTTTTAGATATATATATATATATATAAGAAGATAGAGACCTACAAGTAGGTTCTTGTAGGCTGTTAATATGGAAAAAAAAACTAAAAAAATTACCACAAATGGGTCAAGATTTCCTTAAAACAAGATCGGACACTAATCTATGCAGATCGGCTAATTAGGGCTAATTCTTCATTCTACTAAAAAACGTGGGTTTGAAGATAAACTGGATTAATTACTCTAGGTTAGGGTGGGTTAGGTTTCCATGATGATGGGATGGAAGCTCGGCCCAAGACCTATCTACTAGGTGGACGGATCAAGACCACACTTTAATTACCTAGGTAACCTTATTTTTGAATGGGTCGGATTTATCCTAAATTGTTTAGATTATGTAAACTTATGTGAATAAGCTAATTTTTGAAGTATTCATTATGTTGGCAAACATCCGCTTGTACATTTCTATTTTCGAATGGTTGATGATAAAGATGGTTATGAGAATAATCAACTAGATAAAGATATAATTCCTTCATTATGAAATAAGTGGAACATCGTTCTCAAAAAATCCTTACATAAAATAGAGAAATGTTTCACTTATTTCAAAACGGAGGAATATGTTTTTACCAAAGGACCATCCTTTAGTTATATGATTAATATGATTACCTTCTAACAAATAAAATTCATGTTATACAATCGACTTGCATCTAGAATATCTTAATTAATTAATTATTTTTAGCACTATCTTGACAAGTCAAAGGTAAGTGAATCTTGTAAAGAGAAAACAGCGCAGTCACGCAGGCGGCTAAGCCATGCGTCTCAGCATCACGAACGACACGAGTGATCCTTATACATTTAACGACCATAAATGGGGTGGCACGCACAATCGCTAATATTACTTTAGTCAAGGCTCGCACAATTAACATCCACCACTTAACAACAGTCCACCATAGAGTGTCTTTGAGTCAAGTGTCAACTAACAGCTCTCTTCTTGTGTCACTGAAAATTCAGTAAGGTAGTTTAGTAGTCCCTTCGTTTCGTTTTAATTGCTATATTTTTATGGGTTATGCTATATGCAGTCCTAAAGGGCTGCATATAAGACATAAATATATTGCTTAAAATGGAAATTAGTTGTAAATTTATGACAAAAGTTTGCATTAATCTATGTAATAAATGATCAGTTAATGCTTGTTTTTTCCATTTTTATCTTCTTATATGCAGCCCTTAGGGCTGCATTTAGCTTTTCCCTATTTTTATTTTGGAAAATCAAATTATTAATTTTGATCGATTATTTTGATTTTTTTTATAAATAAAAATATTGTCATATGTAGTCTTGTTGGATTCATCTCGATGTGTAGATTTATAGTATCGAATTTATATAATTATTAAGGATTAGAAATCATCTTAAAAAACGTGACGATGTAGCAATAAAAAAAGAAAAGATGGAATTAATGAAATAATATTACTAAAAAATTCAGTCACCAACCGACAGGAGGTGTGGTAATGATAGAAATTAGAATATTTGCGCCAATTTATTGATTGATAATAATATCTTATTCAAGTGATGGTGGTTTAATTTGAGTATGATGATATGTGCACTTGTTATCTGTTCTGAGCACCCATAAGTACATAACTATACAACTATTACTATTTGTAACAACATATGATGAAGACAAGGTACACAGTACACTACCAGTCTACCACCTTCACTGAAATACTACATACATACTACTAAAGTAACAAAAAATAAGCACCTAAAAGTCAAAACATATATGTTTTTTTTTTTGATAGGGAAAACATATATGTTATGTATACATTGATGATTCATGATCTTTTCATGAACTTTATACCATATTGGAAAATTTAAATGGTTGATCCTAATATAAGATTATTAAATTGTTTTTTTATTAGACCTGTGATTAACCGTAGCTCTTAGTTTAAGGCTTTTGATAAACAGTAAATATATCCAAACTAATATATTAAGTTAGTGCTACAAATTTTTACAAAAGCATTAAATCACGCATTTAGCTAATTTATTATTAATACTTATTTATAGCTTAACTTTTTCCATTATTAGTTTCTTATATGTGTCTCTTTTTTTTTTGATAATTTGGTTAGGTTTCATTTCATTGCATCTTTGTAAGCATTACAGATTAGCAGAAGAGGGGTTACTCCTATAGAAGGAGAAATTGACCCCATAGGCTATAAAATACAAGCCCCTTAGTCTAGAGAAACATCATACTTACATCCACGCAATGAATTCATCCATGCGACGCAGTCCTTGTTTAGCCAAAGCGTCAGCTATCATGTTGGCTTCTCTCTTCTTGTGCTTTATGGTGAATCGAGGTTCTGCATTCAAAGCATTCCTAATATAGTTCAAGAAGAAGTTGAGGTTCCAGGGGCCTCCCTTTTCATTTGAACATCATCTAACCGCGTTACATGAATCGGATTCCAATATGACATGAGTTGGATTGATACGGTTGCACCCCATGGTGATCTTTATGGCACGGTGGATTGCTAACACTTCCGCCGAGTTGATTTCCATAGGAGGAATAGGAGATGAAAAAATACACACAAAGTTATATGTGTCTCTTACTCTCTTAGAGTTAGATGTAGGCAATTTTTGGACCAAGTAGCTTTTATTGATTTTCTTGGGTTGGGAGTACTTTTTTTTTTTGAAAGAGAAATTTCATTAATTGAAGGTCAAACGACATCTACAATAAGTATTAAAGACAAACAAGATATAATCAGACAAGATCAAATCAAATTCATCTTCGAAAAAACTACAATGAACCAGATCGAGCAATACAGCGCAGCCCCTTGTATTTGCTGAATCGTGCAGCTATTGATGGGGAAATCCATCATTCTGACATAGTTTGGGGAAGAAAATTATTGATTTAACCAGGTTGACCGCATCCGAATTTCCAATACTTCGATGTTGATGGTCTTGAACTTCAAACATTAAGAACAATTTCTCATACCAATTTTTAAACTTCCATGTGGGAATTAAGAGAATAAAACTAAACTCCAAACTCCCATGAAATGAGAGAAAGAACCCAAAAATTGGGTAGAAAACTCTCAGAAAGAGAGAGAATGGAAGATTATTAATAACAAAAACAATGACTAGAAGAAAAAAGAAGAATTGAGGGCTTACTACCATCGAAATGATGATGGCAGCCCCAAACTAGAAGAGAAGGATTAGGGTTTTTTTGGGTTGGGAGTGCTTGGGTCACATATAGATCACCTTAATTTGGGCCAATTAAAATGTACTCGTCAACCCAAAAATTTTCTTTTCCATAATGTGATTCATCATTTTAGTGGAGCAATTAAAAGGCACTTAACTTCCCTAAGATTCGTACCGGTAAAAGGAAGTCAAATAATTTGGAGAATAATGGCTGCTCCATTTTCAATCCACCTTATTTAAGAGATCAATACCTGTGAAAAACTTGTTTTCTTCATCATACGATATCGGTACTATTTTACACAATCAGCTAATAAAATTAGCTAACAGCTAACAGTTATTCGCTAATTGCCAAACAGAGTCAATGTCACCAAAACCCATCCAAATATTCTATATTTTATTTGTATTTTTATTATAAAAAAATAAATAAATGGGAACAATCTCGACTTTTGATCTGTCTTTTTTCAATTCCCAAATCTTTGGATTTCTGGAATAAAACCAATACTTGGCCTCATTTAAATTTGTAAGATAACATTTGTGAATGTCACGGACTTAGGGTCCGTTCTGTTCAACTTATTTTGTCTTATCTTATCATATTTTATCTTATCTTATCTTATCTTATCTTATAAGATCTTATAAAATCTTATCTGATCTGATCTTATCTTATCTGATCTTATATTATATTATCTTATCTTATAAGATAGTTTATTGTGTGTGTCTAACATACATCTTATTTATCTTATCTTATCTTATCTTATCTTATCTGATCTGATCTTATCTTATCTTATCTTATCTAATCTGATCTTATCTTATCTTATAAAATCTTATATAAGTTAAAATAAGTTGAACAGAACGGACCCTTATTCACGTGGTACATTTAGTTTATTTGAACTTATAATAAATCTTGACTCTTCATAAAACTTCCTTCCTTGAATGATTATGCAAAATGCGTTGACATAAATTTAATTGGAGTTTTGGTGGTAAAAGTAACTTATTTAGCGTGAATTGTTCCACATAGGTAGATTTGGTAAAAACTACACGAGAAGATAACACTACACAGACCGAATACGAAAAAAAGGGTTAGTATCGAAGATTCCCGATCTGATTTAATTAAACTGGTTACTTTAATACAGCACAACTTATTTAATAGTTGGGTTTTTTGTGAAAAGCTTCCAAATACAAAAATGACACGAATACACTTGCTAAACAAATTTAGGATTTTAACGTACACTTAAAACCTAACTTCTCTTCAACCACAACCTAATAATTAAAGAAAAAAAAATGGGTAACTCACCAAATGCTTGCATGCAATTTTCCAGCAAATATTTTGAAAATTGCTACCCATCTATTGCAGATGGGTTTTTCCTGCGAAGATTGATCGTAAAAATCACCAACGATAACTGGATAAAGATGAGAAAATCCACCTCCAAAAAATAAAAATAAAAAAGATGAAATTTCCTATGGGCTTTTCCGGCAACAGGTTGCAAACCAGGCCAATGCTTTTCCACATTCTTCAGAACCAATCGGCCCAATTCTAGGGCCCAAGACGTAGTTTGAATATCTGGCCAACGCTTTTGTACTTGTAGACGCAGCATTTCCGTCTTGGTTTTGCTTAGTTTGATAAGGGCCCAATTCGAGTCAGGCTACAGCCTTTGGGCTTTGATTTTCTTTAAAGAGGAGAAAAGGTCAAATCATTTGGAGAAAGTAGTATCTTAAGCGTGTTAACAAATTATTGACAACTAATGCTTAATAATATGGAAAAATCAACAAGATTTAATAAAAGAAACTAGTTATTAGGCCGGGCTATCTTTAAGGAAGGAAAATTTTCATTTATTCATACTTAATATAATTTAAGATGATAACACTAAATATCACTTTGTACAATGGTTAAGACTTTTTAGTATATAAACTTGAAGTCGTAGGATCAAACTTTATACTACGATATCTAAATTTTTTTATATGTGGATTATATGGAGAGTGCCACGTAGTACCATTCCTTGTCTGGGAGCACCTTTTAATATATTAGTATAGATATTGGTGACATTGGCATACCTTTACCTTTAATTCGTTACGTGTATTTAAAGTTAATGTGCGAGGTAAGCATATTGTTCTATCCTATAATTCAATGGAAATTTCGAGTATTCGACTTGTGGGTATCCAAATTACCGAGTCAGTAATGAAGCATTTTCTTATGATCCGATTTCCTTATGATATTCCTACCACCATATAACATGGTTTTTTTCTTTAGGGGAAAGTTTTAGTTGGGATTGATGGCATTTCATAATATTCTTTACAATATATTACAAAAAAGTTGCCAAAATTTTGTGGTAGGACAACCCGTAATTATTTCCAATTTTCTATGTAGGATATTCTTACAACCACACAAAATGATGAACTTGGTACCAAGAAGTACAACATGAAAAGCTGTACGCATGTGATTGGTTTAATTCCAAAGCTCAAATCTATAAGTTGTTAGTTTATGAGGCATGTTTGGGCATGGACCCCCAGATTAAACATACCTATATAAAAAATTAATTTTCCTACCCATCATTAACAAGAGCCCTCTAATCAAACAGTAATTTTAGGTCCTCTTGTCCCTCTTGAATTCTTGTCTATCTCATAATTAAATGTTTTCTTCTTATTTTTTTTCGATTACTCCTCTATTCTTATTTGTTCTTTCTATTTTATTTTTTTGTCTCTCGAAAAATGTCTAAATAGGAAGAACAAATAGGAATAAAGGGAGTATAAAGCATTCCAGCCATTATTATAGTTTGCTGTTTGGTGAGAGTGAGAGATAACTCATTTGGTTAAAGCTTCTTTCCCGATTCCAGAAGATCTTGGGACTGATTTTCATTTTTCGTCCTTATGGTTCTCTAAACACCAAAAAAGAAAATTGATTATCGTTTGGTTACGTTAACTAGGGGAAGTAACATTTCTTACAAAGTTGTGTATCTCATTTTCACATTTTCTAAAAACATATTTGGTTGATCGATCATAAATTATAGTTTACTCATATTTACATATTCTAACAAATGATGTATCTTGGGTGGCGTGTTCCTTCAGAAAAAAGGCCTTGTTTGAAGTTGTCGTCCCTGACCCAATCATGCATATGATAGGGGTGATAAGAAACGGCCTCGCATCATCACGGGCTTGTAGAAAGTGCAAATAAAACTGTGGAGGTCATTGGAAAAATTTGAGATTCAATTTGCCTAAGTTACATTAGGCAAAACTAAAGCAAGTATTATAACTAAATATGAAATTAACGTTTAAGCCTCATTAATGCTACTTTTGGGTAAATAATAAAAATTGAGGCCTAGCGATGGGAAAAAGAAGTTGAATCTACCATTGGGAATAATTCTCAAGCTGAATAGGAGTCTACCATTGGGAATTTCCCAAAAATCTATTTTTCGAAAAAGATAGGGAAACAACTTTTTGACATTAGAGGTTGGGAATGAGTGACATATATTACATTTACGTCGTAAAGTTCTTGAAAATTACATCTATAAACAATAAAAAGTACAATAATAATATACGATATTTTTCTCTTTATATATTTTGGTTAGACATATAGGCTCGACCCGAATGCCTTATCTTAGGGGATGCAAGCCTAATTCAACAACAACCCCCTCGCCTCCCCCTCCGGCCCCACAAAAGAAAAACCCTAAGATTTTTGAACCCATATTGGAGGCACAAGAAAGGTGATCCCAACTATGGGTCATTCTCTTTTGATAATCCCAGCTATGAGTTATCTCACGACTTAACCCAACCCATCAGGGCCACCCACCTCCCCCCAAGCCAGCCTAATGCTATCATGAGGAATCGACCTCTAGACCTATTGTGTGGAAGGTGGGGGTGGAAAGCCACTGCTCTCCCAAGTCCCACCTCATCCTAGCTCACAAAGAGGACGTAGTATTGCCTACTTTACTGCCTCACTCTTTCTTTCTTTCTTTCTTCTAAGTCATACCTTTGATCTCTTTATTTATCTTGAGAATATTATTTTCGAAAAAAATGAGCTTGGTAAAAGATCAAAATATAAGTATATAGATCATAATTTGTATATTATTTTCACCCCATTGGTAATTTCAACTCTCTTAATGTATCCACGTTCTTCTTGGTTGGTATAAATAATTATTCCATAGATATCTATCTACTAAAACAAAGTGCAGTGTCTCTGATCTTAAACCTAATAACCCAATAATTAATATGGAAGAATGTGCATTAATTTGGGGTAAAATAATTATTATAAGAAAACAGATATTGTTTGGATTTAGGAATCTTAATGCCTTCAAAGAAAGTTTCGTAGGAAAGCAGCAACATATAGATAGATCTGTAAGTAAATTGAACATGCTATTCTTTGTGTTATTCACTAGCGTTTTGTTGTATTTTCAATTATAGAACCTTTATTTTTCTGACTGCAACCGACATTATGTTATGTTTGTATAGGATTTATTTATAAAATGTAAATAATTAATTTTATTAGTTAGTTGAGGGTTAGCTGATGTGAGTTAGTTAATGTCTAATTGTATATAAGTCTAACCTCTCTTATTTGTAACGATTGATTCATTCTGTTATAATAGAAGACATTTTCCTTCTTTCTCTCTCTAAACCTCTTTCACTGTGAGATTCCATAGCTAAAGTTTAGCTTCTTCATGGTATCAGAGCTCGATCTCTTTCATGAGATTGAGGTTTAAATCTAATTTTCTTGATTTCATATTCAATTCTTAGAATTTTCGCAGTTGTAATTAACGATTGCTTGAAAATTCTGAATTGAAGTTTTGAATTGAGGTTTAGTTTTGCGAACTGATTTGCGATTTACTTTTCTTGCAAATCGTTCGATTTTCTTCGAGAATTGTTTTACGATTTCGGTTTTTTCTGAGAACTGTTTGATTTCTATACGAATTAATGGCGCAAGATTATGAGGTTTCGATAAATGGCGAAACTAATGGAGCTGGAATTAGAGTTAATGGTGATAATGGAGGTAATATTGATCCTCTATTCATTTCAAACTCAGATAATCCTAATTCTTCACTTGTTGCTGCTATATTTTCTGGTAATCACTTCATGAGATGGAGTAGAAATGTGAGGAGAGCATTAATTGCGAAAAATAAAGAAGGTTTCATCAATGGAGTTTTAACAATGCCAGATGAAAAGGATAAGAACTTCAATAAGTGGAAACGTGCTGATTACATGGTAATGAGCTGGATTTTGAGTTCTATGAGTGCTGATTTAGCTGATGAGTTTGGATTTATGGAAAATTCAGCTGAATTGTGGTTAGAATTGCAAGAAAGATTTGGTCAAAGTAATGGACCTTTGATCTATCAACTGAAGAAGGAGATAGATAATCTGAGACAGGAGAATTTAAGTATTGTTGCTTATTATGGCAAAATTAAGAAGCTATGGGATGAATTACAGAGTTTGAAGATGTTTCCAATCTGTAGTTGTGGTGCTGTGAACAGTTGTACGTGTAATTTTTTAAAGAAATTGCAAGATCTGGAGGCGGAAGACAAACTTATGCAATTCTTGCTTGGTTTGAATAGTGGTTTTAATTCCACTATTTCTAACATTTTGTCCATGGATCCTCTCCCTACAATAAATCGTGCTTTCTCAATTGTTCAACAAATTGAGAAACAGAAGGAGGTTAGTGCTGATAATAATGAGATAGTTGCAGAAAGTAGTGCTATGGCTGCTCAAAGAGTATACAAACCAATGAATACACAAAGATATTTTCCTAATTCTGTTAAGAAAGATTGGAAAAAGGAAAAGATGGATAAAACTTGTGATCATTGTAAGGGACGAGGACACACTGTTGATCAGTGTTTCAAGATCATTGGATACCCTGAGTGGTATAACACAATCAAGGCAGGAAAGAAGCAAAATCAGAGAATGGCCACTACTACATAAATGGTCTATTGCAACCCCTAAAAACCGTTGCAATAGACTCGTTAACCGTTGCAATAGAGCTATTGCAACGGTTAGACAACGCTGCCGTTCTTTGCCCTTGCATTAGCTCTAAAGCAACGGTCTTGAACACCTAATGCAACGGCCAATTGCAACACTAATAAACCGTTGCAATAGATCTAATGCAACACATGTTTATTGTCTAATGCAACGCCTCTATGGTATCCCATGAACCGTTGCATTACATACTAAGCAACACATTTCAAAGTCTAATGCAACGCCTCTATGGTATCCCATGGACGGTTGCATTACATATGATGCAACACATCATTTCAAAGTCTAATGCAACGCCTGAGTGGTATACAAACAACCGTTGCAATTTCCCTTTTTGCATATTTAGGCTCTTTCGCAATGGATCTATAAATATGTATACCGTTAATTTGATGTTGATACGAGCTAAAATAATTCTAAAAATTCCAAATAATCCTAATAATACAAATTTAGATTTCCAAAAAGACCCATAAATATATTCAATATCATCCAATAGTTTGAAGATTTACAATACCAAGTACTTAATATAGTACTATCATATATATAACAAATCCCAATAGAAGTTGATCACCAAAACATATTTACTTCCAACCCAAAATATATATGTACCAAAAAATATCTAATTCTAGCGTAAATATATTACCAAAAAATAAGATTACTAGCTAGTTGCCTAATTAATTCCAATTCCATGCTCCACATTTAAGCGAGCTCCCCAACCAAAAGCTTGTCATTCGCGCGATACCAATTGTTCTTCATGTGATACATTTTCCGCTCCTTCATGTACCTATAGAATTATATAAAAGTTATCACAAGTATATTGTTTGCAATAATTAGTTTTTTACCTATATTAGTAAATCAACAAATTAGTGGATATTGTTTTTAGTACTCCACTAGAAACTCTTCATTCCTTCGTAAACAATTGATCCATGTTCATAACAAAAGAAATTACTTCATACTACTTCAGAATTAAAATTCTCACATAGAGGAAGAAAGTAATTATTCTCAACACTAATATCTTGAAAATGCGAGTTGCGAAAACAATGTGGAACCACAAATAACATACTGCATATAAGTATGAAGTCCAAGTTCTTGATTAATAGCTTCATCTTGTCCCCGACCCCCAAAAAGACAAATGTTCATGACAATTTCATTGATACGGTTCAACAGAGAGCACTAAACTACTAATCTTCTGAGAAATTTCAGCCTTCCTAGTTCCTAATGATTTTAAACAAATTGACAAGTTATATGGCTTTTGAGAACAATATTTGGATATCTGGACCAAATGTACTTTAAGAACCAATCAATTCAAGTGTCCAGAAAGAAGCTAATGAGACCCATAAGTAACAGAAATTCAGAGCGCTACTTCTCATATTCTTGGATCAGATTCATTTGTCGGACTTTTGGTTTCTGAAAAAACCCGTGAGTTACCCTCTCTCACCTCTCTCACGATATGTACTTCTTTCCAGCTTTTCGCCTCCGGTAATCTTTATCTTCATTCTTCAATAGTTCATCACATCAATCATTCATGGAATCATTCATTACTTTTTTTTAAATAGGAATCATTCAGTACTGATTTATTTAGTGTTAGATTTTCATCTCTACTGCTTGCATCTGAATATTACAATGAAGGTTGTTATTTCCTCTTGTTTCTCTTATTCTCTCTCCTGCAAAAGAACCCAATTCATCCAAGTTCGTCCATCTTGAATCACTAAATAATTTCGTTTTGCTCATCACTAGTTTGCTTCCTGCCTTCAATTTAGTCTTAAGACTTCATTACTCATTTATTTAGTGAGTAACTAGCAAAAAAGTTTGATTCATAAAAAAAAGATGAAGTATTTTTTGAATTTTGTAACAACATAGATTACTAAATGATAGATTTTGTGAAATTTTTGTCATTCTTGAACCTCATATAGTCATACTTCATGTCTTGCAATTGTAAATAAAAGCTTTATTTTTTTCATGAAATCAATACTTTATCACCCATTTTATAATTACAAGCAACAATTTACAATATTCAATAGCTGTAAATAACTCTTAACATAAGAAGATCACACTTTGACATGAAAAATTAGAATTCAAAGCAAAATGCACCCAAATAAATTTAAAGTAAGAAATTCAAGAGAAAAAAAAAAGAAACTAACCAATTATAATCACACTCATATAATCAATCAACCCAAATCCTTTCAATTATACGCATTATTTGCAATCAAGTTCCTGATAATATTCTGAACTTACAAATGAAACTAAATCCAATTAACAGAGAGATTGGAAAGGGTAGTACCTCATAGAGCAAAGAGAGGATGGAGAAGAAAGCAGTAACACCACCAGCATCGCCGGCGCGCGGAGGCGCCAGCCGCACAAACCGAGGAGAGGGAGGATGGGAGCAGCAACATCAAGCGAGAGGAAAGAGAAAGGTGCGAGCAGGGAATTACGCACAACAGGGAGGGGGAGAACTGAGATCCGGCAACTGCGACGGGCACCAGCGTGGCTGGCAGCAACATGACGGCATCACGGGGGGTCCAGCGGCGTGAGGCGTCGCGAGCAGCGGCGAAACAGAGCAGCGAACAGGCGAGGAGACAGAGAAAACGCGAGCTGCAGGGTGAGCTTCGGCGAGCTTGGGGCTCCGGCGAGAAGGCAGGATGGTGCGAGTGAGATGGTGATGTTGGCGCGGAGCCGCGAGAGAGAGAGAAGAGGGAGATCGGGGGAGAGGTGAGATAGGTTTGGGGTTTGGGTCTCCACGGGGGAGGAAAGAGAGATTAAGTGAGGGTTTTAGGGTTTTGGTCATTAACCGGCAACAAAAAAGTGTAAGGGATCTTAGATTTTTTGGGGAAATAGAGGAAAGCTAATCAGCGCACTTATTGCTAATCCAACACCGTTGCATTAGCTATTAGGATAATGCAATGATATAAACACTGTTGCAATGGTTATTAGACTAATCGTTGCAATGGTTATAAATGGCGTTGCATTTTAACTGTAATTGCGATAAGGGTTGCATTAGTATCACCCGTTGCAACAAACGTTGCATTAGCATATGTCGTTGCAATAGAGTGTTGCTTTATGGTTAACAGTTGCATTAGACCGTTGCAATTGCTCCAAAATGTAGTAGTGGGCTGCTAATGTGCAAACTGAATATGAAACTGCTAATGTGGAGAACAATGTTACTAATCAGAATCAATCTATGACTGGAATTAATTCTGAAATGCTAGCTGTGATTTGTCAGCAAGTAATGAGATCCATGAAAGGCAAGCAAGTAGCAGAAGAAGGCGATACTTCCAGTTTTGCAAGTTTTGCAGGTATTGATTCTTTCATTGGTTCTGTTTTAAAGCAAAATAATTCTGTCAATTGGATAATTGACTCTGGTGCTTGTGACCATATGGTATTTGATGAACAAATATTAGTAAACAAAACAGTATTAACTTCACCAATAAAGGTGGGATTGCCTGATGGGAGTTATAGATTGGTAAAAATGACTGGCAAAGTGATATTGAGTGATGCATTGATTTTGCATAATGTACTGTTGGTTGAAGGGTTCAGACATAATCTTATGTCAATTGGTCAACTTATTGATAAGTCTGGAGTTACAGTGGTGTTTAATGAAGATGGTTGCTGTTTTCAGGACCTTACTAGTAAGAATGTGATTGCTGTTGGTCATAAACACAATGGATTATATTACTTCAATGCACATTCATTGCTGAATTCAAGGGAATCTGAGGTATCAGAAGTTGGTAATTCATGTAATGCTGCAGTTACTGAATTAGTTGTACAGAATAAAGTTCTTCCTTCTAAGACTAGTACAAGCATAAAGAATAAAGGCATTTCTGAGATGAATTTAGAAATAATGCATGCAAGATTAGGACATGTTTCATTGTCCAAAATGCAGCATATACCTATGTGTAATTGCAAAGGCTTGAAAGAGTATAATTGCACTGTGTGTTTTCATTCTAAACAACACAAGTTGCCTTTTTCCATTAGTCATAGTAGAGCTGATGCATGTTTTGATTTGATTCATCTCGATTTGTGGGGTCCTTATAAGGTGGTTGCTTTGAATGGTGCTTCTTACTTTCTTACTATGTTGGATGACCATAGTCGAGTTGTATGGACATTCTTATTACACAATAAGCAACAAGTTGCTAAGGCTGTTGCTGATTTCCTGGCTTTGATTGACACTCAGTTTAGCAAGAAAATAAAGCACATTAGATCAGATAATGGTACTGAAGTGATTAAGGAACAGTGTTTGAGACTTTTTGCTGAAAAAGGTATAGTTCATCAACGCAGTGTGCCTTATGTTCCTCAGCAGAATGGTAGAATTGAAAGAAAACATAAGCATCTATTGGAGATGATTAGAGCTTTCATGTTTCATGCTAATCTTCCTAAAAAGTTTTGGGGAGATTGTCTTCTGACAGCTACACATGTTATTAACATGTTACCTACTAAGGTGTTGAATTGGAAATCACCTTATGAGGTTATGTTTAATAAACTTCCTTCTTATCACAATCTGAGGGTGTTTGGTTGCCTATGCTATGCATATAACATGAATATGCATAGAGATAAACTTGATACTAGAGCTCGAGAATGCATATTCTTGGGGTACCCATATGGACAGAAGGCATACAAGATGTATGATTTGCATACTCATACATGCTTTGTATCTAGAGATGTGATATTTTTTGAAAAGGTTTTTCCTTATCCTATTACTTTTCAAAATAATGTTTCACTTACTATTCCTCTTGTGAATTTTGGTGTTGATTGTGATATTAATGAACTAGTTTCTGATGCTATTCATACTTCTAATAATGATACTGATGATTTTTCTCTTAATTCTCATCATCAGTACTCATCTTCTTCAGATACTATTCCTCTGAATCCCCATACTCATTCCAATTTTCTTTCTTCTAGTTCTTCTCTTTCATCTTCTATACCACCTTCTCCTTCTCCCACTATTAATCCTCGACAGTCTTTAAGACATGTTAAACCATCCACCAAATTTACAGACTTTGTAAACACATACATTCCTCACAAAAATGTTTTACCTGCTGCCCATACTTCTACCAATGAGTCAGCTTCTTTTGCTGTTAACTCTCATCACATTATTGAACCAAAATACTATAATCAAGCCAAACACAACCCTCACTGGATTCAAGTCATGGCTAAAGAATTAGAAGCTTTAGAAGCCAATGAAACTTGGGAACTTACTTTTCTTCCTGCAGGGAAGAAGGCTATTGGTTCAAAATGGGTCTATAAGACCAAATTGAAATCTGATGGCAGCATTGATTGGTATAAGGCTCGTTTAGTAGCTATTGGATACCAACAGATTGAAGGCCAGGATTTTACTCAAACATTTGCACCAGTAGCAAAATTGGCTACTGTGAGAGTGCTCATTGCAGTTGTTGTTGCCCAGAACTGGCCTTTGTGCCAGTTAGATGTAAATAATGCTTTTTTACATGGGTTTTTGGATGAAGAGGTATATATGTTACCTCCTGCTGGCTATGATAAAGCTTGTCTTGGTCAAGTTTGCAAGCTAAAAAAGTCTATATATGGACTTAAACAGGCTTCTAGACAATGGAACAAAGAATTATCAAAATTCCTTAAGGGTATTGGTTTTATTCAATCCAAACAGGATTACTCTTTATTCACTAGAAGATTGGCAGGAGAATTTCTTGTTATTTTAGTATATGTGGATGATATGTTGGTTACAGGCACCAATATGCAACAGATCAATGACGTTAAGCAAGCTCTTGATCAAGCATTCACTATCAAAGATCTTGGTGATCTCAATTACTTCTTGGGTGTCCAAATTTCCAGAACATCTAATGGTATCTTCTTATCTCAACAGAAATACATTAGAGATATTATTACTGATTGTGGTATGGAAACTTGTGATGTTTCTCCTGCTCCTTTACCTACTGGTTTGAAACTTTCCACTGAAGTTGGTGATGTTCTTGATGAACCTGATATTTACAGAAGACTCATTGGCAGATTACTTTATTTAGGTCTTACTAGACCTGATTTGTCATATCCTGTACAACATCTTAGCCAATTTTTACACCAACCAAGAGTGCCACATCTTAGGGCAGCTTTGCATATTGTGAAGTATTTACAAGGCACTATTGACTATGGTTTATTTTATCCTGCTGCTAATGGCTTACAGATTACTGCTTATAGTGACTCAGATTGGAGTGCATGCCAATTTAGTAGTAGATCTCTTAGTGCCTATGCAGTATTTTTTGGAGATAGTTTGGTCTCATGGAAGACCAAGAAACAAACAACAGTCAGCAAATCTTCAGCAGAAGCAGAATACAGAAGTATGTCTGCCACTGCTAGTGAAATAGTGTGGATACATGGTTTATTAGAAGATCTTGGAGTTCATGTTCAGCTTCCTATCACTATGTGTTGTGACAACACTTCTGCAGAGCATCTTGCACAAAATCCCAAATTTCATGAGAAGACAAAGCATCTAAAAAGGGATATGCATTATGTTCGAGAACAAGTAGAAGATGGTTTCATCTCTACAACTCATGTCAAGAGTTCTGATCAATTAGCAGATTTACTCACCAAATCTCTTGCCTCTACTCAGCATCATTTCCTGTGTTCCAAGCTTGGCCTTGTTTCTCAAGTCCAGCTTGAAGGGGGGATATAGGATTTATTTATAAAATGTAAATAATTAATTTTGTTAGTTAGTTGAGGGTTAGCTGATGTGAGTTAGTTAATGTCTAATTGTATATAAGTCTAACCTCTCTTATTTGTAACGATTGATTCATTCTGTTATAATAGAAGACATTTTCCTTCTTTCTCTCTCTAAACCTCTTTCACTGTGAGATTCCATAGCTAAAGTTTAGCTTCTTCAGTTTGTGTAACAATACTTGTGACTTTATTTATGAGTTATAACAACTCTCTTTATGCGCCATTATACTTTACGTTGTAGTAAAATGATGATCTGATCAAAGTGCAAGTCGAGCTTTATTTTCGTACACCTACTATACATCTGAATATTCCTCTCTGTTTCTTCCACGGGGTTTATTTAGGAAGGGGTTGTTTTTTTTTTTGAAAGAGAAATTTCATTAATTGAAGGCCAAACGGCATCTACAATAGGTATTAAAGAAAAACAAGATACAATTAAACAAGACTAAATCAAATTCATCTTTGAAGAAACTACAATGAACCAGATCGAGCAATACAGCGCAGCCCCCTTGTATTTACTGAATCAAGCAGCTATTGATGAGGAAGTCTATCATTCTGATATAGTTTTGGAAGAACATTCTTGATCGAGTCAGGTTGACCGCATCCGAGATTTCAATACCTTCATGTTGAGTCTCGAACTTCAACCAATGAGAATAATTTCTCATACCTAAAAGCAAAAGAACCATACTCACAACTCCCATATGGGAGAAGGAGATTTCCAAAACAGAAACTAAAAACCCCATAACAGGGTTTGAGAAAATCTCATAAAGAGAGACTAATTTATTAAACAAAACAAGAAAATGAACTAAAAACTGAAAATAAAAGGGGAAAAGGGGCTTACTATGGATGAAATCATCCATGGCAGCCCCTAATTGATGAAGAAAGGGTAGGAGAGGCTAGGGTTTGAGAGAGAGAAAAAGAGAGAGGGGGCGGCTAATTATCAAAGCCTAACTCATACATATTTTTAGGAAGGGGTTGTTTCTTCCACGTAAAGTGTACTAATTGAGTTATTTATTTATTAAAATATAATATAATTAATTAAAACTTATTTGAATAGAATTAAAAAAAATTGTCCTGCTTTTTGTGTGCTAGTGTTTCTTATTGGTTGTTTTTATAACTATGTCCTACCACTTTATAGTTAAATTTTAAAATCACTTTGTAATCAATCAATAAAAACTAATGGTACACAACTGGTACACAAAATATAGGACAAAAGATTCGAATTCGTACATATGAATTTATGTAAGTCGTAAGATTAACTTTGAACAACTTTTTTTTTTTGGTGAACAATGGCATAATTATATAGAACCAGTCATAGCGTTATTACACTCTGAGATGTATGCATTCATACAAAAATTAGGAGGGAAAGGGAAACTCCTAGTTACATTCATGCACTCATCAAAACTTCTTGCTTCCTTAGCTAGACAATCCGCAAGTTGATTCTTTGTCCGAGATATATGGATGATCTGAATATCATTAAACTCATTGCATAGCTCCCTGCATTGAGATAATACACTCGAGTACATGTTACTAACACTTGGCTCACTATGTAGGAGCTGAGTGGCTTGCAAATTGTCTGAGTATAAAACACACTGAACCATATTATCTTTTCTCGCCAAAGTCAGTCCCTCTTTGATGCTTAGTAATTCCGCCATCAGAGGAGGCATCGCATAAGTTTGCCTACAGTAGCCCTTCATCCACTGTCATGTATTAGTTCTAATAACCCCACCAAGTCCAAATGGAGAGTAGATGTCCCTGAAGGAAGCATCCGTATGGATCGTAGAAAGGGAAGGCCCATTATGCAAGGGATACAATGACGGTTGGGGAGGGTTATAAGGTGTGAGGGTCCGCATTTTTCGATGTAGGACATGCTTGGCAAAATCCCAAGCATGGCTCTTAGCTCGATAAATAATGTGAGAAGGATTTGGAAGAATAACTTTTTCAAAGACATGCAAATTGCGAGCTTTCCACAATTCAAAACAAACCCAAGGGAAAAGGGAGTTCCAAGCTAAACCCTGAACGATATCCGATGACCCTAAGTTATTACAGAGCCACATAGCGTGACTCCCACGGCTAAGGGCAATCGAAGGAGAAATAGAATTCCAGACTTGGGTGGGTAGGGTGCAGTCCCTAAGGATATGCAGGCTGTCCTCTCTATGAGCATGGCAACATGGGCACAAAGGGGAAGGAATAATGTTACGAGTATTTAAGAGACTATTGTTGGGGAGGCGGTCTCTCCAAACAAGCCAGAGGAAGAATCTAACTTTCGCCAGGGGGGGATTTCCAAACCTTAAAAACGGGGGACTCTAAGGGCAACGACTCACCTACTATAACCCTTAAACTTGCTTGATATGCCATGTATGGCTAAGGAGAAACCTTTTATGGAAACAAATTTAGAAAGGGGGTTAATTGGTCAAGTTTGTGGGGGTCAATAGAGGGAGGAATAACCAAGATTCTATCATGGATCTCGGGGGGAGGGGGAGAGAAATAGAGAGAGAACCAAAGTTCCATGTTCCATTAGCTATGATATTTGAAATGCACGCACATATTTGACTCATTGGCATTGAGGGGACCATGAATAAATTTCCTCAAAGGTCCAATGCCTAACCAGTCTTCCTCCCAGAGATTGATTGATTTGCCGTTGCCTAGGGCCCAAATACTATTTCTTGCAAGTAAATCCCATCCATTCCCTATACCTTTCCAAATGGGAGAACCATATTTAAACTTATTTAAACTTTGAACAACTTTAATCGCCACTTAGCTTGTTATCTACTCATATGACATTTTTTGAGCTTATGATATTTCTAATATTTGTATTTGTTTTTAATGTGAAATGAACATAGTCCTTCTCTTTCCTGTATCTAGATTTTGTTTCCTTCAAGGAGTTTTTCATAATTAGTTTAATGACATTTGAATAAAATATTATTGTTGGTAAGAGTTGTAGTATGACAATTCAAAATAATCATCACTTTCAAATGACACAATCACACAAAGATGTATTCAACGAGTGCATCGTGCTTACAACAAGGGTTTAGACCTTTGGTCATCCCGATTTACCAAAGAAAGAATCACTTTCTTACGAATTTGAATTTTATGTGATCATTTGGAATGACTAAAACTATTGTATACGATACATCCATTTTGTACACAAAATATGTTGTTCATCATATTATTCCTTTTGTGATTATAGACGTAATTACTTCTGCAACAAAATACCCATAAATCACTGTAAATGTATTCGGATTTGGACTAATCTGTTTGAATTAAATCCCTAAGATGTATTTTACGGATTTGGACTAATCTGTTTGAATTAAATCCCTAAGATGTATTTTACCTATATGAATCACAAATAGTAATTAACTATTACTCTTATTCAAACAAGATTTAGTCCTAATCTTATTGGTTAATAATATCAAAGCTAATTTAAATAACCAGGTTAGCTCATAAATACCCACATACAAAAATATATAACGATAACCATGCTTATACTCCCTCCGTCCCATAATATAGTGCTTACTTCTTTTTTTGCACGGGAATTAAGGAGAGTGGAGGGAATAGTAGGATCTCAAAAAAAATATTAATAAAGTACCTTAGTTTTGTTTTCCTTTTAAAAAAATAAAAAAACGATAAATGTTCCTTGGAATGGTGTAAAGTAATAAATAGAGGCACACATTTTAAAAGAAAAAGTAAGGTATTTTGGAGAATTTGTGTAAAGATTGAGGATAATTTAGTCCAAATAAATTGATAAAAATAAAATAAAGACAAAATTTTGGGACACCCAAAAGAAATATAAAGACTATATTATGAGACGGAGGGAGTAGTAAAATTTGCTCAACATATTATATAAATCCGTCAAATTAATGCTCAACAGTTATATATAACTATATAAGTATTAGGTATCTTGAGAAATGAGAAGAGACAGAGAGGAGTAACTACTACGTTCTCCATGTCATCTTTAACTAAAACAATGCGGATAATAGCAGTAATGCAGCATTTAACTAAGTTATAAGAATGTTTTAAAAATAGATTTCTTCTAAAAAACAAAGATTAATTTAGACTTTACGCAACAAAACCTAAATGAGTCTGTCACTTACTAATGGATGCATGGCACCTTCCTCATATAAATAATTAAATATGTGCAGTATAGTGTAAATTAGAGTGATCGATCTAACGTACATCTCTCATGTATGTGGAAAGGGCCAGAAAATTAAGATTGTTAATGATTCCATATTTTATTCAATTAAGCAAAGGATGAACCAAGTTAGGTAAGTGTAACATGGGTTCTTGCCTGGACTAGTAGGGTCAGATCATGTTATCTATTTGACTATTTAGCTATAAGTTCATATATGTATGATCTCACCTATCACATATATTCATATAAAATATACCAATCATCCAAAATTAATTGTCACTATTCTGTATATTGTCGGAATCCTCATAACAATATTTTTTTGCACAAAATTAGCTATTCACATTATTCCAATGATTCTAGCAGGGTATTAACCTTCTCTACGTACGTTTCTTTAGTAACTCCCGAAAAAATCTAAAGTTGCATATATAATGAGTGCGTCTTGGGTGCAATATGTTATACCATAATTTATTTTGTAACATGCATAATAATGACATAAACTCCAACAAGAATGACATGGACTATACGAATAATGGCATGAATCTCATGTCATTTTTTCATTAATTTCATGTCCCTTGAGTTCTTTGTACAAATGAAGCGGTGGTTTGAGGGTCGTTACACCCAATAATTTGTGATATATAATTTATTCTTTAGACATTGTGCATGATCACTTTTTCCATACATCCTGAAAGTATAATATGATGATTATTTTCAAGCAAAAAGAGTACCTTCAATTGGTATACAAACATTGTATAGATACTATTATAACTAGTTTAGTGCATATATATATATATATATATATATATATATATATATATATATATATATATATATATATATATATATATATATATTATATAAGGAGTCATAAAAATAATTATATAAACGATATTCAATATCAAAATATGAATGCCGCTCATAAATTATATCTTTTCTCATTTCAAAAATAAAAAAAAAAAAAAAAAAAAAAAAAAAATAAAAAAAGTGTTTTCACTTATTTTTTTGGAACTATGAAGAATAACTTTACCAATTAATCGAGTTATATAATATTAAAATACTTATTACTTTTCAATGATTATAATGGTAGTAGACTAGTAGTATTACTAATATGTACAAAATAAGAAGGCCCAATAAATGACGAAGGATATGGATAGAATGAATAACGTGCAAATAATAGTAAAAGGCCGGACAAATGTGGAAAGAAGAAGAAAACAAAGTTAGGTACACTATCTGAGCGTAACCCAAGCTACCAACCATCCCCCCACCGCTATCATCACTTCCAACATCATTAGATTTCCAATTCAAGGGTTTGCTAAAGCCTTTTATTGCTATTTCTCTAAGATTGTTGTCTCTTACTATTTTGAGCTATCTCATTCATGTAATTCATTCATATGTGGATTTCTTGGTTTTCTTGATATAAATAAATGGAGAATTATATTTGCATTAATTGTATCGATTAACGCGTAATCGTGTCATAAATTTCTCAAATAATGCTTATTTCGGAAACGTATTTAATCTTTATCTGCAACCCTAAGGGTTGCATATATCAAAACCCATATAATATTATAAACATTAGATAAAAAAAACCCTTCTATATTTCTTGTTTACGAGTTCTTTAATGATTACTGAATGTTGATTCATAAAAGCATCACTTTCCTAAAATAGCAACACCTAATAATGTCCGGATTAAAATAATTCCCCCTTAGAGTAAAATGATTACTATTAGGAAGTGTAATTAGTCTTGTTAACTCTTATGACATTTGTGATTATATTGCCATATATATATATATTGTTAAACATAGGAAATCATGTGCATATTCCAAGCACAATATTATAATAAAATTTTCTTTTGAATTGTTAGAATTTGTGGTGGATCGGCTTTTAGGGGTTAGAAAAGCCAAAATCTTTGACTAAAGAGCTACTAGTAAAAGCTTTTTGGAATTTTGATTTCATCATCTTATGCCTTTTAGCAGATTTCATGGGGTATTCATTGAAATGGGTGTATAATACCCCCCATTTATAGTCTCTAGATATCGCAAACCTATGAAAAACGAATTTTTGTTGAACGTATGTATGTATCTGATCATTTCTCATTTACGTATCACATTCGGTGGCTCAAGCTATAGCATACTCGAATATACATAATACACGTTGTACAATTTCTCAAAGACCCCCCTTTAATTTTGTATAATATAAATTCATGTAGCAAAATTAGGTAAGAATACAAACCTAGGTAATAGATCCAATTAGAGAAACAAAGTTATTGAATTGATTCACTTCATATAGTATTGACTTCAACATGTGATATGCCACCTACAAAAGGCTAATCTTGCCTAATCTCCACTCTCCCTCTCAAAAAAATATTCTCCATTTTCTTTACCATATTGAATTTTTTTATTTAGCTTACTAGTTACGAATTTATTCATCATTTACTCATTTGGATCTCGCCTTTTTATTACATCTTGCTTATTTGAATTATTTCAAATGAGTAATGAGCAAAAAATTAACTTGAGTGTATCATCCTTACGTTACGACCTCACGGTATACCTAGGTGTATGCATGTCCCTAAATATCTCTTGTTAAATAAGATATACCCTAGACAAGGAGATGAACTGTATATGCCCCTTAGACATTGGGCTTTAATTAACTAGAAACCTTCAAAAAGATATAATTGCATTTTGGACCCCATGTGTCATGTGAACGTTACGTTCTATCTAAAAAACTTTATCTGCTGCTTTAATTGCTGATGTGCTGATTAAGACCAAAAACCAAATTAATCTTCAGCTGTGTGTGAACAAATTTGGTGGATGTTTACGTAAACGCGCAGGGTTAATTTATCAAAAGGAAAGGTGCGTACATAATGCAATCAAATTGCGGCTAAAAATGTATGTAGATTCTTCATTATCTGGGATACATGTCATTGAACTTATCAAGGTTCGTTCAGTATTGTTTGTTGTACCTAGAATTCTAGGTAATCGCATCAAATTTTGGTTCCCAAAAGCATGAAGCGCAATATTTATCCTTTAATAGGCCCTGTTCTTTTAGACTTATTTTCGTTCGATTCTCTTCGCATTTCGTTTTCCGTCGCCCGCTTCAATTCGGCCCGTCCAATTCAATTCATTTCGGTTCGCTTTCTCTCAATTCAAAAGAATGGGGCCGCCGAGCTAAAACCTATATATGTTTGATCTTGTCATGACTTTCTATAATTAAACAATAATCACTAATGTGATCAATCAGTAATACACGGGATATCCAAAGATAAGTAAAAAGAGAGCCCAATTGTTTAGCTAGAAAATACTTCCTCCGTTCTTATTCTATTGCAACAATGAGATTTTTACATTATTCACTCACGACCCTTTCACTATCTCTTGTGATTTTTACGTAAGGAAAAATATACTACGTGTGGAATCTTGTTAGATGCGTCTCGACTTATCCTTTCAAAATATCAAATTTGTATAATTTTTACTAAAACGTAATTAAAGATATTAATAGTTAAAGTTGTGCGATCGACAAACGCAAAACTCCATTGTTGCAAACTCGCAATGTAAAAGAATGGAGGTACGTAGTATATGTGAAGCAAACTATCCTACAACATAGATGTGATGTGATAGATCGATGGAAAGTACATTTGTTGAGATATAAAGTATTAGATGATGCCTAATAACCTAGTGATGACAAAATTCGCCAAATAAAATACAAAGTAATGTAATCATATATATACATTAACCTGACTGCATGCTTAAGACTTTGATGTGTCTAAATCATGACCGATGATATTAAGTAAATGCTTAATTAAATGTAGAAAATGAGCTCTCCAAGATTAAAACCAGCAGTGATATAAAAATTTCAGTATATGCACATTTTTTTCTTGAAGCCTCAAGTAGACAAATACCACTATCGCTAGCCATGCTTGCAATAATTTTAATGCTACAACCTTTACTCCTACAGTGATCAAACCCGTTATGTACATAACTTCTATATATGACTTATAAACGAGACGCACGTCCATTTGTGTTACAAAACATTGATTTGCTACAGATTCAAACTATCATTCAAAATTCACAAACCAATAAAATTTATTCTTAGGTTCCAAATAATCATAGCTTATCATACTAAATTTACTCACGTAAGATTTACAAGTTACAACGATTGTAGGGAATATTTTCTGAAATATTAATTTTGCGATTAATATTAATCATCAAAGAGGTTAACTTAGTAATTATGGTTTCTTGGATTGGAATAAGAGTCTTTTGGACCTTTTTCTAGAAAAAGAAGAATTAAGAAAAAGTAAGGGAACAGTACATTATATTATTTATTTGCAAGTTAAGATCCCATTACCAGTTAGTAGCAATGAATCCCATTCCACACTGTATTTGCACATGATACCCCTTTTCAGTCTATCCCTTTGTTGTGACCCTTCATAATACCCCACCATCTCATCTCATCTCATCTCATCTCATCTCATCTCATCCCATCTTTAAGACTTTAACTAACCAACTGTTTCTTTCCCCCCTCTCTCTTAATCATTCTTTTGTTTTATTTAAGAGGGGAGATTTGGTTACCTACCCTCCAAACATGTCACATGTTTTCAGCTTCTATATATTCTCAAAGTATAAGTTACACCCCCTCTTTTCCTTTTAGAGGATGAAGTTTATATGATTATATCTTAATATTTACCATTGTTTTGATTGCCGATAATTTGCTAATATATAGCACAAATAACGTATGTATATATATACCCATCTTGCCAAAAAAGAAAAAGTATGCATGTCCATGCATGCATGACTAATCACATTACAAAGCTGTTTGAGTACAGACTGGTCCAAATTTTGGCCTAATTGTTGATAAAAGGACTAAATTATTAATCTAATATTGAATGACACATATATTGATAGAAACTAATTGGATATAAGTTTTGGACTTGCGATGATCTACTAACAAAAACTCTTTGTATCGTATGTATTATTCCTTTCCATAATACTAACTGGATACATTTTTATTCTAGATCGTTCAAATAATAGGCTATTTTCTAATTGATTTGGTAAGATTAATTTGAACTTTCTGGCTCCCATGTTTCTCTTAATGATACACATAAAAAATATTTCAACAAAAAGAATATAATATTCACATGACCGAGATAGAAAATTTTAAATTAGTTGCATTACGTTAAATAGAACATAAACTAAATAATATGCTGCTCTCAAGCTGTCTAACAATTTTTTTGATACGCAATTAGTTTGACATTTTTAAAAGTTTTCCTTCTTAAAGATTTTGAAATTACGTACATACAAAACAGGCTGCATTAGGTAAGCTAGTAGTATATAAATATAATTATACAATATGCTCTAATCTGGGCCGAAATTTTCAATGAATATTAGGTATCTTCAGTGTCACATTACATAATTAGACGAGCATTAACTTGAACTATACGTGGAATATGATTATAAAATGATAAGTAAAAGTGCGACGGTATAAAGTTAGGTAGAGAAAGACCTGCCATTGTTTGTGTAAAATTCATATATAGAAGTACTATAACTCTATAAGTATATAGAATAAGATTTCCATACATGTGGGCAGATCAGAAAGAACAATAAAATCAAGCCATGCAAAGTTTGGTAAAGAGACAATTTTGATCAAAATTTGCTGGACCCCCTCTGTCAAATACTCAAATTAATTGCTAACTTTAAATTCATCCCTTTTTTCTTAGGAAGTTTCAAGTCCTTAATTAAATTTGGGGAAATTTGCAGAATTACTAATTGATTAATGCAATATTTAGCCTCAAGACAGAGGCGCTAAAACCAATGTCAAGGTCTACTTGCCTCTAATCATTTAATGTGAAATGCTGTTAGCTGACTACTACTCCATATATATACTTCTATCTGCTTAATTAAAAAGGTCTACTTGCCTCAAATGAATAAGAAGCTAATTAGAATTAGTAAGTGTTTAATTAGAACATCTAGTTAAGTACTTTTTATTTGACACAGTTTCCAAGTGCTTATTGTTTAATAGGAGTTCAACACTATTTACATGGCCCTTTTGACTTATTTTCGATTCGCTTCGGTTCGATTACTTTCTCTTATGTTCAGCTCATTTCAGTTCAATTCAGTTCAGTTTCACGCAGTCCAAAAGAACGGGGCCATAAACATATACTTCGTTCTTTTCTTAATAGATGCATCATATCGATTAAGAGCATGCATATATGCTTAACGCACAACTTTAACCATTATTAATTTCTTAATTACAAATCATCACAAATTATGTAACAATAATTTTTTCAAAATATAGATTGATATTAACCCAATAACAACTAATATATAATGACATTTATAGTTACATATAAGTAATTAGAAAAGGTCAATGTTAATATCTAGATAGTGTAAGAACTCAATATGACACATTCATTAAGAAATGGCCTGGTTGAAGTAAAATGTAAAAATTGATCATTAGTTCATGCAATGGGCTCAAACCAACATTAAAAGATAAACATGTCAAATCATTCGTCTAGCTAGCTAAATTTCGACCTGGGAAAATGCAAGTCGTTCATTATATATAGGTTTCCTTTGGATCAATTTGGATCGAATCAATTTTTTAATTAAATTACTTCAGAATTCAAATCTCTTGTGGTTAAACCTATTTGAAACCCTAAATTCTCATAGAAGTTCTAATCATTAGGTATTTGAGTTCGGGAAATAATAATGAGTACTATATTCATAATTAAATTATTGAAACTACAATTGTCACTCTCATGATTTGTAATAATAATAACCTGGGGTAAATGAAGATGCCCGCAGCCAAAATTTAAAAAATAAGAGCCCAAAAAAACAAAATATATAAAAAAATTAAATTATTTTAAAATTTAAAAAATATATGAAAAAATCACACTTGTTTCCCCCACAATAAAATTTAATTTAAATATATAAATCTAAATTAAATTAAAAAATTAACCTAACCAACATTTTATTAATTAAATTATAATTATTATTTTTTTTAAACCGTATCGGCCTTTTATTATTCCACTCCCTGTCAACCTTTCATGTAATACTAATTTTTAAGCAGCAAAAAGAAAAATTGAATAAGCAACCACAGCACTAAAATACTACTCGTACTTTTTAAGTTACCAGTCATGCGGGAAATCTCAAGACCATATATAGAAGTGATCATTTAATTATGTGATTCATAATTCACACTTGTACAAACAAGCTTTAGATTGCCCTAATAATAACCCGTATGTAAGTTACCAACCAAACTAGATGAGAACATCCAAAAGTAGTCAAAAATACAACTCTCACAACAACAAAAAAGACATGATTTAACATAAAAGTGATAAAATGAGATCAGAAAGGTTTAGCACTTAATAAGCAGATTAAGTTTTGCAATTTCCGCAAGTTTTACCTGATACTTTCTGGATCAAAAGTAAGACCAAGTTAATAAAGGAAAAAGATATTAAAAAAAAAAAGTTGTTTTCGTTTTGCAATTCCATCAAAGCTTGCCACCCAAATTGCATAGACCAGATTTTTTTATATATTTTTAATTATTTACCCCCCTTTCCTATGAAAGGATAGGAATTTCCCACTTGTACTTTTTTATTTTTGGTTGAGTCAGCATATTCAATCATATGTGGATAAATATCTAACTTCATAGAAGTTCTATTACCTTTTTAGCCCCTTTTTTTTATAATAGTTCACTAGTTCTTTTGGGCTTAAAACGTTCTCCCCAACTTATTTTCGCTCCGTTGGGTCGCATTCCGCCAGTCTTGGGCCCAATCGGCCCGAGTTCGGCCAATTTAATTCGCTTCCTAAATTTTTATCATTACTATTAGTTATAATTTAATTCGCTTGTCCGTTGCAATTAGTTCGCTTCGGTTTGCATCGGCCCGCTTCGGTTCAATTCGGTTGTTTTATGCCGAAGAGAACACGCCCTTATTTTCTGTTCGGTTCGGCTCAATTTACTCGCATTTCGTTCTCGCCCGCTCAATTTGAATTTAGCTTAATTCATATTCTCTCGTAGCCTAAGACAAAAGAACGGGCCTAATTTCGCTTTGGTTTAATTTGGAAGACCGTCATTTTGGCTTATGTATGTAATATACTTTCTTCTAGATAAATATGTAATATGGAGGGTGATGTTGATCTAGACAAGTAGAAGAAATGGTAAAAAGGTGTAGATGATGGCTGGTGAGGAAAAATAACGAACACCACATACTAGAAAAAGTAAGTTGCAACTAACTAATTCAAAACCATTTTTTTATAAGTTCTGAATCCATCATTAATGAAAATGCATTTTTCTAGTATGTAAAAGAAGCTAGAAAACACTTTCTAGGAGATGATATTTAAAAAATCAACAAATGACTATATTTGTCTAAGGCCTTATAATATAGAAGTACTTGTTTAAATTCATTACAAAGACTAAATATATAGTATTTCATTAGAGAAATTTAAGTCTGTTTCATACATAAATTGTTGGCATAAAAGACTTCTAGTTTACTTCTAATTTAAGTCTGTTTCATACATAAATTGTTGGCATAGAATGAAGTGTTTTTTTAATAGTTACTTCAAGTCATTCAATATAGTACTCCCTCCGTCCCATATTATAGTGCTTGATTCTGTTTTTTCACGGGTATTAAGGTAAATAGAATCTAAGACAAATGTAAAGAGTATTTGTTTATTGAAAATAAATGTTATGGGGAAAAAGGTGATTTTAGGAGAGAGAATGATAATAAGTGGTGAAAGAAGATTAACATTTGACTAATTCAACCCTCAGGTTGAATAAACAAAGTAAAATACTATTTTCAAAAAGCAAATAAATAATGGTGGCACAATTTTTCTAGGAAAATCATGAAAAGGTGCGAAATAAAAATGGAAACAAGAATTATATTTTGGGACACTTTAAAAGAAAAGAAGCACTATAATATGGGACGGATGGAGTATATGATTTCTATGTTTATGACCAATCAAAGATGCCAAAAGTTGGTGTTCTAATAACGAGAAGTAGGTAATCAAAGTCCAGTTATCAATAGCCAAAGGTCGCACGTTGACAATCTTTTAGACAATGATATATCTATTCAGTGGATAAACTACCCATTAAAGAGATTGATAATGATAATGATAATGATAATGATAATAATAATAAATATTAGCCGAGTTAGATCTACTAAAATACTCTCTCCTTCCCTCAATAAACTTCTCATTTCTAATTTTGGCACTATTAATAAGTAAATAAAATCTTCCAATCTTTTTCCAATTTACTTCTATAAGAAAGAACATAGTTATGTGGGGTCTTATTTAATCCGTCTTATTGAATACTCCCTCTATATTTTTTTTATCTTTCTTACTTTGACTTTGCGCGTTTGTCAATGCACTTATTCAACCTTAAATATCTTTCATTACATATTAGTAAAAATTATAATTATTGGATATTAATAAAATACTTATTGAGACGAATCAAACAAGACTCCACATGACTATATTTTTTCTTATATACTGAGAAGAATTTAAAAGATTCTCTCTAATTGTGAATAGTGTTAAGATTCCAAGTGAGAAAGATAAAAAAATATAGAGGGAGTACATTACAAAATCAAACTTTATAATTTTTACTAATATACTCCCTCCGTCCCTAAATAGAATGCCCATTTCTTTTGGGCACAAGTATTAAGAAGAATCATGTGTAGGACCTTAGTCGTATTAAATCATAATTAAATATAGAAGTTGATACACTTTTTATGAATTGTTTAGTAAGGATAGAGAAAGTAGGTCATATGAAAAAGTGGGTGATATTATAAAAGTTGAAAGCAAATATTTTAATTGGTGGACCCATACCAAATAAGGAAATGAGAAATCTATTTGGGACAAATATAAATGGAAAAATGGGCACTCTATTTAGGGACGGAGAGAGTATATAATAAGAGGTATTAATAAAATGATACAAAAGGTACATCGGCAAACGTAAAAATGAAAATTGAGAAATCTATTAGGAGATAGAAGGAGTATTTATCCTATCCACTGAATAGATAAACTTTCTCCCCCTCAAAAAAAAAAAGAAGATAAACTTTCTCTAAAACTTTTACTCTATCTGGATTGGGGGTTTGTTAAACATCGCCCCAAAAATTACTTAAAATCGCCCCAAATTTATTTTTATAGACTATTTTACCCTTCCTCTTTTCCACACCACCCACCACCACCTGCCACCCCCGCAACCACCCGCCATCACCTACCTCCCCCACTTGCCACCCACCACCTCCTCCACCACCCACGGAGCGGGCGAAATTTTTTAGGCCGATGGGAGAACGCCTCGGCCTGGACGTTCGCTCCATGGGGCGAACGTCCGAGCCAGACGTTCTCCCATCGGCCTAAAAAATTTCACCCGCTTCCGGGTGGTGGTGGGTGGCTGTGGCGATGGGGTGGTGGTGGCGGGAGGTGGATGGTGGTGGAGTGAGGTGGGTGGTGGTGGTGGTTTAGGGGAAAAAGAAGGAAAGGTTAGAAATGTAATTTCAACTTTTTTAGGGCGATTTTAAGATTTTAGGACAATGAATAGAAGTTCATATTTACTTTTGTCTCGCACAAATTTAAATTAATTTGTATGCTCAATGATGTAGACATTTTCTGAAAGTGAACTTATGTAAGTTTAGCAGTCATTAAGTTAAGCAACGAATCTAAATTATTTACATAGAATCAAAATTTTGTCTAGCACTAGAACATAAAAACTTGAACATAGCAAATTGACAACTAGTCGAGTTATTTTACACCACTAAAAATAGGCATAATAGATAAGATAGAAATGAAATATCCAAAGATGTCCATAGAAGATTTTCTTCATTTCCCATTGTGATAGGACAAAAGATATAAAATCAAAATATTTTGGGACCCCCCTAATTTAATACAATTTGGTGGGGGAGTTAGTGAAAGCATTTATACCATAACCTAAAAAATATTCAATTCTATGAACCTAACGGTCCAATGTACCTAGAATAAAAGTACCCACCTTTTATTTTACAATTACTACAACCTTCTTTTACTTTACCATTAATATTATTCATTTGAAACCCTAACTCACAACATGAACAAATTTCCCCATTTTGCCCCTCATATGATGACAACAACATACCCTTCTTCATGGGCTGATGCTGATCAAACAACTCAAATGGTCTCGGGCTTGGACTCGGGCTTGGGATTGGGCTTGGGCCCACATCTCTAGACTCAGCACTGGTGGCTGTAGAGTTACGGGCCTCACCCTGGAACTTAGAAAGCCCAATGGAGAGCTCCAGGTTTATATCTTCTTGGGCCCTCTGTTGTTGGCCCGGTACCCGGCCCATTTGGCCTTCATCTGTGGTTGTGCCACTGTGGCAAGATTCACTCTTCACCTTATTATTATTATTGTTGGAATTATTCATGTCTGGGTAACTATTCTTCTTGAAGTCAATTGTTTGAGAAATTGCTCCAAATTGAGTAACCATAATTGCTGGGTTAACCGCAGCAAATCCCAGAATTTCCGGCAACTTTTTTCCGGCGACATTTGTTGCGGCGGCGCCACCATTTACGGCGGCGGTGGAGGTGTTTATCGGACGGTGAGTTTGTGGGTCCAGGCCACGGCTGAGAAGCTTACGCTTGATATGGGTATTCCAGTAATTTTTAATCTCGTTATCTGTTCTTCCTGGTAATCTTCCAGCTATAAGGGACCACCTGTGACAATTTTTCCGTAATTTTAGCTATTCATTCAAACCAGAATAAATATACGACAGCTTTTTTAAAACCAGTGTTTCACTTATTTTAAAACAGATGTTGTATATATTTTTTGATAAAGGGTAATTACAAAAAGAAGGAGAAGTAAATTACTTGTTGCCAAGTAAACTATGGAGTTTGATGATGAGTTCATCTTCTTCTTCAGTAAAATTACCGCGTTTAAGATCAGGACGAAGGTAATTTATCCAACGTAACCTACAACTTTTACCGCATCTGAGCAAACCTGAAACAAACAATACATGTGTCCATGTCCAAAAATAGATTAGAGAAAAATGGTAGTCCCTTTATTATACACTAAAGAACAATAATATATAATGAATAACTAACGAATGAGTGGTCTTCTCATAATAATCCCAACATAAAGCGCGTGTCTCTGAAAAATGATATTCTCTATTGGCTATTGCGGAGATTATTATGAGAAGACTGGTCATAGTTAGGTACACCGTACACGTACCGGCAGCTTTAGGAAGAGAGCGCCAACAGCCTTCGCCGTGAAGGCGAATATAATCAATGAGACGTTGATCTTCATCTTTGGTCCAAGCACCTTTGTTAGTGTGAGCTTTTTCACAACAAGGGGAACGACCCATACTTGTGTTGTGTGTTTTATTGTGCCTATATAAATATAAATAACTATGTATATATGGGGTAGTAGTTAAGAGAAAAAGAGAGAAAGAATTAAAATTGGTTGAAAGAAAAGGAAAGAAAGAGAGAGATATATATATGAGAAGAAGAGAGGAGAGGAAAGAGAGGAGGAAGAAATGGAGATGATTGGAGGATAAGCCAATTTCCAAGAGACTCGATCTATAATTAAAAAAAAATAGAGAGAGAGAGAGAGAGAAAGATGATTTGACCAGGTTGGTATTTTGATATTGGTAAGAGAGAGAATGAAAGAGAAATGATGAATGGTTAATAAAGAAAAAAGGGGGAGTAAATAAGGAAGGAAAGAAAGAAAGAAAGAAAGAGAGGATTTCAGATTTGGTAGGTAGGTCTAATTTTACGTGGGTCATGGCCAAGTGGGCACTTCTAGTTGTAGTTCTAGTTTCTACTTGCAGGTTTTTCTCTTTCTATTTTATCTCTTAACTTTAAATTTAGGGAGAAAAATAAGAAAATAGAGAGAGTCACATGTAAGTACTAAACATGCAGTAAGCCCATGTTGCATGAAGGTTGTCCCACAAGTTAAGGGGCACGTGGTGTTATGTTTTTGGTCATCTATTCCTACTTCATTTTGCTTCTCTTGCATTAATGTTTGCTTTAAATAATACTCTTATATGGCCCTATGAAGAAAAAAAAAGCTCTTATGGACACATATATAATTCCTCCGTTTTGAAATAAATAAAACACTTTTATGAAGTATGTTTATCCCATATTCTTATATTATATGAGCGGTAGGTGATATGTTAATGGTGATAGGTTAGTGGTGTTAGCTTCACCATCGATTCCATAGGTCCAATTACAACTTATCTTATTAAAGTTTCTTTTATCATACTACCTCTGTTTTTTTTAGTTGCAATATTTGCTTTTTGGCACTATTCATCAACCAATTTTGTTAAGTAATCTCGCACGTACCATTATATAAGAAAAAACATAGTCACGTGGGGTCTTGTTAGATTCGTCTCAATGCGATGATTCCAAATATCAAATTTTTATAATATCAAATATCAAATAAGTGTCTCGGTAAATGTGAAAAAAACAAATATTGCAACTAAAAAAACAGAGATAGTATAATCTAACTCTAGGAAGTTATTCATGTATAATTAGATCAAAGTTAAGAAGTATGTTAAAAAAAAAAAGAGCTAAACCCACAAAAACAAATATTTTAGGAGACCAGCTAATCAATAATTTGATTGGTTTTTCTTATCTTTTTTTATTTATATGTTTCAAAACTTAATGCCATGTGACTAACGAAATTCACCAAAATTTCATTTTGTTTATATTTATACATTTTTTAGGTTATCTATACTAATATATTAAAAGACGCTCTTAAGAATTTTTCATTTAGATAATTCTTTACCCTCAACTAAAAGCTATTTCTAAACCTTAACTAAAAAAAAATTTGTAACATCATAGTTTAGTATTTCAAAATAAAATATTATTATTAATAAGTCTTGTAATTATATCTCATTAAAAGACTAAAAAAGAGCTACTGCAAACCCACTTTCGATTCACCAATCACATTAACTCTTCCAATTTATTTTGTATTAACGTAAATTTTTTCCCCTCAAGTAAAAATTAATTACGAAAAAAAACAACCATGGCTCAAAATAGTATTCATATTATTTTTTAAAAACACATGGTTCTGTCAAACCAAACTACATCTACCACTCTTCTTATTCTCCAATCCATTACCCCTTTCAAACCGATCTATTTTTCCTTTTTTTTTTTATTGTTATCCTTTTGGTTATATCCTAATTCCTAGCTAAAAAAATTGCTCCAAGAGCCAAATTTTGAGAAATTATTCCTGGAAAAATACAAGTTTATCAATAAATTCAACAAAAAGCAAACTCAATAACCAAATATCTTGCGTGGACCCCGGTCCACAATAATATTATTGTGACCAAAACCACTTATTTAACATAAATGTACCTTTAGCTCCATATAAGAACATTTTCAAATTTTAAGAGTTACACTATACGCTTATTATCTACCATAAATGATGTTTTTTTTAATATAAGAACTCTTTTCTCACATTAGTTTATCACGATGAAATTTTCACTTTGTGACATAGTAACCTTTTTTTTCATAGTCAAACTTCATAATTTATATCTATTCATATTTTATATTTATTTTTTTATATAATGATCTTTTTTTTCATAAATCACATGAATTATCATTAGGTCCACACTAATTTAGTGTGGACCAAGTCCATAGAAGTTTTAACTTCCACCATTTACTGTTAAGATTACAAAGATCTCCGTTGATGTTCAAATCCCTTGTTAGCCACTATATTACATTGGAAACAAATCTATTTATACAAAAATATTACTATCACTAGTGATAATATTGTTATTTCATAGATGAATCACTTCATGCGTGGAGATGCTTCCAAAGTCAAAAAGGCAATACCAAAATTCCACAAAGTAACCAAATGCTAGCCTGATTGATGGCAGTTTGAGCAGAGTTGCACAAAAAAACGAAGAATTTCTCGATCTCTACAATCAAGCCGTATAGATTAGCTCGCGGTTAATTACATATAACTTTTCCTTAATATTTGCCACTATTTGACTTTTGCATAATTCATCTATTAACTTTAATCAAAATAATTTTATGATACACAATATAATTGTATTATAAACTAAGATGTTATTGGATTGGTCTCAATATGTATATCCAAATATTAAATTTTTATAGTTTTTATTAACTGATTATTAGATAAATAAATAGTCAGAAATGTGCATTGACAAGTGTAAAAGTGAAACTGTTGCAAGTACTTTAAAACAGAGGAAGCATGTTATAAAGTATGCTATTTAGAGATAAGAATATGAGTCCTAGACGACGTGGAATTAAAGGAATACTTTTAGTCTTTCATTGGACTAATGGAGCAAAAATTATGATTCCTAGACACAAAAGTTGCTATAGTTTTCTTTTAGAAATGTTCTAATTTAGTCGCAACATAATTTTTTGGAAATTTTTTTTCCTCTTAAGTTAGCTCTCAATCCCACTTAAGTTAAGTCTATTTATTCATTTTAAAAAAAAGAAATTGTATATAGTTCAACTTATTTTCATTTATCTTATAACTAGTTATTTTGAATACATTTTGATTATAAATTTAAATACGTCAAAATTAGTTTATAAAAAAAACAATCTCACCTACTTTTTTTTTCACTTTGTTTGAAATTTGCGCCAAAATACATGTTGCAACTAATTTGAAGCATCGGAACATATATACAAGTAAATTTCAAAGATATCTTGCGGGAGAAATCGGTCAATGAGAGCTTACAGACACAAGACAACGAGCATGAGAAGTTAGTTCATTACCGTTGTTTATAAAAGTCAAAAAAACAACCCAAAAATAGGGAGATCAAACGAGGTTAGAGTTAGACAAATTGCAGGGGTTGGTAACCACCTCCTGCCCAACTGATAGTCATCCTTATTTTGTGGAAGTCTACTACATTAGGCCTCCATAATCAAATCATTCAATACTTATCTCCCCAAGATAAACTATAAAAAAAAAACTACACATTTCTCGCTCAATTCTCACCTCATAAAACAGCTCGTATAAAATCAGGTCGACTTGGTGCAATTAAAATGATAGCCGTATAAGTATCTCGATAAACGTGAAAAATAAAATGCTGCAATTAAAAAAAAAAGGAAGTATGAAGTATTCCCTCCGTCTCATAATATAGTGCCGGTGGGTCACAACTTCACATTTTTTGACGAAATATTCTCATTAGTATATAAAAAAAAAACCTACTCGTGTGAGATATTGTTAGATTCGCTTCAATGTGTACCTTCATAATATCAACTTTTTAAATTGAAGATATTAAAGGTTAAAGTTACGTCTTAGAGACCGTGTAAAAAAAAACAAGTACTATATTATGGGACGGAGGGAGTAGTAAGTAATTAAAGTGATAGGTGTAGGAGAGAACCCACTGGGCTGACTAACCACTAGAAATAGATAATTAAAAAGTAATTAAATCTCTTGAGTTGGACTCCACTAATTATTTATTTACGGGTAGATTATCTTCAGAGTTTTTTTTGGACATTAATATCTCCAATTGTCTTTTAGAAGAAATACTCCCTCCGTCCCATAATATAATTCAGATTCCATTTTAGGTGGCCCCAAAATGTTGTTTTGTTTATATTTTAATTCCACAATTCCCATTGATTTGCCTAAAAAATCATGCAACCATCATTTATTTCGCTTCCTAGAAATGGTTTTTCTTTGTTTAATGAACCAAAGGGTTGAATTAGTCATATATTTAATGCTTCTTTCACCCATTATACACCATTCTCTCTCCTAAAATCAGTTTTTTCCCACAAACATTAATTGTTTATCATTTATGCTTTCACTTTCCTTAATTCTACGTAAAAATGATAAATAAAGACTATTTAGATATGGGAGTAGATAAAAAGTTTATATTTGGAACCCTAAGCATTGATGTTTATTTAATAAGATCTCACTTAATTATATTCTTTTCTTACGTAATAGTGAGAGAAATTTTATCAAATTTAATGATTAATAGTGACCAAACGTCAAATAGTGTAACGAAAAAGATAGACAAAGTATAAAATAAAGAAAGTATTTATTTCTTCAGGACTTATCCCTTATGAATGGACTAAATTACCTTTTAAAGACTTATAAAAAAAAGAACCTTTTAAAAAAATTAATAAGATTATTGGGGGTCCTTTGATGTATTCTTGAGGACTTTTTTTTTCTCATTGACAGTTAATGACTTGTTGCACATAATTCTGTTTAGCACCGAATAATGTCAGACTCATGGCTTTTCTGAGATTCCATCTCACCAAAACTAAAAGTACGTTAGAAAGGAGACAAGTTTCCAGGAACAGTTGACTAAAATACAATGGAGAATCCTTCATGTTATAATAAAAAAAATTCATAACTATATCTCACTTTTACCTTTTGAAAATAGAACAGAAAACAATCAGAAAATTATCCTTTGAATTAATTTACAATGTAACAACTTGTATTTTACAAAGAATAATTGAAATTCTAGTACCTACTTTTCCAAGTAATACACTTAAAAGAATCAGAAGCTAACCTCCCATCTGAACTTCACTAATTAGCAAATTGAATGAGTGTGTTACATGGCTAAAATAATTACTATATATATTGAACCATATACAAAAAGTATGGAGATCAATTTGAATATAAGTAGAATGGTAAATATCTATATGGGTCAAAAATTATCAAGATAGTTTAAGTGTACCATTTACGTCGATTGCGTTTGTTGTATCAGCCTCCTGGCACATACAATCAGGCATGGGGAATGTGTAGAGTGATGCCGTAAGCTTTTTCATCTCGCGCCCCTTTGAATCACTACGGTAGAGCATATCTTGCATCTGGTATATAAAAGTTTCCCATCTGCATTAACAAATTAAATATCATGTAAGCAAGCTAAGTTTAAATCATCATGTGAGTACTGTGAAGTATTAAGTTTCATGTAAGTTGCAAGCAAAGTAAATAGATTCCTGTTTTTTGAAATTATAAAGAACATTGAGACAGTTTTGGTTTGGTGTCTTAAAGCGATGCAGCTCAATCTGAGAACAGATCTAATTAAACTTCATCCGCTCAACTATTATGCAACTACAAAACATTATTTACTGTTTTTGTACAGTTTAGGCCTTGTTCTCTTAATCGTAAATCATAATACAGTAAATAATAAATATCACTTTTAATCAGTAAAACTGAGTGCGGATCAATAGAAATCAGTAACTTTACATAGCCAAATATATATTTGACAGTAAAAATCATTCGTTAAAATAAGTTCAATAAGCAAAAGTAGTGTCACTTAATTCGAATAGAACAAAACTTAACTTGCTTAAGATTTGATTCAGAAATCAATTTCATCTACACCCCACTTCTTTTTTATTTAACATCAAATTCAGAACATAGTAGCATCTTATCCTCTTAACAACAATAGACTCTTACTTCTCACTTCCTATCAAAATCCAATATATTACCTTTCTTAAACTCCACCACAAATAGAAGTAATTCTGACAGCCAGAGCTAACAAGGATCGTAAAAGATAACCAAAGAATTGCAATTACCTAACATCGGGATTGTCAAATAATAGAGCTAGTTTCTTTTTATCAGGTATGATTGTCTTTGAATGCCCTCCATAAATATAACGCCGATGACCCATTAGAAAGTGGGGAAAGTTTCCACCTTGGGTAGTGACGAACACTTCACCATGAAGACAAACCGTATAATCAAGGGCTGCCAACCGAGAAGAGTGGCCCTGCAATAAAATTAGTCAAGCTGTCTGCATAGATATCCTTATAAGACATACTTCTATACTAGCACCATGACAGTATGTATATACCTGAAATTGGGCAAGTTCTTCTGGGGTTGCTAAAGTATCCTTCGTCTCCAAAAGTGGAAAAAGCTTTCTAAGAGGTGCCATATACTTCTCAGCTTTATAAATTACCCCAGCAGCAACATACACTAATGTGGATTTGTCAAAACCCATACCTCTAAGCATCATTCCTACCTGAAAAAATTAGAGTAATCACCTAATAAATATGGGAAACAAGGCCCACGGGAGGAGAAAGTGGGAGAGTGGGAGAAGGATGGACAACCGCACGGATGATAACTCAAGATGTCGGAAGAGAAATTAAAGGAAAGAGGGGGGGGGGAAGCATATACTTTATGCATTGTTTGTTCAGAGATGGGCACAAAGGAAAATGCGTAAAATCAACATCAGTCTTTTGTCATCAAATTGTTTCATACCTCTAACGGAGTTAGTGGGCATTTTCCATCCCTCCTGATTGCGCCAGGCCTTATGACTCGACCCCTTCTACGAAATTTTCCTCTCCAACCTTTTTCTCTAGCAATATCCATTTCCTGCTTTTCCTCCTCTCCTCCATCATATATACAGCAGGAAAATGCAACCATGTCCTGGGAGAAGATAGCTTTCAAGATCGTGCAGATACAATAAAAATGCAGCCTGACAAGTTAAGGCATTAATTTTCCTTACTGAAGTAAATGAGAGACATTCTTTAACCTCTTATCTTCTACATACCTTTTCAAAGCGTAGATGCACTGAAACATACTTCCCCCCACTACTTAAGCTTTTTTGAACCATTCTTTGAACCATGACTTCTGCAAGTGATCGTATAGGCTGAGAAAATCGCAGGGCTTCAAAATTTGCCAAGCATCGTAGCCCTTGCACCTCTGGGGGCACTGTGTTAGCCAATCTATTTGAAAATGGTGCTACACGCACAGCCCTAAAAAGTAGGACAAGAATTGAGGCATATGAGACTATAATAAACCAATTTTGCGCATAGAGCATAAGAGGCCAATGTACTAGAGTGAATCCATACCCCAATGCCAACAGTCTTGGAAGTACTTTCTGTAGGTAATATGATGGACTTGACCAAGCTTTTAACCTCAAGTTCACAATGCTGCTAATATTATGGTTATACCGCTGGAGGACATCTTCTGGGAGCTGCCTTACTACATTCACCTTATTTCTAAGAGCATATATGAAGAAATCTTCATCGAATATGTCACCGAATTTGCTGCAACAAGATAAAAAAAAAATGAAAATACATGAGCATTGAAGATAATATATCCCAAAGTCATTCCTACACACACAAAAAAAGATAATCTCATACATAAATTGTACAACAATTTAGGGCCATCCTTTGCTGCCAATCCATAGTTTCAAACTGGGGTTACTAACACCGAGTTACTCTAAACCAGAAAGCAAACAAATGACACCAGCAGTAAATTCTAAAATGTCCGATTACATTACCTACAAGCACATAGCGGTCCTGTCAACTTGTCAAGAGTCAAGACAGCCAAGCACAATGAATATTCTAAAACGTCCACAGACAATGAAGATCAACTGCAGGTAGATGGCCGACATCTATTAAGTCCAGTGCAACAACAAACCTAGAAACTAGGCAGCAATTCCATTCAAATAGTAATCTGACAAACATTATCAGTTACTATTGCATAAATATTTGATGCTCATTGAGAATGGTTATTTAGGATATCAAATGAAGTTTTTTTTTTTTTTGACGAGAAAACAAAGCTTAATCAATCATTAAAGCCAAATCAGTGAGTACAAAGGAGAGGGCCTCAGGTGGCACCTCTTCAAGCCAAACACGCATACAACCATACTCCTTACTACTATGAGCGAGTGAGTGTGCAACTTTATTACCATCTCTTCGTGCTTCATCCCTTCTAACTTTCTACATTTTTGAGGTATGGGGGAGTAAACAAGTGTAGCTTGTATTGAAATTGATAATATTGTCTGTTACAAACGAAATTACTTTTTTCTTCTGAATATTGGTCCTCCAGCAACACTCTTTCCTCTTAAGACCTTAACAAGAGCATCCAGTTTAGTCCTTTCAAATCGTTCATCTCACTAGTGTCACCTTAACAGACAGTGGAAAAAATACCTTTCTTCTGAGAATTGGTACTCCAAGTTTCCAACCACACCCTTTCCTCTTCAAAGCATAAGCTAAGCATCCGAGAATATAACTAGTTAAGGAGTTATAATGACATGAAATTACAGCTTGAATGTCATCCTTAAATTCCAATAAAATTCTAGTATGAGCTGGTCAGCCGTCAGACTGTTATAAACTAAAAACTATCCTAGGGCTTGAGCTCTAGCTAATGCTTCACATATGAAGTCACGCATACAAAACCATTAGCTGTGGTAAAAAAGTGATGAGAGTCTGAGACCTCCAAATGGCAGCATATTTTTCATAATTAAAAGTTCAAGCACTTCAAAGTGGTACCTGGAATCTCGCCAAACGCTATTTAGATGAAATATTGGAATAACAAGGGTAGCATTCAACAGCCCTGCCACTGCCACTGCATCGCATATCTGAGTTTTGAAATTTAAAGTAAAATAAGAATTAGCAACTAAAACTCTAAGAAATATCAAATTTCAGTCACAGTTAATAATAGTGATGTTCCATTAATAACAAAGAAACTTAATAACAAAACTGCTTTTTAGTAAAAAAATGTTTTACCTACCAAGAAGCCTTAAATGTGAAACATCTAAGAGCCATCCAAGCATTTTGCTCAATAAAATAACACCACACTACCTAATCAATAACATGCAGTAGACGAGAAATCAGATGAAACAGGTCCGAGAGAGGAAATCCTTACGTGACATGTCGCCACACGGTATAGGCCTTTTAATACCCTTTCCCCACAGTTCCACGGCCCACCTCTCAGCTTCCCTTGAGGAATGTGTTCAATATTAAGTGGTACTTCTTTCCTTCTTCATAATAGATTCATGGAATCTCATAATTTAGGATAAGTACAATGGGGTCGGGATAGGCCACCTCTTTCAGGGACACAAGCCTAGCCCAAAAAACACACCCCACCCCCCAACCCTCCCTCTCAGGGAGAAGCGAACTTATGTACCAAGGATGGAAGGCAGGAGATCTCACCATTCCTTTTTCATAGTACATTCGTGGACTACAAGTTGTAGGAAAAAAAAAGTCCAACATTTGGTATTGCCTAAAGCCCTAGATCATAACAGCTGGAAAACTTGCTGTACAATTCCCTTCATTTTCTGTGAAGAAAAAAAGTGAGCTGCAACACTCATACGATCCCAGGTGAACCATATAGTGTGAAATCCAAAGAGACCACCATACCATGTCCACGGAAATTTCAAATGTGATGTCCAAAAAGGGTCTCCAAATCATGACTCACGACCTTTAGGCCTTTATTGTATATGCAGTCATCTATGGTCTAGGTGTCCATTGCGCAAAGCAAGAAGGCATCCCTCTAATTTTTATAGTAATTTTTAGCGAAGGGTTATAGCCTTTAATAAGGGCCTCGCCGAAATGGATTCAGGCCCATATGCATTTTTTATTCAAATAGGCAATATGTTACTTAGACAACCAAAGAAAGCTTCCCTCAGGTTTCTAAAAAAATCCATCAATCCTACAAGGGTCTAATAGGGGAGTTGTAGCCTTCGAATCTAGCTCCCATGAACATGTAAATTAACTGTTCCGGTAGACTCTGTCTCAACAATTTTGGATCTAAAGTTTAGAAGAAGCTGAAAATATTTCCTAAAAAATCCATCAAAAATTTCCGAAATGCCTGAAAGTCTCTCTAACATGATTTATGGTCAATGCCATGGTGGATCGAGTGTTGTCTACAGTCTTGCAAGCCATTAATAACCAAAAAGAAGAAAAAAAGGTCGATATCCTTGCTATTCCATCAATCTCTAGTTCCATTTTTCCTTCCTTTTGATGTTATGGTGCAACTATTGTGCAAGTATATATGGAAATTATGTTGTGGTCCAATTTGGAATCCAACACAACTTTTCATTGACTTCGTCAAAAATCGAATTAGCATGAATTATATCCTTCAAAATTTAAGGATTTGGGGTGCATCATCATCTGTAGTCTAACAATGGCTAATACAGAAACTACCAACCCCATAAAGATGCTTTGAAGGATGATGGCTTCCCTTTAATTTCCTTCGAGAATTTCCGTTAAAACCAAGCCCACCTCAAGCATGAGTTATATAACATTCAAAACGGGCTATGCTAATATAATATTCCAGCAAACCATAATGGAGGTTGGAAGTTTTTATGTTACTCGAGCTCTTCACTTCAATGGTTCAACCTGTACTCATGTCTCGACAACTAACACTTCTTTGGACCGCTGGCCGGTGTAAAATATTAGTAAATGATTGACTCTTAACAATTGGACACATACTCGTGAGTCATGCTGGACACTAATAGCCAAAACTGAGCAACATGAGCCACAAATATGTCCTCTCATTGGGTAATTTCACAAGCACAAACAATAACCTTTTCTAAGAGCAAGCAGTCTTAGCAGCATAAAAGGCTCTAGTAGCAATGTCACGACCAAAGGAATCTTAATACTTTCCAGGTTACTTTGGGTCAAGTTTCATCTACCTTGGAATGGGCAACAGCGGAAGATAACCTCAGAAAATCACCTCAAAGCCAACAAGACTTGCCGAAGGGCTTTTCCACCAGAACAAGTTTCCGAAAAATGAATTGTGGCATGCTGACATGGGCTATGTTACTTTGACTCTTCGTTTTGTCTTACGTACCCATATTGAACACTCATCACTTGATCACTCCAACAAGGATATGGAATTATTGCCCGACAATTTAATGATCATCCAGAGTTCCAGACACATCTTTAATCTACATTCCCAGCTCCAAATTTCACTATATACAGATGACTCTTCTCATGAGGTTAGGCTGCAATAGGACTTGTTTGAATATGCAGGATAGAGGATTCCTTCCAATAGCCTTTTCAGATTCTAGTCAACAGGGTGTGGTGCTCCACAAGTTCACCCTTGTATGTGCTTCCTTTGTATCTTTATGCTCAAAATCTTCGGATCTTTCCTTATTCTATCCGCCTAAAGAATATTGGTTGTGTTTCTTATCTGCATTGCTACCACTAAACATATTCTAATCCTTATTTTTCGCGTTAAGAGAGTCTCTTCGCAGCAGCAAGGCTAAATACCTAATGATTTGTCCTCACAAATTGATTTAAAAACAAGCAAAATTTACTTGTGTGTCATCGGGGAAACTTTGCCAACAACTGAAGTATTTCAAGGAAAAGTGCATCCTTGAGAATTCTTTTTCCAGCTAAAAAACACTATATCTTCTATGAACAAGTTGCTTTAAGGGAAAAATCTTCAGTGTTTACCAATGCACTATCAAATATGTCCTATCAAATTTCTCTGTACAGCATTTTACAGATCACCACTTACCTTCATTGCTCTAATGAGCAAACTTATGTTTTAAGTAGAAATTCAAATTTGATTAATGAAAACAAAGGTAAACAGACGTACTGAGAGGCGTTGCTGATTAAGCCCACCATTTGCTTCAATTATGAAGTATCCATTAGACTTGGGCAATTCTGAAAGGAGATGCAAAACGAGGGACGGAGAGGAGGTCAGGACTCAAAATCAAAAGACAAACAAGAAGAAAATACTATATACTTCGTACTATATAAGTTAAGGATGTCTCATGTTGCTTAAGGACACTGCTCAACTCATTAGTGATAGTAAATAGACAATGGAAGGTTTTCGATATAGCAAAAGGCTGCACTTAGGCATGTTATTTTGTTTCACTTACTTCCTGTGACCAACATTGATGTTGATATGAACTGTTTCATTTTATGCTAATGGCATATATTCTAGGTAGATACCACTACGTCCATAGGAAGAATGAGCAAAGCATAAAACTTAGCCCCACAACGACAATGAAAGTCAAACCTGTTTCAACAGCACTGTTATTTATGCAGGGTTTCCAGCCTCGTTGATATCTTGTAGGCCACACTGTTGCCAACTGCACGTAATTGACATAGAAGCTCAAATATAAGAAATGCATCAGAGACAAGAATAAAGGGCCTCAAGAAACATATTCGAATATGCTAAATGTTGAACAATATTATTTGCCTATGAGGCTATGACACTACTTTATCTAAGTCACGCGATCAAAATAAAGAGCCTGGAAAAGGAGACATGAAAGGTACCGTACTATGCAGTATACACTGCTCATTCCAAAATTGTTATGTACAACTGAAACTTCTTTAACCAATGATCATATTAGTTACAACTTACATAGGCTTAAAAGTAAAAATTGGCCTTCAAAACCCTCTAAGGAGTCACATTTCATCACACCCTCCAGGCTGAGAGGAGACAATCTGATATGCACTCCACTGCATTGCTTATACAATCCCCGTGCCCCCCCCAAAAAAAAATGCTACAGAACGAACTCAATAGTCAATTTATTCAGCTTATGGTACTACCGTTGTTGACAAACTATTTTTAAGGCATTACTAAGCATAACTATATTAATTGTATCAGGAACTTCAATTCTATTTCTGGAAACTCATCAAAAGAAGATAGATACTGTGTTTTCAAGGTTGGTTGTTTAGTTCACAACCCACAACCCAAAAAGACCACTAACTGAACTCAATGGAAAATGATCAACTCCCTAATCCCTACTTTGGCTAATCAAGAGACTGCAGCGATCAAAATATGAGCCAAGTACTTATTTCAGTCACTATCCTTTTATAACTATTAGAATTTTATTTGGTGACTTGATGCTTCACTCCCCTATCCAACAAGTAACCATGGGAGCAACAGCACTGTAGTCTTTTATATACTTGACCTTATATCTTTTTTTTGCAGTATGGATAGAAGATGCTTTAAGCCTCTAACTGCTGAAAAAAGATTTACTTTTCCTGTATGGGTTATACAGGCCACAAGCTTTACAATGGAACTGGCAAAGCTATGAATATCTTTAAGTGCATTCCATTTTTTGAGGACCGGTGAAGACTTTTTCTCCTTTGGTCCTTCCTATGAGTATCAAAAAATGGACAGAAGAGAAAAACCAGTAGCATACATCCCACCCCAAAGATACTTATTTGATGCCATATATGATGCCTTTTAGTAATCTCAGAAAATTTTATGGAACTTCAGTTGCAAGTCAGATATTTTGTCTATGAAAATATGTAGTATGACAGAACTCCAAGAAACTGTTTGAGAAAATTCACAAGTAATAGAGCACACTTGGAGAAGATTTATAAGCAATAGACTATGCACCCAAGAAAACACCACTACCATTTCCAATCATATACTCCAAACCCTGCACCCTTATGTTTTGGAGTTTGGACCAAAAATGGCCATGTCTTACATCTGGATTCATGGAATGATACACATACCCATATCTGGCACTACTAGCCAAGTCTAAGTAATGGGGAAAGTTGTAAAATTTAAGTCTTAAGATGTAAATGTTCCGCTATATGTCAGTGAAGATCACCATTGTTCGCCAAGACCATCATCAATATTATTCCAGTGCCTCCAAACAAATTCCTGTTCGAAGTTCTGTATACACGCTCCAATGTGCATAGAGGCCCTTTCTTATTAGCTCTTGATCTGATATGCAACAATTATCTACTATGCACAAATATATTAGAAGTATGTGCAGTTCATGAATCCAATAGCCAAACATAGTAAGTGATCACTAAGTTGAAAATGGACAAAATCGTCACTAGAACAAAATGCACGAAATTACCTGATAATTGTTAGACAGCACAACTGCTATATAAATTGCAATGGTTAACATAGAACTCGTAGTAGCAATCATAAGAAAAATTTAGCAAACACATAATGATAAGTATCTATACTTCTGCATACCCAACTTTACAATTCTTTGTCAATGTACTTGTCGACAATATCTTACCAAACTGAATACTACTACAAGCTCACCGAAAATCCAATGCAAGGCGTAACTGGTACACCTAATCTATCCCCTTTAGTGCCTTTCTTGGGTTACTAGAATCTCAAATGCCACCAGATATTAGCTAATGTCCGAAATGTTCATATATTTTGCTTCTAACGTCAGGTTATGACACTCAAAGCTAGGAACAAGTAGCACAATTCAAAACATGACTACCTGAGTGGCTTCACTTAGGGGCCGTTTGATATGGAATGGAATGGGAATGGATATAAATAGAGGAGGGGAATGGTAACAAAAATGATTACCTGTATTGAGGGTCTGGTTCAAGCTAAGGAATGAAAATGAATGATAACTGTCACCACCAAGTAATGGATTTTGTTACTTGCGGGGGGAGGGGAAGGTAACAAATTGAGGGATCCGATTACCATCAAGCAATGGTAATGGATTGATGAGGGGTTGAACCAAACAAGAAGAAAGAGAATCGTTAATTGATTCCATTTCTTGGACCCGAAAATAGTGAACCAAACGACCCCTTAGTGTGAGCCGGTCTCGCCAAAACTTGCTCCAACTAAAACGTTATCATACTAGAATAACACACAAGTTACCTTTCAAGGTTCAAGCTACACCAACCAAGGCACATTTCTTGCTTAAAAGTTTCTACCTACCATAACTAAACCTAACTACCAATAACATAACTAATCATAAACTAAGCTTTAAAATATACATTCAAAATCAATAACTAATCAAAACAGAAATTTAAAATTAAGAGTATATAATGATTTAAGAACATACTGCATTAGTGGAATGATTAGCCTCATCTTGCAAAAAAGGCCAAAGCCTCTCAAAAACCTCAGGACTTCTATACAAAGAACCAGGTAATCTTGGCTCATCAAGAACAAATCCACCACTAAATTCAACAACATTTCCTTTTAATTTCTCCAACCCAATTCTCTCTCCTCCATTAACTTTACTCTCCAAGCTCAAAGATCCCATATACGCCAACATTCCTGTAATATACAACAATGGCGCAAACAACAACACCCCTTTTCTCCTAAAAACCGTAGCAATTAAAATGTACACCACTCGTTCAACGAAATTACCCAACTTCATCGGCCCACCACCCACACGTCCGATTCCTGGGCCGGAGATCAGCCCATTGGGCTTCATACGCGTGGGCCTAAATCGAGGGGAAGAGGGTGGAGAAGTGGGTGGTGATGATGGGTTGAAATTGGGCCCGAGACGACTGTAACCGTGCATCAAATCGAGGAAAGATTGAATCTTTTTTAATGGGGAAGATCAAACTTCAAAAATGGTGGAAAACCCAGAAAATTTGATTAAGAGGGTAGAAAATTTAAGATTTGAAAGATTAACATAATTCTTAACATGAAAATGATGGTGTTTTTGATGATTTAGGAGAGAGAAAGAATGGAGGTAGTGGCTATGGAGTTTAGCAGGAGAGAGAGTGTGAGAGTGAGGAAAAAAAAGGTGAAAAAAGGAAGAAGAAAGGAGATTACAGCGTGTGGGCCCGGCACCGACGACCCAAGTGGAGTTTAAGAGTGAAGAAACAAAAGTTGGATTATGGGATTAATTAAGATCCTTAAATTAGATTAGGGATGGAATAGTGTTTTTTTGAAAGAGAGATTGTAAGATATAAAGACAATTTTTGACATGTTTTGTCAAGTTAACTCATTCAATTTTAGTGCTTGGATGTTGGTAGTGTTTGTTTGTTTGTTTGCTTCTTGTTATTGTGGGTGTAAGATTTCATGACGTAGGTATGTCTTCAATGTGGTTGTATGTTTGTATTGATGGTAAATTTAGTTCAAAGAATTTTTTGTGAGGTGTGTCTTTAGTAGTTTTTATGTGGTGGATGAAAAATATAAATTTGTTGACATGTTTCTTGTACTACTAGAAATTTACTGACTCATAACAGACACAGTCCTTATAAGATGAAGGGGGTAAAAGGGTCCAACTCACAAGCAAACTCGAGTCATATAAATTATAATCAGAAAACTTTACTTTAAAGTGAAAACCATTATAAAAAAATGCCTCAACTTTACTAAATTTGCTCATAATTGCACGTGTCATTTAAGCATGAAACATTGAAAAATATTAATATGGTTTGTTTTGAAAATTAATAATAATTAACAATTTGAATCGTTTTTCATGTACTATTTATGGTATCGTCCAATTATAATTCACTGGAAAGCTCAATTACAAAATATTTCAAAAGATAATCATTAATTAAGCTAATGGTACGTCATAAAGAAAATTTGTATAGATGAACCATCTAACAATATTTTTCGTCCCTTTTTCCTTGGATACTACTCCCTCTGTTTTTTTTATCCTTCCTACTTGGAATCTTGACACAATTCATACTTAGAGAGAATCATCTCAATTTTTTTCACTTTATAAGAAAAAAATATAGTCATGTGGGGTCTTATTTGATTCGTCTCAATTAGTACTTCATTAATATTCAATCGTTATAATTTTTACTAATATATAATGGAAGATATCTGAGTTCAAAGATGTGTATTGGGAGACGCGTACAGGAAAGTGAGAAGTATAAAAAAAAAAGAGGGAATACTTTTTTTTTTGGAGTACATAGTTTGATATCTCCTCTTCCGCCAAAAAATTTTGATCTTTGATATGTTTAATAATCATCAATTAGTTATATTTATAAGAAATTGATATTTTTAAAATATAGCGATGAAAGTAACAAGAAAGGAGTAAAAATAATTAAAAAGTTGACATTTTTAAATATCTTTAATTATCGATAATTCTTTAGTGTTTAATTTAATAGTGTTGCAATTATTATTGGTCGAGGAGTAATATAGAACACGATCACACAGGTTATATGAGATGTTTTATCAAGCAGATGTGTGCAGACATAGCAAGTGATCCTTTTTGATAAATGATATGGTCTAATTAATCATATTATCTTTGAATTTACTAGCTTTTTTTTTTAAACCTACATGGTTTGTTCATTCTACTTCTTTACCAAGGTGAGTGGTGTCATGCTCATTTTGTGGAGGTCATAAATACACTTGTCATTGTGTTTCTATGTGAATTTATAGTCCATCCACCATCGCTATATTTGATCCCTACTTTATAAATGTTGTGACTTGTGTGTACTATCATGAAGTCATGAACTCATGCCATGGCCCATGCAGTGCCTAATTGTGCTTTTGAAACATGCTCAAACAGTTTTCAAACAATATCTTCATAGGGATCATAAGACCTGAAATTTCCCAAAATTTCGTCATACTCACTTCTTCTTCCCAAATTTCCAACCATTTGACTTCTTCTTCCCAGATATCTGACTACCTCTCCCTATACCTTTTTTTCCCAAAGATGTCAATAGACGTCTGAAACAGATATCGATAGACGTATGAAACAAATGTCTGACCTTATTTCAGTTTAAAAAAAAATTGACGTCCTTCTATCAAGGGTGGCCTATCAAGGATAGAGAAAAAAGTAGATGGTGGTGGTGGTCCATCAAGGACAAAGAAAGTTTATTGAGTTTTTCGAAACGTGAAAGCGTTTGTGTTTATGAATACATGTGAATCTATAACATTCTCGTGTAATATAGGCTACAACTTATAAATGGATATCAGCCAAGTTAGTTTTTTTTGGGGGGCCCCCTTTCGGGAACCCCGTGCTAAAAAGAATTTCCTCTGGGCTGCTCTCGCACAGGGTCACTCACCCACATGCCCAACAAGCTCAATCCCCCCTTGAAATTTTTTGCTTCCGCCAAGATTTGAACCTTGGTTTCCCATGTGGGAGATAGGAAACCATACCATTGGAACTAAGGGTCCTTGGTATCAGCCAAGTTAGTTGATCGTGTAGGAATGGTACCAAAGACTTAGGATCGAATCGTCTACATCATTACGCTTTGTCGCTCATTTACACCAAAACAAATAAAAATAAATAATGTAACCTTAAACAAATTCCACCACGAATATGTTTTGCGCCAAACCCCAACTGTCATCAGTAAGAAGAACAAAAAAAAAAGTTCGTTTGGGTCGCTTAATTTTAACGGTTACATAATTATTCTTTTGTTGGTTTCTAATCACAACTTTTTTTTTCCAGTTTTATATTTTATTACAAATTCTCTCATACTTTCCCTTCTACCTTTTTCGAGATTCAATTTTCATACAAATTTCCAGTTTCGAAGAAATGAATTATCATCCATAAATTAAACAAATCGAGCCCACTTACTGTGAGCAATTCTTCTTATTTTCATGCTATGTTTCTTCTTTTCCTTTTCATTATTTGAATAATTTCGATTTGATTATGTCGTATATGAACATTTCTGCAAATTCTCTGTTAATTCTGAATAATCGCAGAAAAGGGCTCTACACAAATTGAAAATTGTCATTAAATACGACGAATTAGGTTGAGATTTTCCAAAATTAATCTTTTAGCGGGGATTAAAATTAAAATGGAGGTCAAAATTTTGGGCTTTAGGGTATAATTGTTGTTGTTTGTGGATGAGGTTTATTGAACTTTTATTTCAAAAAGTTACATTTTTTTGGGGATTGGTTAGTGGGTTGAGGACTTGAGGTGGAGGAGTTTTGCTTATTGATGTTAAATTGGGTATTAGTTCATATAAAGGTGCTTCATTGATTTATGCATTTTTTTCTTCTTTTAGGGTTCGAATCCGAAAATTTCATGTTTTTATGTCATACTATAAGTTTGGTGGAAGTATTGACTATTGTGTATTTAAAATATTATGTGACATAATGACATATTATGTGTGCTATTTGTTACTTGGACTAGAGTATAAGGCTTGAGCGCGGGCGAGGTGTGAAATTTGGCCATTTAATAGAAGTTTTACATGTTATTGAATTGAAGTGCTCATACTATATGCTTGTATTGTAGTTTTCGATTGTTGAGCATCCAACACCGGTAGTTAAAAGGTGAAATGAAGAGTTTGAGTAGCATAGCTTTGGCTACTTTGTCTTCCTGGCCTGATTGGTGTTTTGTTTTGTGTGTTTAATTAATTTCAAGCTTAAGTACAGCTTTCTATTCCTTTTATCTATCGAAAGGACAAGAAGTTTAGATGAGTTCATGTGTCTTGGTTGAAAACATGAAAATCTTTTTATCCGGCCATGGATATGTTATTAAACCATATCCATTTTAACGTGTTAAGTTCTTGTAAACTCTATATCTATGAGTACTTTTGAAAGTTTGAAATTGGCCTTATTATGTTTTTACTGTCTGAATTGGTGATTGGGTTATAGGTGAATCAGATAGGTCAGAGCTTCTTGCTATCATACATCATATGATCTGTTTCTTAACTTGTGGCTTTTGCTTTTATAATGAAGGTCTTACAAACTTGATTATATCTACATTTTCGTTATGTAAAACTTCCCACAATACTGCAACATTACATGAAGGAGGAGCTCCATAAAGGATACTGAAGATATTTACCTGATCATTGGTCAAATATTTGAAGGAGGAGCTCCATAAAGGATACTGAAGATATTTTCCTGATCGTTGGTCAAAGATGATAATTTGTTAAGGATCCAATAGAATATCTTATCCAATGCAGGATTTAACAAGTAAGTCTACCTTATTAATTTTAAAATCTTTATTCTAAACTTAGTAATAGGGAAGAGAATGGACTAGTTTCTTTGTCGTCCTCTATTTTGAGGAAAACGTTCTTAGTGGGATGACTATGTATATGATGGTACATAACTACATTTGCACCTGTGTTTTTAGGACTTTTCAAGAGTCTAAGACTTTAATATGGTGTCCAACATCGATAGGTTTTTGTTTTTCCTGGGTTGGAATTTGACTGATGGTACCCATACCGGTTGTCGGACTTGGGTCTAACAAGGATCGAGTAACATAGACTTGCGTTAAGCAATTCTAACTACCCATTCTCTTTAGGTGTCCATGTGCACCTTTTAGGTTATGAATGTTAATTAGTGAAGTTTATAAATGAAATGTGTGCATATTGTAAAAAGGCATCTTGAAGCTTTTCTCATTACTCATTTGATGAAGCCGTTGCCAACACGTCAAAATTTGTTTTTGAGTAATAGTTTTAGCTGGTTTTAAATCATGGAATTCACTCAGACACATATCCATGTCCTACATGAGTACGGAGTCCGAGTAACATAGAGATGTACTGCATTATTGGAGTCTTTACATATGAGGTTTGAGAAGCTCTGAGAGGTAGTGCTTGTTTGCATTGCTTGTCTGTTTATTTTGGTGGTAAAGTGTGCTTATGTACTTACTGTAAATTGCAGCTATCCAAAATCCTATCCTGACTAGAGTCAGAACGCAAAATGAGGTATCACCATTTCTAAGGCTAACACGGAAGCGATGGTGGATTTTGGTGGCAATCAATATTGCCTTTGTCGTTTTAGGCCAAACTGCAGCCATTTTGCTTGCTAGATTTTATTATGCTGAAGGTGGTTCAAGCATGTTTTTAGCCACCCTTGTACAAACGGCTGGGTTCCCTATTCTTTGTATTCCACTAATCCTTATTCCATTACCGGCAAGTACTTCACCTCCTCCTGACTCACGTACCAAACGGAACATTGTCTTGATCTATCTTTCTCTTGGTGTACTTCTTGCTGGTAACAATTTGCTCTACGCCGTGGGACTTCTATATCTCTCAGCCTCTACCTATTCCCTCATATGTGCAACCCAGTTGATTTTCAACGCGGTATTTTCTTATTTCCTCAACTCTCAGAAGCTCACCCCATTGATTCTAAACTCTGTGGTGATTCTCTCTTTTTCTGCGGCTCTCCTAGCAGTGAATTTCGATTCCGACTCACCAGGTGGAGTATCCAAATGGGAATATGCCCTCGGTTTTTTATGCACTCTTGGCGCCTCAGCTGTGTATGCTCTTCTTCTGTCTCTAATGCAGCTTTCCTTCCAGAAAGTGTTGAAATCTGAAACTTTTGCTATAGTTATGAAGATGCAAATCTACACTTCTCTTGTAGCATCTATTGTTTCAATCGTCGGTCTTTTTGCAAGTGGGCAATGGAGGACTTTACAGAGAGAAATGGATGACTTCAATGCGGGGCCTCCTTCATACTTTATGACCTTGGTTTGGACAGCTATATCTTGGCAAGTTTGCTCAGTTGGTGTAGTGGGCTTAATTTATATGGTATCTTCTCTTTTCTCAAATGTCATTAGTACAGTAGCTCTCACTGCTGCTCCTATTGCTTCTCTGATAGTTTTCCATGAATCGATGAATGGCACGAAGGCAATCGCCATGCTTCTGGCGCTTTGGGGGTTTGCTTCTTACTTGTTTCAGAACTATCTGGATGATAGTCGAGCTACGGAATCCACAAAACCAACAGAAATAGATAGTAGTGTTAATGAGAACCGTAAGGAGTCTTTCTGTAGTGTATCTTTAGCATGAGCGATTATTCTCAGTTGTAGACTCTAAGTCTTGACTGCATTAATTCTGCCAACGCTTTCAGAAGTAAATTTGTACCTAGCTAGTAACATTCTTTTAATTCTAGATTCAACAGCTGATTGTATTGTTGTTTTGCTTCCATTGGTAAAAATGGCAATGTGAAGCATGGACTTTATGTTATGCATAAGGCCAAACTGCATTACATGAAGGGCATAACAGGGGAATATAAGGCCTAGAATATCAACCTTGGTTATTTTAAGCATCCTATGCTATGATACCATCTATTATGAACTGAAAAGCTGGAAAATATATTCTGCAATTCAAATGAGCTTGTAATAGACTACTTGTAACATAGACTCTCACCTAAAAGTGATAAAAATGCTTGTAATAGACTACTTGATCCAATAATAATGTGACTAATATACATCCTTCTTTCACAATAAGCTAATTTACCATAGATATAAGTTGATCCGAAGCTAAATAAAATAACTAATCGCTCAAATATGACTCGAACCAAAACGACCAAAACATCCTCTCCTTAATCTCCCAAAAGAAAGATTAACAAAACAAAAGGAGCCAAGAAAATGCCAGATAAACAAAAAAAAATTGTGATTCTTGGACAGGACAAATAATGAAGTAAAAGGACAAACAAGAGTTGAAGCCATAATTCATTCTGCTGTCCTTGTATTGCACCTAAGCCACAAAATCTAAGCAATGGAATAACCTCTTTTAATCAAAGAAGCTACAGGATTTACACCCAAAGTCACCTAAGTCCTATGGCCTCTACTTCAGCTCCTCCATCTCCACTCTCCCTCTTCCTTGGAAATAGAAATGGTTATCCAACATGGAAGAAGCAAGTTACTATCCTGATACAAAAAACTGTGGCTAAGAGGAAGAACCATGCTAAACTCTGCGTTTTCGCCGCAACACAAGATGCAGGAGAACAGCAAAGGGCACCTCCTGGGGTAGATACAAGGATTCATTGGGAAAATGAAGATGAAGGGTGGATTGGAGGGAGCAGTTCAGAAGCCAAAGAAGAGCAATTTAAAGCTGAAACTGAGCAGAAGAATTTATTGGGTGAAAAATTTGCAGAGTTGCTGAATTCTTCTGATTCCCATTATCAGTAAGTTGCTTTCCCTTTTCACTTTTATAATTTGGACCAAGATTATGAATTTTTTTTAGAAAGGGAAAAATATATCATAAACTGTTTTAAACGTTCAGATGAAGTAGTTGTTATCTTTCTTTATACAGTAATGGTTTATGATTAGATTTTTTAATATGTCACAGGTGAGGTTGGTTCTGGTCCTGCTTTAATAAGAGGTTTTCTAGTAACATTATGTCATGTTCTTATAAGAGATTAATGTGAACTAATCCCAGATGGAGGGAGCAGTTATTACTTAAGAAGTTGCAGTACAACCATACTAAAACTAAACAAGATATCATATACTATATAGTATAATATATTAGTGGTAAATCCATAAATTTGGTGGGTGATGCTTCTATAGCTTGTAGACTAAAATAAACTTCTTTGATGTTTATGCTAATTAGTAAGAACTGGCACTAATCAGGTTCTTAGGGGTACCACCAGATGCTGATCTAGAAGAGATTAAAGGAGCTTATAGAAGGTTATCAAAAGAATACCACCCAGATACAACTTCACTTCCATTAAAAACAGCATCTGAGAAGTTCATGAGACTTAGAGATATCTATGATGTTTTAAGCAACGAAGAAAGCCGGAGATTTTACGATTGGACATTGGCTCAAGAGGTAGCTAGTCGTGAAGCCGAGAAGATGAAGATGAAGCTTGAAGATCCATATGAGCAGGATCTAAGGAATTATGAACCAGTTCCAGATCTGGTAGATAGGCTTGGTGGAAAGAACTTAGAGCTAAGTGACCAAGCTATGACTGCTCTTACATTTGATGCTATCATAGTTGTGTTCTCAATTGGTTGCATCATTTATGCTGTATTCTTTAAGGAGTACTAATAGATGTACATCACTGTATAGATTAAAGTTGAAACATGTTTTTCATGGAGAAGTTTATACTTTATAGTATATATTGTACAAATATGCAAGAAGTTTCTCTAAAAAAAAAAGGGTTAATTGGCTAGAACAAAGACAACCTTTGGGCTACAGTGTTAAACAAAGACAACCTTTTAACGGGTCTGAAAGCGTAAAGACCAACTTAAACACGTGGTGCAGGAAAATAAAGATAAATGACACGGAGAACGGAGATTCCACCGGAGTTAGGGAATCTCTATTATTTTAGTATTTTCTTTTAATTCCTCCCCTTTTTGTTAGAGTTAATTGGGTAGAACAAAGACAACCTTTGGGTCAAGTGCGAAGCGAACAAGACAACCTTAATGTCACGTGCCTGCATTACAACCACCACCCTCTTCCCTAGCCCACAACACTACAGCACCACATTTACCCTCAACACCATCATCTTCCTTCACCACACCAAATACCACCTCCACTCCAGCAACGTCATCCTCTGCCCCAAACACTACAGCACCACCACACCAAACACCATCTCCACCACAGCCTCGCATTACTTCCAGCCCACAGGAGTAGGCGCTCCATACTAATTCACCACAAAACAAGAAGAGTTCGGGAAGTTTGAGCGACCATGGCGCGACCTCGGAATATTGAGCTAGAGAAACCGAGATCGCCCGCCAAAATTGTTACATGTCAATTTGTTGATGATGTGAAGTCGTGAAGATGTAGCACAACAGCGAAGAAGAGTAAAGAGGAGATCAATTTTTTGAGATTGAAGTTGAAAGTTGGCAGTTCAACTGGAGAAGAAGAAGAAGAGAAGAGAGAGAAATAGAAAAGAAATGGAGAAGAAGAAAGAGAAATAGAAAAGAAATGGAGAAGAAGAAGAAGAGAAGAGAGAGAAATAGAAAAGAAATGGAGTAGAAGAAGAAGAGGAGAGAGAAATAGAAAGAAAATACTAAAATAATGGAGATTCCTTAGCTCCGGTGGAATCTCCATTCTCCGTTATCATTTATCTTATTTTCGCACCACGTGTTTAAGTTGGTCTTACTTGCTTGCACCGATTAAAAGGTTGTGTTGTTTTGCACTGTAGCAAGCCAAAGGTTGTCTTTCTACCAATTAACCCAAAAAAAAATGTAAGGAAGTTAATCTTGATTATACAAGAGAGCTCTCAAAACAAGCTAGTTATCACAAGGGCCTGTTTGGGAACCATCATTATATTTGAAATGATGGAATTGGCCCAATTCCCTTGTTTGGATAACTAATGGAATTAAAATTGAAATTGGACCAATTTCAATTCAATTCTAACCCATGTTAAAAAAAACCTATGTCCAAATCTCACCCTCTTCCCCTGTCATTTCAATTTATGGCCCCAAACAAATCTCTCGACAGTCGACACAAATGCGATTCTCTCTCTCTCTCCTCCCCTCCCGCTATCTCTCGTGATTTCCTCTCTTGCAGATTATGCGATTGATTATGAATGATTATGCGATTGATCTCAATGATTGAAGGAACGATTTTGCGATTGATCTCAAAAATTGAAGGAAAGATTTTTTATCTCAGAAGATTTGATTGAAGGTACGTTTATTATTCTTCTTATTTTTTTCGAAATATTCTTCCTACTTCTGTAATTAGGTTTTATTTTGAATTATCAAGGTTCTATATCATTGAGTTTATGACTTTTTTTTGCTTTTTTCATCATTAAATTTGTGAATTTGATGTTTTTTGGCTGCAATTGTCATGGATTTCGCGGAATTAGGGTTGTTGCTCGCTTCTCTCTCTCATCTGTTGATGTTGCTTTGCGCATTTTGTCGGCATTCGGCGGCTACTGTCCTTATGCTAGTGGTTGTTGTTGTTGGTGGTGGTGGTGTTGCCTCCTTGTTCGAGCTACTATTCTTCTTCTTCATTCCTTCTTTTTCTCCCTTGTTTTGTGAGGTACAAACCTAATTTATCTTCGTTCAGAATCACTTGGTTTTGTATTGCGATGGTGATGTTATTGCATACTTGTGGAATTCAACGTTATGTTCTGTGTTCTGTTTTTCGTAAGGTTAAGTAACCACATAGATTTTATGAAGAAATAATGGAACCCTGAAGTATGTTTTATGCTCCCATTTGTATAAATCAATGGACTAGCTAGCATACAAAAGATTGATTATGATAGAGAAACTTGATTGGGTACTCTTGTGCCTTACTGAGTACTTTGACTCACTTTTGTATGTCATTGTAGGTTTTTTACGTTACTTTTATCAAATACTACTCTTAAATGTTGCTCTCTATGTTAAGATAACTTTTGTTATAACAATTTGGATTGTTGGAATGTCAAATGCCTTTTATTTGCTAAGAATTCAATATTTTTTGTTGAATGCAATTACAAGGTTATCCAAACACTAGCATGGAATTAGAATTCGGGAATCCAATTCCAATGTTTTCCAAACAAATACATAAATTTGAAATATTGGAATTCAATTCCCATGTTTTCCAAACAAGTTTGAGAAATTGGAACTCGAATTCAAATACATGATTTCAAATTTTAGAAACCCCAAGAACACTCCGGTCATGACTCCGAAAACACATTATTTTGATTCAGCTTTAGTTTATATTTCCTGAGAGTCTCAAAGGTTTCTCGCAAATCATCAACATGGTCCTTTTCTTGCTGATTTTTTACAATCATATCATCTATGTAAGCCTCCATGTTCCTTCCCAATTGTGACTGAAAAACGGTATTGATCAGTCTTAGGAAGGTGACCGGAGCATTCCTGAGTCCAAAAGGCATCATCAGCTAGCCATACGATCTCTTCTCTGTTATGAAAGATGTTTTGTCTTGGTCGTATGGCCACATAAGTATTTGATGGAACCAGGAATAAGCGTCCATAAAACTCAACAAAGCATGGCCAGCCATGGAATCAACCAACCGATCCAACTTAGGTAAAGGAAAATTGTCCTTAGGATAAGTCTTGTTGAGATCAGTGTAGTCCACACACATCCTCCATGTGTCATTAGGCTTTGGTACCATGACCACATTGGCTATCCACTCCGGGTAATAGGTTTCTCTGATGAATCGGGCCTCTAACAACCTCTGAACTTCACTAGTAGAATAATTGTTAATTGCGGCGGTTTTACCCATACGCAGCAATAAATCGCGTCAAAATAAATAATAATTCGAAAATCAATCTATTGCTGCGGTTTTGGGCGGAAACCGCAGCAATATAACTCAACAGTAACATTTCAAATTGTGTTGACCAGGTCTGATGAAATCTATTGCTGCGATTCCAAAACCGCAGCAATATAACTCAAGGGTAACATTTCAAATCGTGTTGACCAAGTCTGATGAAATCTATTGCTGCGGTTTTTGTTGGAACCGCAACAATAGATTAAAATATAATTTTTTTAATAATATTTGAACCTATTGCTGCGGTTCCTACAAAAAACGCAGCAATAGACTTTTTCAATATTAATAATACACGCCCAGTTAGGGTTTCTTCCTCCCACTTTTACTTGTCTCACTCTCTCATCAGTTTTCTCTATACTTCTCTCCACGACCTCTCACTCTCCTCTCATCTCGCCGGCGAGCGGGAGAGTGTCATTTCTCTCGAAAGAGTGGCTAGGTTGTATTAGGTGATATAATCATCAAATTTAATCATATCTTCGCTTGTTCTTCCCTAATCATCTTTCTCTCTTCCATAATCTTTATTTTATTTTATTAATCTACTGTTTTATATCAGTTATCTATGCTAATTCGTAGCACCATAACCCTTTTTCTTGTCTTGGGCCTTCCTGGTGCCTTGGTAGCTTATAAAAACTACATTTAGTTGGTGTTATTAGCTAATGGAGGTTGAGACTTTATGTTCAACAGCTACTAAGCAAATGTTCATACTTTTCCGTTTGTTTTTTTGACATGGTAAGACCCTACTCGACCAACACCCGAGGTCAACTAGTCCCGACTTAGTAGGTCGAATCCTTGGTAGTAGGGAAACAATAAGAGACTCCCCCACCCCCAACGACCCCCTAGTGGTGTTTGATCAATGACCTCAAGTTTATAAAAGGCAACCTCTATCACTAGACTCTAGACTCTAGGCCAAGTACTGCTTGGTACAACTATTAAGCAAGTATCTGTTTACATAGACTCTTGACAGTCACAATGTGGAAGCTTGTACTATATAGTGTGATGTAGCACTGATTTTGTTGGTGTTTTTTTTTTTTTTTTGATAATTTAGTTCATTTCATTAAGACTCTTAAAAGAGTTGAAGACATACATCGAAATGTCAAGACTACAACACCTAGAATAGAAAGACAAATACAAAAAAAAAGGCCAATACCAAAACGCTCCAAAAACACAACAAGAACCCCTCAACAATACCACCACTAGAAGGAGCTATAAACAAACACAACTAACACATCAAAGAACCAAGAAACACCCAAGCTCACCGACTGAAAAAGCAGCAAACTAAGACAACATCAAGCAAAACAACAATAGAACTCATAAACTCCTTGAGACGATTTTGAAAATGACACCATATTAACCATTAGGATAACCCTCACTACATCACCTCTTTGAAACTTAAAACCCATTTTTCTTCTCCATATTACGATTCAAACCAAGATGATTAAGCAATTAACATTGATTTTTCTTTGCTAGCCTTCGAAAATTAGAGCTTGGCACAACATTGCTCATAATTGAATTAGGTGACAAAACTGAACCCTCACTAACAACCCCAAGTGAATCTGATTTTGAGCCAATTCCATTAGCACAAGAAGAATCCTCATCTCTATCAACACAAACTAGACTTCCTTTGATACACATCTCATTTGCAAATGAGAGGACACTTGCATTGCCACTCAAACTAACACTTCCCAACAATCTCTCTGAATTTGCCGACATCTTCTCCTTGATAACACCAGCGTTTTTTAATGAGGCACTGCTCAACATACTAGGCTCCTCAACAAGATGATCCTTGCTCTCTAAATTAGGAAGATTATAGCCAATCTACAAATTTTCTAAATTGAGCAAAGCATCAACTTCTAACTTGAGCTCACTATCGTGAGAGATAGGCGAATTGCCTTGCCGAAGAGAAGACAAAGAATCCAAACAAGCAATATGGCAGTCACCACCAAAAGCAACAACCTTCGATTTCTCTTGAGCAACATGTAAAAAAGCATGAATAAAACTCCTCCAAGGGTTGGCACTACTTAAAGCAGAGACAAAAACTGAATACCATAAACCTTTAATCTTCACACTTAGCTTTAAAAACCACCCCCATCGATTACAACCAGATTGAATGTTCAGTTGGTGTTTGTTTTATTTTCTGGTGTAACTGCATGAGGCCATTGCTAGAGAAGAGTCTCGATGAGTTCAAGGAAGGCATTATAATTCAAGAATTTAGGCGTGGTTTTCTCCTTGGTGATCGCCTTCGAGACTCCGCAACGGAGAAAGTTTCTTCCGGTCCTAGTAAAAAGAAAGAGTGCAGCTACCCAAACATCCTTAGAGCAAGTCATTTGATTGCTACAACCGATGAACATTGATACACAACGCAATACTGAACATGAAGAAATTTTGCTATTTTTAAGTGCCATATTATTTGATGTAAGCCCACGGATTTATTGGTCGATAAAAATCTAATAGGGAGGGCAACCATTGTTATGATGCTTCAGTAGCTTTCTCTAAGCAGAGGTTTACATGGAGAAGGATTTGTTGTCTCATGAAAAGAACCTAATGTAAGTTTGGGAGGGCCATTGTCTCATTGATGTATACTTCATAGAAAAATACTGTTCTTTTTCCTCAAAAACTATTTTCCATATCTTTCTCTTTAGATATTTGGTGAACGATTCTCCACTAAACACATGAGAGGTTATGTTGGTAATTCATTGTGCCACACCAATTACTCCTCTTGTTTCGTCGGAGAACAAGTTATCCATTTAGCCTTTCTCTTTTAATTAGTGTACAAGACATTTTTAAGCTTTTCAAATCCATTGTTCCTCCATACCTCTTTCTTATATCTCTAAAATCTTGCCAAAATTTTTAATCTCCACACCAAAGCTACTAACTTTTGATTGCCAAACATTCAAGTAAAACAATTAGTCAAAGCAATGTCATTATCCATAGGAAAAAAAGATTCAGTATGAGCAATATGTTGGAAGTAAATTTCAACTAAGAGAAATTGCAACCAACAGTTTTGACATTTTGGATTTTTTCAGTATGAGCAATATGTTGGATTTTTGAGCTGGGAATTGTTCACTTCTGCTTGTTGCATTGTATGTGTTGTATACAAGTCGTATATTTGGTGGTTTAGAGTTGCTTTGTAAAACTCTTGTAGAGTTTAAATTTGTTGACCATGTTTAGTCATATGGGCTTTTGAATTGGTTGAATGACCTTTGGGTTTATTAGTTGCAACTCTAGCGCTAAGTCGTGTCTCGAAGTAACCCCATAGTTGTGTCTATTAGGGTTATTGAATTATTTGAGTTAATTTTTGAGGACTTAGCTTCTTTGGTAAACTTGGAGTAATGATTGGTGAATGCTATCATGTTTCATGTGTTGATTGATTAGAGGCTAGCATTCCTATCCTTTTGTTAAGGGTCTAGGTGAGACCATTTGGGACTCCTTGTAAATAAGCAGAATTTTGAGGTTAATGGTGGTTGTGTGCCAAGTGAGTGAAATCATTCAAGGATGAAGGATCATGAGGGTTTTTAAGAGGGTTATGAGTATTCTTCAGACCATCTTTGGGTATCATCTCTCATGTGGGGGTTATCGACATTTTTCAGCAAGTTATGGCTCAGCAAGTTTGGTTATCGTCATTGTTTAATTGTGTAGGTTGGTGGTTAGCATGGAAATTGGTGTTAGTTCATGTTCCTTTGGTGCAAGAAATCTTTGGTTTGCGCAAAAAACCTGCAAAAGCTGAGCCGCCAAAGCGTGTTTTCTCCCAATTTTACAATTCTCTTGCTGCTTCTACTAATGGGGTTACTCCTTCTTGATAATGGTGACAATTCTTTCTTGTGTTTTACTCCATGAATTTTACCTTTTTTTTTGTGATTTATAAGTTAAATATTGTTCACAATTGTGTAAGTTGCAATCTTTGTTTGTGGTGGGACTAATGAGAGGCACTGAGGCAGTATGCCATTTTGTTAAATTGCATTACATATGGTTTTGTTTTACAAGTTTTATCATAGACCCGGGTCTATTGGTACACCCAAAGGTACGACCTGAAACTGACCTGAAAATTCCGGGTTTGGGTTGAGATTTTCGACCTAAAATAAAAAATGGGTCGACTCAACCAGACCTGAAAAATATAATGGGTTAGATTCGGTTGACCTTTTGAACCTGAAAATAACCCAGACTTTCAATACTTACAACCTATCTTTTGTTATTCTTATTTGTATTGGGCCAAACCCATTTCTTGAATCACCTAAATTTCATTTCAGGTCATCAACCCATACTTTCATAACTTAGCGTGTGTAGTTGAATTTCATTTCAGATCATTTTGGGTTGGTTTCGGGTCAACCCGAAATCGGTAAGGTCGGGTTTGGGTTATGATTTTCGACCTGAAATTAGAATCAGGTCGGGTTTGGATTAGAGGTAAGTGACTTGAAATATAAATCAGGTCAACCTGAAATTGACTCAACCCGACCTGATTGTCAGCCCTACCCAAAGGCTACGTTTGGCTCATTGCTCATTGCTCATTGCTCATTGCTCATTGCTCATTTGAAATTCTCAATATGAGCAAGATTCGCACAATAGGTGGGTGTGTAATGAGTGCACTTAGGGGTCGTTTGGTTCAAGGTATAGAATGGAAAGGGAATGGAAACAAATAGAGGTGAGGAATGGTAACAAAATTGGTTACCTTTATTAGGAATTTGGTTCAAGCCATGGAATGCTAACCATTATCACCAAATAATGCATTTTGTTACTTGAGGGGAGGGAAATGTAAGAGATTAGGGGAGTTCATTACCACCAAGTAATGGTAATAGATTGATGAGGAGTTGAACCAAACAAAAAGAAAGGGAATCGGTAATTGATTTCGTTTCTTAGAGCTCAAAAATCATGAACCAAACATGCTCTTAGAGGACATTTATAGAGAAATTTGGAACTAAGAAGATTCGCGTATTTGTTTTAGAAGAAACACTAGATATTCAAGTCTATTTGACCAAAAGAATGTAACTTTTATGACACTTAAAAGCAATTATTTCTTTGTTAGTTGCATGTTTGAAATGAGCTGCTTGTGTTAATTTAGACTTATTGTGATTGAGAAGAGGTGAGGAGATTGATTTAAGAATTAGTTCTACCATTGTAACCATCAATATTGAGTCTTTGAAAAAAACAAGGCTGGGAAAGTAAACACGTTAATGCATTTGGGTTAATGTATAAATTTGGTACAGCTCTATGTGTACCGTGTAGTGTGTAGCTTTTGCAGAAGAGAATAAAAAGAACGGATTTTTCACCAGGTACCCCTGTGGTTTGACGAAATTCACCTGGTACCCTCGCGTTTTCAACAATTCACCTGGTGCCCCTAAGGTTTGGAAAAATTCCTGAAATACCCTTAATGACTAACGGCCGTCAACTCCGTTAGTCATTAAGGCTAAATCAACGAAATTAACCCCTAACTACCCTAATTAATACTAATTAATCCTAATTAACTCTAATGAAACCTAATTAATACTTTTAACCCCTAATTAGCCCATCTCTCTCCCTAACCCCTAACCCACCACCCGACCCCACCCCTCCCACCACCCCACCACCTACTCCCACCCCAAAGAACACCCCCCCACCCTCCGTAGCCCCCGCCCCCACCCCCCACCCTCGCAGCGCCTCCCCCCCCCCTCGCAGCCCCTCCCCCCCCACCCCGTGGCCCGACCCCAGCCCTCCCCTCCACCGTCGTAGCGCCCCCTCCCCCTTCCCCTTCGATTTCTCTCCCCGACGTACTCATGCCTCGCGCACCACAAAAACAACAACACCTGCGCGTCGGAGAAACCGTAACCCGATCTAAAACCCAAAGCCCGCCGTCGACGGAGTGAGAAAGACGAAATGGTGAGAGAGGCGAAATCGAACGGGAGGGGGTGGGGGGCTAGGGCCGGCAGGGGGGGGGGAGGGGGAGGGGAGTGGGCCGGCAGGTGGGGAGGGAGGGGATTTGCCGTGGAGGGAGGGGAGGGAGGGGGGGGGGCCGGTGGAGGGAGGGGGGGGAGGGGGGGGGCCGGTGGAGGGAAGGGGGCCGGTGGAGGGAGGGGGAGGGGTGGGGGCCGGTGGTAAGCCGATTGTCAATTATGCTTGTTCCATGGCGTGGGGCCGACTTTGGTGCGATTTCTTTGTTGGGCTAACTCATTCTACCGTAAGGTTTTGATTTCTATTTTCTTATGGGAAAACTGTGTTGATTATTTCATGTGAAGCATAGTTTATGTATTGATTTATCTTTACATGTTGAATTTGATATTCAAACACTTCAATGGGGGTGGGTTAAGAATCAAACACTTCAATGCACAGTAGCATACTTCAATGGGGGTGGGTTAAGAATCAAACACTTCAATGCAGCAGTGGGAGGTAGTGGTGGGTGTTGGTGGTGCTGTTGTGGTGGAGAGAGAAATGAAATACGAGTGGAAATGTTGGCAATTGTTGAATCCTACATTCTCAAAAACCATAGGGGTAAATGGTGAATAAAGTTTGTAACGGAAACTTAACGGCAGAGGCACGTCAGGTATTTTTCAAAACCTTAGGGGCACCAGGTGAATTGTTGAAAACGCGAGGGTACCAGGTGAATTTCGTCAAACCACAGGGGTACCTGGTGAAAAATCCGTAAAAAGAATGCATAAGCCCACTATTTGGATGATCACTGTTAGATTTGTTGATCATGATTGTAGACTCCATACATCCTCGTTCTTGACTTGATTGAGGCTCGCAGCTGCATTGTTGCTCTCATTCAGATTGTTCATTCCTGCAGTTAATAACTGAGTGAAAGAAGTTGTTTGAGGCATAGAGCTCACATTTTGCTGATGATGATGTTGTTGATGATTATTATTATGTTGCTGATGCGAACCAACATTAACCCTGGACGACTCACCATCTCTATCCTTCTCCTTAGCCATCCTCTCCCTAGATAGCCTTAACCCTGATCTCCGACCGAGACAGCGACAACCTGGATCCTTTACTCGTCTCCGAATTGTTACTTGTACTGCACCCTAATTAAGCATAAGAGAGAATTATGCAGGAGATTAAGGGCTTAAGAGAGAATTATGCTATGGAAGTACCTTGTTGGAAGGGCTTTTAATTTGTTGTTAGTAATAGCTATATTATATTTCACTTGAGATATAATCGACTTCTTGAGCATAAACAAAATATGTGCTCATTGACTCTAGAAAGGGTCCATTAATGCAAGTTAGAAAATTGTTATGCGTGTTTCTCAAATTGTAAACAAACGGGCCCTAGCACCAAGTGCTCAAAACAAATGACCCTTGTGTTAACTAAGCCTAAGTCCCTACAATGTGAAGAACTCAAGATCGATCTTGCATCCATTTCAATCTATCTATCTATACAAATATATTAAAAGGCGTTCTTATCAAAGGAACGGTGTCACATGGCACTCTATAACGTATGTGCCCCATGTTTATGATCCGATTAAAAATATTAACAATGTGTAATACCAGAATAAAAACTACGACCTTTGAAATGAAAGGTGAGAGTTTCACCACCTATCCATCACAATCTTAATGTTTAATGTTTCAAAATAAAACATAATAAAGTCTTATAATTATATGTAACTATAAAAACATAAACAAGTTTTTTTTGCTTTTTGATCTCTAACACTTTTATTAAAGTAATAACATTATTGAAAAAGTACGAAAAGCCAATAAAATCAATTATGAAATTTATTAATAATAATATATTTGATAATTGTAACTGACCCGGGACATCGCCCGGGCCAAAATACTAGTTTTCAAAATAAAAAAAATACTCACATTACCCTATATAGTGCTCAAAAGAAAATTAAGAAAATTATCTAGTAGTATTAAAAGCAAATCATCTATGATCTCACAGAATTACCACATCAACACCTTCTCGCAATCGCTTCGCAAGCAACTTGGCTTGTCTTCTCGCAAAGCCATAACCATCAACATCTTCCATCTCTAACAATATGTGTATATATCCTCCTCTTAGTTTGGTATATCGAGGATCTAAAATTATCTTCTTAAGCATCGGAGCATGCTGAGTAAGGTAAATGGCTAGCTCAGAGAAGCGTTCACTTCCATCAAATCCAACAAACTCAACAACCTTAAGGTGCTCATGTGCACGCATTACATGATTAATCTGAGCATCCTTTACATCACCTGGCATTAGCACTTCTTGCAGTATGCACTTTTCAACCTGCAGGGAACTAAAAAAAGTTAACGATGCTTTGATCGTGTAAAGTACAAGTAGGTGATACAATTTTATGAGGTATACAAAACCAGCCCAAACAACTTGGCCTGCATAGACCTCTAACTGATACCAATACCAATACCAATAAAAATCCCAAGACTAATTAAAGAGCAAGACAATTACAATTGAACTCAAATTTTGGTAAAATGAGGGAATCCACTACCTCCAACTTGAAGGCATGCAACAAAGGACATGCCTCAATCAAAGAGGTCAACCTGAGAAGGTTGTCTATGTGTAAATTCGGAAATCCAGAGTTTGTATATGATGCCTGAATATAGAAAGCAAAAGATTCCAAACCTAGTTAGGTTATGGTATAGAGAAGGATTTTTAATTAACTACATATAGAAGAGATCATAGAAACTAATAGCTTAACTCCAATTAAAGAAAAATGGGAGATATTATTTTGAAACAAAAACAAGGAAGCAAAATTAAGCAACTCACCCGATTCCAATAAAGTGAAAGTTTCTTGAGTCGATATGAGAATTTCGAAAAGATGTTCAAATTACGGGAAATATGAAAGCAATATGCACTTATGAGGGTCACATCCACAAGTGATGAAACATTTGTGTACTCCACCTCTGGCTTGTATGCTTTGTAATTCACAATCAACACCAAAGAAGTAAGTTGTGGAGCAGAAATCTGTAATGAGTCAACGTGACATCGACTATACTCCAAGTGTTTCAGCTTAAGGGAAGAAACTACAAGTTTCTTACAAGTATTACGGTAACTCGGACACACAGAGTAAAAAGCAGCATGCCCGTATTGTTAGGCGCTCGACATTGAGGCAATTAGATAAAACATTTTCAACCAAGGCTCCTTCAATATATAAAGCCTCCAAGTGAAGAGATTTCAAGTGAACAGATTTCAGTGTAGTACCATAATGATGACACAAATAAGGGTGAATGATGTAACTCTCCTTTGGATCCGACTTCAAATTGCCAAAAACAGTTGCCAAGTTCAACTCTAAGTTGCAAACTTTTTTTTCTCAAGGCAAATTTTACCCACTTACCAATATTACCAGCAGCACATGAATAATACATCGGAAAATGGATTCTCAAGGTATTCAGATGTAGGGCGCGATGGGAAATGAAAACCTGGTTAACCCATTTAGAAAATTTTTCTATTTCGATACCGTCCACCTTTTTGCGTTGCAAGAAGAATTCTTTGTCCTCGAAATCAAGATCAGTTGAGTGAGTCCAAACATATCTCCACCTTCTCGAAAGAAGGCTAGTTCTTCCTGCTGTTTTCATCTCCACAAAAGATAATAAGTAAACCAGGATATCCTTAGGTAAGTAGCTAATTCGATCCACTTTGTCACCCAGCTTGTCAATTTCGTAAACGTTTACATTGTTCATCCTCTGCCAGCATAAATAGATAAAAACTTTGTTAATATAAGCTACTTGATTACAGTTAATACGCATTTAGATCCATGAATCCATACATCTCGATTCGAGGAATATTAATACAATACAAAACAAAATCAAGATATGTGAAATTGGAGAAAAACACAATAAGATAAGCAAACAGACAGTGATACATTGATGATTATGATTTATTTACCTCCCCATTGTCAGCATTGTAAGCCTCCATGGCCTTATCATACTCTGCCTTGACATCTGCAGCTTTATCCTGATATGGCTTCTTCTCCTGCATGACCACCAAAAAACACATGAATATAGTACCATCAAATACTCAAAGCAAGAGAATAGTGCACCATTCAAACTCCAAATTTCTACACTAAGGCCTAGTTTAGTAAAGAAAGGTTTGGGAAAAATTAGAGGTATGAAAATTATTGCCTTTTTACGAGAGTACAATAATGGATTATGCTCATGTTCTTACATTAATATAGCAATGAACTATTAGCTAATTACCTAATACTTTCATATAAACAGCTAATAGAGTCAACTAGTGACACCAACTAATACAATCAGCTAATCGCGAAATGGGGCCTATAACTGACCTCATCAGTCAAGGCCTTCCAGTTTGCTCCAGCCTCCTTTGCAAACTCCTCCCTGTAGAAACCAATTAAGTGTACAAGTTTGTAATGGATATTAGACATATATTTTCATACACATTAAATTAGAAGTTAGAAGTATACATGAAAATAAAGTAGGCATTCATAGGGCGCTTTGGCTTTGATTTTGGCATGTTATTGTTAGGATCCTTCACTTTGGTCAGCTTTTGTTTCTTTGATTTTGACCCAAATCCTACTTCGCCTGATTTCTTCCTGTCATCAATCAAGACCAGAGAGACTGTTTAGTATTTACTATAAAAAAAGTAACTTTTAAACTGAATAAAGATGAAATCAACCTCTCGACTGGCTTCTTCTTAACCTCAGTTGGTTTCTCAACAGTAGTTACGTTCCTCATTGTCAATCAAATCAATTCGTGGGCCACCTCCCCCCTTCCGGGAATGGGAATGGGAATGATGCTCTCTGTGCACCTCTTTGTATACGATGTCGTTTTGTGCGTGAAGTTTACTACTCTCCCCTCAAATAAATTTTTAAAAAAAAAAGAAAATCATGAAGTTTTTTTTTTTAGGGCAAAATCATGAAGTTTGTTCACAGTCCACGAATTGCGGCTGTAACTCATCATCCCACGGATTGCATTAAACTTTTTTATAAAAAAGATTAAAACTACCTTTATCTCAAAAACCACACCGAAAAATGGGAATAGGTTTCTTCTTGCAAGAAAAATTAAGTTTGTGGTTTTTTTTCGCAAAGAATGTTTTATAAGGTTTTTTTTCGCAATATTGAACCTCTAAAAGGTTTTTTTTGACAAATTTTCCTATTATTAACACTAATATTTTTGGAGTACGTGGATTGCATTCACTTTGCAAAAAATAACAACAATGGTTGATTGTGAATTTCGAGATGATTCGGATTGTCATTCTATAGCTTCGAATGACGTTAACAATGAAGAAGATATGTTGGATGGAATCAACATAGAAGGAGAAGATATTTTTATATTATTGCATTGCTCTAATTTTTCCTTTTTTTGTTATGATTTGTCATATGAAATTGAATGTTATGATGTAGATTATGTACTCCTCCGGTCTTTTTATTAGTTTACCCATTTCTTTTTGCACGTAGTTTTAAGAGAAATTATGTTGTGTGACCTAGAAAGAAAGAGAAAAGATTAATTTATATTAAAGTTGAATGTGTGTGTGATAGAAAGTTAGTGGTCCCATTCCAAAAATAGAAACAAAATAAATGGGTAAACTAATAAGGGACATCCCAAAAAGGAATACGGGTAAACTAATAAATATCGGAGTGAGTAGTTCTAGTTGGTGGTTCTGTATGTTCTTTTTAGATTTTGATATGTTCAATGTTATTTCCTATGTTCCGTAAAAAAAATGTTATTTCCTATGTAATTAATAATATGATTTGCATACCAATTACGTTGGTGTAATTATCATGTTCCTCTTATGATTTTGTGTTGGTTTTCTTTTATACGATTGCTAATGTAAAGAACATATTGCTAGCTAGTTCAATTAGAATATGGTATTAAATTTTAAAAAAACATTATATAGTTGATTGCTAAAAGAACATAGTACTCCATTATGAAAAAAAAGGAACATATGGCTCATGGAATTAGAACATAATAGAAATTTAAAAAGAACATATTGCTAGTTCAATTTTAGAATATGGTATTGACTTAAAAAACATTGTATAGTTGATTGATAAAAGGACATATGAAATCATTATGAAAAAAAGAACATATGACTCAAGGAATTAGAGCATAATAGAAATTTAAAAAGAACATCAAGAAAGATAACTAATGACTATGTCGTTCATTAACTCCAATTTGTTTTTTTATGTCAACCAAGTAACACTTAAATATTTTGCTCACTTTAGAAATTGAAACTATAAGTCTTTGATGTGAATTTTGTTTTTTATTTCATATAACATGAAAATAGTGATCAGTCAAATTAAGTTTATTGCATATAATTTTACTAGATGTTTTCCGTTAATAAAATTCACTATATTGTATATAAGTTCACTACTATCTCTATAAAGCTCGCTATATAAAGTTAATATGAATTACCAACTCTGGTGCACACTAAGTTAGTGTATACCGGAGTCCATTTAAATTTTTTATATTATATTTGTAACACCCCGACCTCTATACATCATTATTAAGTTAATTAAAGAGTCATTAGCGGCTGAACCTAGACGGTCGGTGCGTCACTGCCGTACTCTCCGATTGGAAAACACAAGGCAAACATAAATTCATAAACTTAAACATATTATAACCTGAAAACATCATAATCATCCATTACTGAACGTAAGCTGAAACTTAGCAACTGATATAGTCCGACATAAACTTAAACTATGATCACAAGTGTTTGTAAGAAAGCTTAAAATTAAACAACTCCTCACATCTACGTCATCCCGTTATCATCATCAGTACCTAAGACATAAAACAAAACGTCATGAGCCGAGGCTCAGTAACATACTACTCTAACATCGTAAGAGCATTTCCATTCATTTTGTCAGCAATCAGGGAGGAGAAAAATAGTAAAACCATTCCATAAACATATCAGATTATTTCATATCATATCATATGTTTCATCATTATCTTTCCATCTTACTTAAATCATATTGGTAACTTGGTGAGTACAGCAAAAAGTAAGCCACGGAGAACCTTAGTTCACCAACAGTAGGGGCATAACCGACTGCAGACGGGAGATATTGTCCCCCAACAGAATGTGGCTAACGGAATACGAGTGCATGCCACGGGAGATTATTATCCCCCAACATAAGGTAGCATAGCCTTATGAGGGTGTCATGGGAGACTATATCCCCATACAGAAGGTGACAAGAACCGCTGGGATGGAACGTGCACGACCAACAGAACAAAATACTGCCAATAACCGTCTTTCACTTTTATTTATCATGTGTCATAACTTTTAAGTATCTTTCAGAATTCATAGCAGAGTCCTAACATAACGTCATCATATTTTTTTACAGGTAGAAAGGTGTACTTTTCATATTATTAGGATTTCATAAAACATTTCATAATAACATTTCATATCCCGCAAACCATAAAAATATCAACATAAAACATATCATAAAACATATTCAGAAAGGGAATGCAGGTGCTAGCAGTAGACGTTACCTGGTATCGTAGTTAAGTTTTTTGATAGCGGGAGGCTTGTGATAATAGAAATTTTGGTCGTCGGACAAAATCCCTAAATCAAACTACCTAACCAACCACTAACCTAAGTATAATGGCAATCAAGGGTCATTCTTCCACAAGGACTAAGGGTAATCACAGAAATTGTTAATTATGATAAGCTAGGCTAAGCTATATAGTTAAGAGATTTGTCAATTATCAACTAAAAACTATTAAATAAAAGGAACTAGGGTAGTGGAATTCACCAAATATTTCAATCATTAAAAACAATTAGGCAAATAAGGGGGTAGTCTAAAGAGAATAAATCAAAGGGATCATCTAACAAATCTCTAATTACTCTTTCAAGCTAAAGAGGGTTACTCAAATTGGAGATTATGTCCTATTTTCATGTAACAAACCCCCAACTCAAGAGCATGAATAACAAGATGACTAAATATATATCCCTTAACTAAAACCCCTATTTCCATGCAAGTTTAGTTAAGTGAACAAATAGGGAGTCAACTTTTCAATTTCGTCTTTCAATCCTTCATTAAAAGTGACTAATAATTAAGTTTCCATGGAGGCCAATCACAAAAACCAACAATAAAACCCCTATTACTCATTTGATTTCATTTTCCAAAATGACCCAAATATGACCCAAAGGCTCATGATATCATTAATGGCTTCATCCCCTCCCAAGCAAAATAACTACTCACAAATCATAATAAATTATTAAATGAAATAAATAACAAACTAAAAATATGAAATCAAACACTAATCTAGGATGAATAAGTAAATAGAGTGAAAATGACATGAAAATAAGTAGATAAAGCAACAAAACATGAGAGAGAGTAAGAAATTCTCATTAAAGTTGCAAGGAGTCTCAAAATCTTCAAGTTTCCTTCTTAGATTCTTCAAAATCCAAGCTTTCAACAAGGTGCTCTCACTTATCTCTCTAGAAGATGATAGTTTCTCTCTCTAAAAACCCTAACTAAAAAACCTCTAAACTAAGCTTATGGAGGCTAGCTCTCTTTTCCCCCCTTCAAAAGTTAGGGATCCGTCCTTTTAAAAGATTTAAACATTACATCATAAAACGGGCCGAAAAACAGGATTTCCGCATAATTCAAGTGACGCGGGCGCTCCATATAGTTTGGAGCAAGCTCTCCATACAATTTCACGCAGGCAGAATGTTTTCTTGGGCCAATGGCGCGGGCGCGCTAGACAATGCGGAGCGGGGGCGCTGTTCTGGCAGACGCACCCGACTTCAAACAGCCATATCTCTTTCATTTTTCATCGGAATTGGGTTGTGACCACTCGTTGGAAAGATATCGAGCCAAACTTTCATCTCCAACTTGAATCACTGAAAAATATTTTGTGTGATGAAAGTTATGGCCGTTTGAATATGACCCTTATGCACAAATCCTTCTAAAAGCTCTTATTTTGGCAAAATTGCTCCACTCTATGCTTGGTGTGTGGTATGGAGACCTCTAAAGTTGATCCTACAACATCAAACACAAATAAGCATTACCAAACCATATATAAATAGCCAAAATAACTAATATTCACAAATAAGCTATAAATAACTCAACTACTCTAAATTAAGCAAAATAAGCTAGAAAGTGATAAATGAAGAAAAAAAATGACTCTAAACATGAGGAAAATAAGGTATTTGGGTGATATAAATATCACTCATCGCCTTGTAATATTCCTTCCTTTAATCTAATTAAGAATTAAACTAGCTTTTAGACCCGTGAAATTTTTTGTTTTATAATTTGAATATTTTAGAAAGTTTCTTTGATAATTACGGCGTGAATATTAACTTAAAATTTTATAATCGTGTATTGAGATGATGTCAAAATTGGCTATGAACTATGCTTTAGTCAATGATGTAGGTGATATCATAGTGAGTCACATGACCAACCATTTAATTTTAAAAAGATTTGATTAAAAAATTATTTGCTCTGTATACTGCTTCCCTTAAAGACTAAGATAAAATCACAAATCACACAACTGACATTAAGCCATACACCCGCTTTCGACAGTCCAGTCCCGCTCACTCACACACTCTCTCTATTACAGTCTTGCACCATCGTTACACCACATCTGCCACAGATTGCCCACTTAGCCATGATTTTAATTTTTTTAATCCTAGAAGAGGAAGTCACCAAAAGTATATAACTTAGTAAGTGTTGAAAAGTCAATTTCCCCTATTTCCTTTCTTCTTATATACTCTATTATTTGTCAGATTGACAATCCCATTTGAAATTTAAAACGTCAATTTACTTGGATTTTATATATAGAGGATAAACAAATTAGCCTTCAAACTATACTTTTACCCAAAAATAAGAAAAATTGATACTGGGAAGTCCAGACTATAGGTTATTATCTTTAATAGGTCCCAACTATTGATTATTTTTTGTATGACCCAAAATATGACTTGTTGTAATTTTAATGGGGTCAAACTTACCTATAATCGTTGCATAGGAGATAATTATGGATTGTTTTGATTTTAATTTACCCAATGGGCCCTATTAAAATCATAAGAACCCATACCTAGGTCTTGCAGAATAATCAATAGTTGAGACCTACAAAAGACAATGACCCATAGTTGGGACCCCCATGTTAATTTTTCCCAAGAAATATATACATAAGTATCTATGTATACAACACACTTTTCTACTTGTTTTCTATGTCTTCATATTAGTTATCACCTAAGAAATTTCACGGCCATCTTTCATAGGACAATTAAGCCCAATTTTATTATATGACTTTATTATATGGCAATTAAGCACAGAAAATATCGACATCGATCGATTATGTACACAAACTTAATGTTAAGTTTGTAGTTTTGCGTTGTTTTGCCTAAATTTAAAAAATTTATTACATAATATTCGTTTATTATCAGGTTGGGTGGATTGGATTGAGAATCCCAACCCATTTATCTAAACAGATTGGGTTTGATTGAAGATCCACTCCGTTTAAGTAAATAGGTCAACCCGAACCCAATCAGGTCGACCCATTGCCAGCCCTAGGATTAAATAACTTTATGTTTTGAAAATTTATTAAGTTATTGGATAATTATTAATTTATTAAGAGATTTTTGAATCTTCAAATTCATATAAATTTTAGAATGAATTATCATATTAAACTCATTTAAAAGTTTCAGTGATTACATATTATTTTTTGTTATTTGAAAAATAAAAGAATATTACAGAAACAATACTTTATCATCTACTTAATTAACATCTACCTAATTAAAAAAAAATCGATAGTGATTTACCAAATATATATCGATAGTGATTTGTCAATAAATGCCATAATTTGGATTTTTTTTGAAATAAATACCTAGGTTGACTAAAATTATATATAAATACAAGGTTGACTACATTTTTTTGAAATCATTACCACTTAATGGAATCTTGCAAAAAATGTTAGTTTTGCTACGTTAGTTGCACGTGAATTTACGATTTTACCCTTTCATATCACCACCACCGTCCCCACCACATGCAACAACCATGCTTACCACCGTTGCCGCCACCACCATCCCCCCCCACCCAAAAAGCGACCCACCCACAAAATCACCAACACCTCCACCCACTCAAAATGATCCCATCCCACCATCCTAACCAACTACGAAACCACCACTACCTTCACCCACCAAAAAAATGATCCACCACACAACACTAACCAACTACGAAACCACCACCACCTCGTAATGGTGGTTAGGAGAGAGAAGGGGATCGCAAAAGTGATGAGTTTTGTGGGGTTTTGGTGTTGGTGTTAGTGGGGGAGGAGATTAATGGAAGGTAAGAAGGTAATTTCACATGCCACTAACGGAGCAAACGGTTTTACGAAAATCTATAAAGTGGTAGTGATTCCCTAAAAAAATAACAAAAAATTGGTATTTAAATTAAATTTCCAGACAACCTAGGTATTTATTTCAAAAAAATGGCCAAAATATAATATTTATTAACAAAATTTCCTAAACAAAAACTAAAAACTTACAGTTTGTTTGATAGAAAGGATTTGGAAAGAATGGAAAGGAAATGAAAGAAAATTTATTACTTTCTAATATTTGGTTCATTGGAAAAAAAAAATTAAGTGAAAGGAAATGGAAAGAAAAACTCTTTAACAAAATTCCACTTTTTTTTCCTCTAAAAAATGGGACAATTTGGAAAGAAAGAGAAAATTTATACCAAATATGGGAAATTGAGTTTTTTTCGTTTCTCTCCCTTCTTTTCTCTTATTATCATTTCCTTTCCTAGACTTTTTGAAAGTTGGAAGAAGCAGCACTGTTAACAAAAAATTAAGCAAAAAAAATAATATAATATAAACAACAACCTGTGCAACGCACGGGCTTCAAAACTAGTTAGTATTAAAAATGAACCAAATAGACTGTTAAAGTGATGCCGAACGAGCCATAAAAAACTGAAACGAAATTACAGGTTTAATACCCTAAACGAAAATTTTGAAACCCCAACATAAAAAACCGCGTATTCTCTCTCCTCTTCAGCTTGGTAGAAATGGAAACGTCGGCGACGGTATCAACTGCCGGAAAGTTCCGTTCCTTTCCTTTGATTCTGAATTTTTCTTCAGAAAATGTCGTCTTCTTCTGTAAATAACTGAAGGTATGACAGAATTTCCGCTTTCTTGTTTTCTTCCTCAATGAATCAACGATTTCAATTTCTATATGTGATTTATTTTTTATTTTTTTATGATCAACTTGATGATGTGTAGTAAATTTGTTAATTTGGTTCTTATCGCTATAGTTATGCTAATTTCAGCACTTTGATTCTGGTTTTGCTGTTGGAACATTTAGGTGAAAGGAATAATTAGCTTGAGATTAGTGTCAGTTTCAAATTTTCGAATACTAATCAATCAAGAGCTTAATTTGCCAAGAATTTGTTTTCTAGTTGCTGATTTTTAATTGCGTTTGCATTGAAGGGGGAAAGAAACTGATGTTAGATTATTTTTTTGTTATGGAATGTGAAATTGAAAGATTGTTAAAATGCATAGGAGAGAGACTCCAAAGTAAATATAAGTAATTAAGTATTACAATACTTTATTGAAGTGGTCAAAGACAGCTATGGGTGGATATTGGCCTAGCAATGGAGAGTTATTGTGGAAGAATAGTAGGGGAAAATTACCGTGCATATGAACTCTTAGGAAAACACTGTAAAGGATTTAAACTGAATTATAATTCTTGTGATGAGACGAGTATATGTTGCGTGATTCTGCGTTGTGTTTTGGACATAGATGTGGACATAGTAATTCTGTGAACAACGATGAGCCTGTGTGTGTTTTTTGTTGTATGATTAAATAGTTGTTTGTGATTCGAGTTGTGGATTTTTTGAGGTTGAACAGAAAATGTGGTTTGAGGAATTGTCTGCTCCATACTGGCTCATGCGAGCAAGGAGTTACTCTGAAAATAGTAGGTCAAAGGGGATAGTTGGGTTTCTGAGTGACTGATGCTGTTTGATAGAGTGAAGTGATTTTTGGACCTGTAGACTTGAGTGGATCATATGAGATTAGTATTAATATGGATTAGTAATTTGTTTGAGACATTGAAAGTGTGTGTATGGTGTTGGTAATCACACTAGTATGCAGGAGATTAACGGCTTAAGAGAGAATTATGCTGTGGAAGTACCTTGTTGTTGGAAGGGCTTTTGTTTTGTTTTGTTGTCAGTAATAGCTGTGTTATATTTCACTAGTAGAGATATTAATTGACTTCTTGAGCTTAAATAAAATATATGCTCACTGACTTCAGAAAGGTACCATTAGCTTACTTTGAGAAGTATTCATTTGAAACACCATATACTTTTGAGTGATGTATAATACTCAATTCTTTGCTATATGGTGGTCATTCTTTTCAAGGTTAGATTTCTAGAACTTATTCTCTCAAAACACACTGATAAAAGTATTTGAAATTTAGCATCTTTTGTTTTGTAAAGAGGGATGATGGCGGGAGCTTTGCAAGACTTAGGCGCTTCCTTCTAGGCCCACATTGAAGGAATGGGGAGTATTTTTTTTTTCTTCATATCCAAAATTTAACTTTAACATTATATTCCACTGATATTTAAAATAAAAATAATAAATCGTGTAATTCTTTGAAAATTTAAGATACATGGAACTTCAAAATTATATCTTAATTGAGTTTGGGTTTTCATTCTTCTTTATGTTATGCCGGCAGAAATCCCTCCCACTATGACCTTTGTATTGTTTTGCACATAGGAGCAAAGTTGGCATTGCTCAGAGCAAACAATTTGCACTTATTGGTGATAGTAGTTCATACTATTATCAGTCAATCTTCCCTCTTTTTTTAAATCAGTTTATTAATATATATATTAAGAGAAATTAACAGTCAAAACGTCTGGTACCCTTGCCAGAAGATGTTTTATGCCCCTACCCCTAATGTTTCAATGTGTAATACAGTAATAGTGATTATGAGAACTCAGCTTTTAGCTGGACTGGTGGTCTAGTTTTTAATCTGTAATTCTACTCATCTAGCCGAGGTAAAAAAAAAAAAAAATATATATATATATATAAGATAAAAAGTTAAAATTTGACCTTTTTGGTCGAGAAAACTATATATCTTTATCTAAAGTGACAAAAGAACATTTAGGAAAGCCATATGGGGATTGGGAAGGGGCTTATCTTCTTGGCAGCAAACTCAGACCGTAGACAACAAACCATGACCATACCATATACAGAGAACAGTCTATCTGTACAGAGAATAATTTAACAGCCTCTGAAGCTCGTGCGGTAAATCAGCTCAACAAAATGACAGGAAATCTTAGGCTAAGAAATGGTAAGGACATGTAACACATGTTATATAGAACTAGATCCAAGGATCAACAATTGCATACAACTGTGCTCACTTTTGAGAGGTGAGAGCTCTCCCAATACAAACTAAACAAGTAATTTTCTGGATACCTGATTATTCTCTTCTTACTACTATTTATACTACCTTACTCATATTCTCTGACCTAGTAACGATTAGGGAATAAATCAGTACAAGGTATCAAAAAGGAATAATTCTTTCTAGCTGTCCTGCTCCTCTATTTTCCTGCCATCTGGATCTGCTGACATTTGACAGAGGTGTCATTTGTCTGATTCAGGTGCATTGCCCCTCCTTTTGTATGTAATGAGGTGTCCAGTCCTAGGCTGGTGTGCTGCAGCTCGATGTCATTCTTACTGATCTTAGGCAGAATCTGAATTATTCTAAAGGCAAATATATTCCTAAATGTTGCAGACAACCTTATCTAGATGCTGTAGTATTCGACTTCTTTCAGCATCATTATAAGTGTATACAAAAGCAGTCTTTCTTAAATTTCAAGGTCTATTTACCTTGTCATCTGAGTTTTGCTGCAATTGATGCATAAGGAATCCTTGATGTCGAAATTCGACCTCGGGAGAAAAAATGACTATTAATTAGGAATTAAGGTAGTGAAAATAGAACGTAGAGTATCATTTATGCACAGAAGGAGTATTAATCTATGTCACTCGGACTCTTCAATTTGCCTGAACTACCCGTGTTGGATTTTCGAGTCTCAGACACTTTGAAATGGGTATAGATACCTAGACTTCATTTTGGGCCAAAATCATGGATAATTTTCATAAAATAGACGAGTCCGACAATAAGACACTTACACGTGTTTGACATGGGTACCCGTGTCCAAGTAACATAGGTTACATAGGTATCATCTACTCATTGCGCCCAACCAATGTTTATCCCGTTACTAACTTATTCATAAGTCAAGCTTACCTCTTGAGATGTAGTGCCTTCGAAGGTTGAAATCCAACTCACTAATTTGAACGAATAAACAACATCGTAATCATTCAAGAAGAAAAGGTTCACTTAGGAATGTTATGAATTGCACCTGAACTTGCTATCTCAACATAATTAAGCCTATTCTTGTCAGCACGGTTCAATTTTCAGCCTTTTTTTTTTTGGGTACATCTCGTTAGTTCAGTCTATGAATGACTCATCGGTCAGTTTACTTGTGTAGAATTTTCCTGTTTTAAACAAATGGCTAAATGCAGTCATGCTTCTTACATTTCTTACCATATAAAAAAGTGAGGATTCATTGTATTTTTCATGAAGAACTTAGAAAAACATTTGGCATGTCTTGTTTGCCTAATGCGCCACGAGGTGCCTTTTCAGCTTACTGCTTTGAGCTGTTTGTTTAAGCTGCCGGTTCTCTTCTATGACATGATGGCTTCATAATTTTACGTGTTAGATTCGTTTGGCTGTCCGGTGATGATAGTCCACTAACTGTTGACAAAATCACTAAATTCATGATGACATTCGAGTTTTCTTTTTTGGCATCAAATTCTTAAAATGAGGGCTTGTTTGATTTTCTTTTTAGGATTAGTTTGCTGCAGTTCCTTGAGTCTCATCCTTCCATCGATACCCTTTGTCTTCTCTTGATTCTGCCGTTTAAACTGGATGCATCGTCATCGTCACTTTTACTAAGTTGATGTTGGAATGAGCAGCTTTGAATGGCATCTCCGAAACTGTTTTTGGGACTGTTTCAAACTGAGTTTCTCAAAGCTCATCCTTTTCTCTCTGTATTCTCTTGATTGTGACTTTAAAAAGGATGTATTCTCATCAGCACTTCTACTAATTTGATGTTGGAATGATCATCTTCAAATGATTGTGCTATTTTTTCAATTTGTACCTTTTGCGTCAAACTCTTTTCTACCAAAATAAGTGTGTTATATTTCATTTTGATCCTTCCAGATGAAATTGCAAGGTCATACAAGTGGAAGAAAGGGACGTCTTTCTGTGGCTACAGAGGTTTCATCTCCACTAATTTGATCAATGTTATGTCGGTTGTTTAACAAGGACCCTTGGGTCCAATGGTATGGCTTCCTATCTCCCACATGGGAGACCAAGGTTCAAATCTTGGTGGAAGCAAATTTCAATATTGTTGGGGGGAGGGGGGGTTTGGGGCTTGTTGGGCCTCTGGGTGAGTGGCCCTGTGCAAGGGCATCCCAGAGGAAATTCATCTTACCACAGGGTTCCCGAAAGGGCCATAAAAAAAAAGTCCGTTGTTTGTTATATACTTAGGGGGCGTTTGGTTCGTTAAGAGGAAAGGGAAAGGGTATGAGAAAAGGTTACAAGGAAAATGGAAAGGGTTTCCTTTGATTATAAATGTTGTTTGGTTCGGTTCATCAAACAGAATGGAAAATTCTTATTATTATTATTATTAATAATAATAATAGTAATAATAATAATAGTAATAATAATAATAATAATAATAATAATAATAATAATTGTATGGTAGAGGGATATGGGGTAATCTCAAACCTTGGGTGGTGGTGGGGAATCAATCTTAGGGGAAGGAGGGTAATCCTAATAAGAAAAAGGGTAAAGGATTTGAAAAAAAAGCACTAACCAAACACTTACAAAAGAGAAACAAGGAACTCAATTCCCTTTCCTTTCTTGAAACCCTCCAACCAAACGCCCCTAACTTCTGACAAACCCAATAACATTTTATATAGTTGCTCCACTTTAACTTTTATGTTTGCCAGCGCATAACTTTAGCTACTAATTTCTTTATTAGTTAGTTAAAATCATAAAAAAGCTGTTATTTCGGACAAACCCAATAACATTTTATATAATACCATTTGTTAACAATAAAAATTAACCAAAAACAAGTTTAACTTTTTAGTTGTGAAGATAATCATTGACGTAAGGAAACCCTTCATTACTTGTATGATTCTTAATCACCTCAGATGTTTGAAGTTACGCCTTCATTGCATGTAATTGAGTTGCGAAAAACTGGAGGTGACACATTGGAGTTTCATAATGTAGGTGAAAATGCATTCTCATTTCTCAATGAACTTAATTGGTAGTGTTTTTAAATTCTTTCAGGTATTTCACACTGAATTAACTCCTATCATATATATTTTCTTTTCTATGACAGTTCTTCAAGAATTTCTCATTAGGATTAAAAGACGTCGTTTGGAAAACTGATACAATTGATGAAGAGTCAAGGTTATGAAAAATTATCACTACCATGCCAACCATTATCTGAAGTATATAGTGTTCCTACATGATAACATGAACATCATTCTGAGTCATATCAGAAATGGAAAACCCTTTTTTGGCGGGGGTGGCAGAGAAGGCGGCCGTTGGTGCAAGAAATGGATGCCTAATGTACAATTTAGATGCTAGGGTAAGCTGTCTGATTGTTTCAAGTGATGGTTAACCCTCCCCCCTCTGAATTCAGAACCAGGGGTGTGATGTGGTGCACCAACTTAAGAATTGGTTGGATATCTTGTTTATGGATTATAATGAAATTGTTTAATGAACAGACTGTGCCTTGAAGGCTTAAATTTGTGTCGTTGATCAAAATTTTCTGCATCCTTTTCTAAATTTTTTTCCGTCATTAGCCTCTTTTGGCTGTGGGTGACTGGATGATGGCTTAATGGCATATTGTGCATACTGTCGATATATTAAGGGTCTATCGGTGATTTTAGGGGAATTTGTGAATTAAATTTTAATAGTATTAGGTCCTGTTCTTTTGGGTTGAGCTTGAGCTGTACTGCACTGTACTGAGTTGAACTATACCGAGTTGAGCTAAAATCAACCGAATCGAAATGAAATGGTGACCAAAAAACAGGGGCCTTAGATATGCACTTATATAGCTAGTCAGTTATACTTTTTATAAACCAAATAATGTTTGTGACATAATGGTAAGAGATAGAGCAGATGTGATAGCCAGTGGTATTGACATTATCTTCGATTCTTTAGGTTCTAGGATTAAATTTTATCCCTTCCAAGAGGGATTCTCAATCCCCCTTTCCTTGACAGAGGACTGCAACATACCTATTTCACTAGGGGCTTTCTTGGGATGAAAATTCCTTATTTTTTTGCTACTATACATAGGTTTGAACAGAGAGAGGTTTTAGTTCAATAAAATTTATCTATAAAGAAAAAGCTACGCTATTTATAGTTGGGTTCTACCTTTTTTGATCCCGCTGGAGGGCACGCAAGGCTCTTCTTTCAGATAAAGAATGGCTTGAAAGAGACAGGGACTGGAACTCGAACTCGAACTCGATTGGCTGTAGAATAAAACAAGTGTAGTTATAGATGTTAGGATTGGTGGCATACTCAATTATGTATTCGCAAGCAATAATAAGCGGAATTAACACAAGAAACAACAATAAAGATCACACAAGAAGATTTAACGTGGAAACCGAGAACCTGGAGAAAAACCAGGAATCAATGCATTAAGACTTTTAATGATGTGTATGATACGGTGAATTACAAGACTTTCAAGATCTCCTCCGATCTAACCTAATCACCCTTGAACACGGATCCTCAATATTCGTTCCCGTGTTTACCAAACACCTCACATCTTGGCCTTTTCTCTCTCAACCACTTATGCTTGGCATGTCATTCAAATAAAAATAAACGGCTACGATATATTTATACTAGGGTAACAATTAGGAAGCCTAGCTAAACAAGTTTTCGAAATTAAGAAGAAAACGTGTAAAATAGCTCGACATGCAAAGCCAATACCACACGCTCAAACCTGCGGGTGTGGGCTGCTGGCCTGCGCGTTGGGGCTAGACCTGCGGGCTGGCAGTCAAGCAAGGCTCTTCGACTCTCCTTGGCTGCGAGTGCGAGCGTGGGGAAGCTTGCAAACCTATGGGCTGCTGCTATGCCTTGATGCGTTGCATCTCATATTCTCATCACATATACACCCACATTTAGCAACACACTTTCCCCTACACACATACAATGCTTCTTTACCCATCTCCACATCATTACCCAACAATAGATGCAACTATAGATGTACACTTCCTCCAAAAAAGAAACAACTAGTTTTTTTTTTTTTTTTCCAGCTAGCTAGTTTGGGATCGTTAGTATGCTTTTAGATGATGATAAGCTCCAACTTTTTATTCTAAATTAGTTTTTTCAGTCTTGCTATTAATAATCCTCCTTTCTATCTCTTTTAGAAACTTTTCTACCAAGTACTGTGTTCTTTCTTGATGGTTTATACAATATTGTAATCGACATTGAATTTTCGTTTACAGTCTACAATTTTAGGGGTACATATATGATTATCTTCTCGTTTGATGTTAACTAAAGATTTTTTTGGGTCATATAGTGGTTCAAGTTGGTTGTATCCGTAATTAATTGGATCAGTTTCTTGTTAGAATTTATTAGTAGTAGTTCATTGTGTTACTAGTCATCTTATTGACTTATTGTAACGTCAAGTCGTCAATGCATGCTAATATTTGGGGGATCATGTCATCATGGCATCTATACTTAAGTTCATCTTTAGGATCTACTCCCCTAAAAGAATACACGCATCTAATCACCAACAAGATATAACTTTTAGGTAATCTTTCTTTAGAATCTTTGGCAACGCTCTCTCTTTATTAGAGCTTTATAGGAGTATCCGATAGAAGTGAGTTTGTGTTTCTTTTTCCTCTAAAATATGAATTATGTTGTAATTCTGCCTACTCATGAAGATTATCTTGGTAAGCTGAGTATTGTGTTGATCACTTGGATGAGTAACCATTAACAAAGTTCAATTTCTATATACATCGTGGTGTAGAACTTAAGTGCATATGTCCAAACCCGCACGCATGTTTCACTCGCATAGGCCATAGCCGAAGTAATTTCAAAAAATCATATGGAAAATTTGTCAGAAACAATCTTTTAAATACAAGTTTTTGCGAGAAACAACCTTTTGAAAAAAATATGGCAAAATAAGACCTTAAAAATAATGTTTTTTTGTGAGGAACAACCTTGAACCATTTTCTAGGCATTGACCAAGTATTTTGCGGCTTCCATTCACTAAATTAAAACATGGCAAGGCACGTAATTCACATTTTTTACGTTTCAACCCCATTTCCTTTCATATACTGATGAATTCAACGTCGGAAAATATTTGATCAATGTCGAAAAATGGAGAAAAACATAGTTGAAACATAAGAGATGCAGTTCACGTGCCTTCCATATGTTTGGTTTTAACGAGTCAACGCTGAAAAAGGCTAGGTCAATGCCGGAAAATGGGTCGAGGTTATTTCTTGCAAAATATTTTCTTAATAAGGTCTTATTTTGCCAGATTTTTTTTAAAAGGTTGTTTCTTGCAAAAACTTGTATTTAAAAGGTTGTGTTTGACAAATTTTCCAAATTATATTGTCATTATAAAGGCAAGAGAATAATGGTTAAAATTTTACGTTATATACCTTGAAATATATAAATATAAAAGATTTTTATAAAATTGACAACATCTACAAAATGAATTTCCTCTGGGCGAGTGGCCCTGTGCGAGGGCAGCCCAGAGGAAATTCATCTTACCATGGGTTCCCGAAAGGGGCCCAAAAAAAAAATTAATTATCAACTCCAGAATTATCCAACATTCCTTCTACTTCATAAATTCAGCATTTAATGACCTGAACAAAAAGCCTGTATTTAACTATCAATAAACAGTTCATTAAAGGCCCACACATCTCTCTCTTTTTTTTTTACTGTTTTTTTTCTTAACTCGATTCACAGTTTTAAGAGCTTACACATAGGTAGAGTTGGCAAGTATCCATGGGTGAGTGGATTATCCACCCACCCGCCACGAATAAATGAATGAAAACCCGCGGTGAAGCGGGTGACGGACGGGTGATGGGTGGATCGAGTGTTGGGTCGGGTATTTACGATATTTTTTGGACCCATCACCCGCTCCATCCATCCATCCATCCATTAATATATCCATCCACCCATATATATATATGTACATATATACATATACATATATATTTAAATTAAAAAAAATGATATTTAGTCTCTATATTGTTAATATATAAGATTATGATTAAATTTTCATACTTCCTCCGTTCTGTTTTAAATGAAACGTTTGCTTTTTCACGCAACCCAACGCGCTTCTTTAATCATTAATATCTTTAGTTGTGCACACGTAAAAAATATAAAAAAGTTATAATTTGATAGTATGCATCGAGACGAATCTAACAAGATCTCACTTGACTATGTTTTTCTTTATATAATGGCGATAAATTGGAGTCAAAATTGATCAATGAATAGTGTCATTTCACCCAATGTTTCATTTAAAACAGAACGGAGGAAGTATATTAATTTCTTTAAAATTGTTAAGTCTAAAAAATAAATTTTTTTCTAGTATCACCTGTTTCTCACCCCTACACCCGCCCCACCCGCAGTTGATGGGTGGAGCGGATATGGGTGAAATTCTTGACGGGTGATGGATGGTATGGATGGAGATTTGGGGTGCGGGTGATTGGGCGGATGGAGGTCCACCCGACCCATCTTCGATTGATTGCCATCCCTATACATAGGGCCTATCTGTTCGCCTTATTTTCAGATTTTATCAGAAAAAATAAGTTCAGTTAAAGTTCAGATAAGGTCAAATAAAGACTAATAAGGTATAACAAGTTCAGATAAGTTTAGTTCAGCAAAAATAAGGTCTGACACTCTCACAAAATAAGATCTAATAAGTTCAGATAAGTTCTAAGGTCTAATAAGTCTAGATAAGTTTAGTTAAATTCAGATAAGTTTAGATGAACAAAATAAATTGGATTAACAAGCCCATATTAGTGAATATTACACTTGGGCCATGGAGTGTTGCGTTAAGCCCATAAAATATAAAGGCCTCACCCGTTAGGCCACGAGCACATATTAGTGAATAACTAGTTATTAGGCCCGGATATGCCCCGGATAAGGAAAATTTTTATTTATTAGTATTATACTTTGAAATGATAATACTAATATCACTTGGTCTAGTGGTTAAGAGTTACTAAGACTTTAGTATATAAACTTGAAGTCACGGGATCGAATCTTATACTATGCAATTTCTAAATTTTTATATTAGGGAGAGCGCCATTAACAGATTACAGACCCTTAGTATAGATGTGATTCGAGACTATAAACATCAAAGTCAACTTTTGGCTATCCTGCTGCAATCCACATTCTGCTGCTGTCCATATTAAGATTTAATTCTCGTGTTCACTAATTTTTATCTTTGCAATGAAAAAATAATGAATCAATGAATTGGATGGTAAAATTAGGATACTGAATATATAAGGTCTCAATTTTGTATTTCACCTTTTTAACTTTCACTTTAAAAATTGTGTTACATTTTGTGTCTAAGGAGAAGAAATCTAGAGATATATATCCGAGATCTCTATAACTATATGAGCCAACCTAGAGGAGTTTCGAAATGCGCAAGCCACGAGGAAAGGGCACGAGCTCTACTCGATATTCAATATCATTTGAATTCATCATATAAAGGATATGGACATACATGTAGTTATGTATACTATCAGGGAACTGTAAATGCCTAACACAGTTGACATACAACAATAAAAGTGCAGGATATATTGAATTAGCATAAGTGATCCCTTACAAGGATTTACTAAGAACAAATCAGACTACACAATTCCTGCAATCTTGCTGGTGAGATGTCTGTGAAAGGCAAGATCCTGAAGTTGTCGCTTCGCAAGCACGTTAAAGCTGTCTGCCCCCTGATTTTAGTGGTCTGAAATTAGGATCATGTCATAAACAAGCGTTAGCGGTGAGAAAGGTGGTCTGTAATAATAATTTCAATCAAATTTAAGGTAGTTTTTAGCTACTAGAAAGTAGAAACATATAGCAGGTCAATATCAAAAATTCCAATATCAGGCATATTTTGGAAACTTAAACCATTTAAAAAATAGGTAGTATCTCTAAACTAAATGAATAACCTGATCACTGGTGAGCAAGAGAGAGCAATTGGTGTCGAATTACCAAATTTCCCCCTTGCACTTGTTCACCAACCACCAGTAAATTGCTTTCCATTTGTTTCACTCTTCCTAGAATATTTGGGGTGATATTGGATTGTATCAGATATGGGTTTATACTTCCTCATACAGTAGGCAGCTTGTTACTTTAAACTGAGCATATAAATATACTCCAAATTGTTTGGAAGTATTCTAAATTCTGTTCTTTGCTGTTTGTGAAGCATTACCTTACAAGATGGAGCTTTAATATCACAGATCCATTTTCTTGAAGGCACACAGTATATACACTGGCACCAACTGCAGTATTTGTTCACATCTGTTCCACGGAGAGCTACCACAGCAAGGCCAGCCACCCTGCACGTGGAAGCCGGACCTCATGTTAGATCGAAGATTTAATTCGTGTGTGATTTGTTGCGCAGTTAAAGAAGAACTCACATGAGGATAAACAGAAGAAGGGAGACAATCCTTAACAGTGGTCTATCCAACTTCTCCTACAGTGCCAGACTTCTTCACTCCATAATAAAAAATACCTTTGTTTAAAGCTGCCTTTCTTAGGTGTGGAGAGAAAAAGGGGCATAACCAAGAAAAGATCCTGACATAAATCCAGTAATGTTTGAGAAGTTGTCTATAAATGGTACCACCCCAAGAGAGATATTGATCGCAAAGACCAAGAACAATGTCATCACAGCTACAAACTGCATATAAATGAAGGGCATGTTAGAAGAAAAAAAACGGTACAAATTTCTGAAGATTAAATATGTGGAGACTGGAGAGGGAAGAAGAACCTTAGCACAGTATGAATTCCAGTCTCGGATAATCCCAGAAACTGAAGCACCAATCAAGCCAAAGAGAGCACTGAGGAAGTAACTTCAGGGTTATCAGTGTAGCCACTAAACTACCAGTCAAGGCTGACAAAATGTTGATGTTTTCGGTCCTCACTGCAGATAATTAAGAAATCATGAGCATAAACACATGCAACAAAGAAATTTTAATAAGGACTAAATAGGAAAGAAGAAATTTCACATAGTCCATATTGATCCCAATGAAGATAACACTAGAGAGGCTGATGACTAGGTGAAATCCACCAGCATGTAGCAACGGCGAGGTAAAGGGTAAAGATGCGCCATAGTCTGTAATTATTGATCAAAAACATACTTCAAAAAGCTCCCATGCTATCCAACCTGTAGCCAATTCGAAAAGAGCATAAGATACTGCATCAGAATATAAGCTACAAGTACTACTACTAACAAGTTTATTACATTGATGGCCATAGACTTGAAAAAATCACTTGTATAGAAGAATCCAAGTACTAGTACCAAGCTCAATTCAAAGTACAATAATAATATATATTCCAAGCAGTTCACTTAATCGAAAATTTGATTGACTAGGTAAGCTTCACAGTACCGTCAGATTCAAGTAGGTCGAGAGAATACATCCATTATATTTATCCCACATTGATAAAACGCTCAATTGCGAAAGAACAACGAAATGCACAGCCACTCCTAATGAACATACCAACCTTTCCAATACAATAGCACTTGCAATAATTTAGACAAAATAAAACATGAACATTATTAATCATTTGCAAGCTGAATTTAACAACACTCGAGCAAACAGATTCACCAACTCCCTATTAGTAATCAAATCAACCCAAAATTCACAGAAAACTCCCAACCCTAAAAGGGTTAATCTTCGGACGACAACAGATAAACCCATTCCAGTTAAAGTGTAATACCCCGATTTTTAAGAGCGTTTTAATTAGCGTTAATTATAATTACTAAGTTAATGATATTTTGAATATTCTTATTTTATTTGAGTTGGAGTATGAATTTTTAAGCGAGATGTTGTAATGTGCTTATTAATTTAATTTTATAAAGATATTATTATTTAAAATGATTTTGGGTTTTAAATATCCAAATGAGTTGAGCGATATTTGACCCAAATAGGAAACCAAAGTCAGTTTTCCTTCCTTCCATTTATATTTGTCGGTTTAAGTTGGGAAACAAAACCCCCAAATCCTCTCTCTCTCTCATTTTCTCTCACCCAAAGAAACCCCAAATCCATAGTGGTGATTGAAAAAAAAAGATTACATACATAATCTTAAAAAAACCTCCCTTAATGGTGAATGAAATAAAGATTGTGGGTTGATTGGCAAAAAAATTTTGTATGGGACGATTGGATTGATGATCAGGAGTGGGACCCACCGCCTGATCTGGCGAAAATTAATTTTTTTTGCTTTTCTTCCAGTCAAAACGCAGCGTTTTGGCTGGAGATTAGCCAAAACGCTGCGTTTTGACTTGAAAAAAAACAAAAAAAACAAAATTTGCCAGATTTCTGACGCGTGTGTCAGATTTTCTGACGCGCGCGTCAGAATTTGACATTTGTCAAATTTTCAAGAAGAGAGAAATAATGCAATTTACAAATATTAAAAGTGCAATATCTTTAAAAATACAAAGCCAAAAAAAATAAAAAAATTACCAATGACTCTATTTTTCCGAGATCTACAAATAGAGACCCATTTTGTAATATTTTGGACATTTTTTTTTTCTAGCTATTTACTAATTTTCTATTATTTTTCTTATTTTATATGAAATATCTTTCACTTGTACCCTCTAAAAAAAAATTTGTTTGTGCATTTAATTTATTTAATGCTAAAAAAACTAATTATGTATATATTTAATTAATTTTTTATCAATTAGTAATGAATATTTTAAATTATTAAAAAGTAAATAATAAAAATATTATATAATGGTGGTGGGGTGATGAGAGAGAAAAAATAGTTGGGTAGGGTAAAAAAGGTAGTTGGGTAGGCAAAAAATAAAAAATAGTTGGGATGATCTCCTTTCGACGAACACCGAGCCCAGCTTTCCTTCTTCTTTCGCTCTTCGTCACGTCCTCCCCTGTTTTCTCAATTCGCTGCTGCCCAGATCTTCGTTGGTTGACGAAAGCCGCCTATGCCGCCAGACACACGCCGCACCACCACTCTTCTACTGTTGCCCTGCTTCTGCTTTCGCCGGATTACGCCGCCGTTGCCCGGAGCTCGGCTTCCCCTTCTTGTTGTTCGTCCCTGCTCAAATGAGCAGAGGTATAATATGTACCTCAACTCTTCTTTTGCTTTATCTGATTTTGAGCTAAGTAGTTAAGCCCATTTAACAATGAATAATTAGATTAAGTTGGGCATAAAAACTGATTTTAGTTTCTTCATTAAAAACATTCTAGTCTAATTTGTTCAATAATATTAGGAATATATTATATTATGGTATTTATTGCTATATTAGATATATTTGTTTCCTTCTTCAGTGGGAGGATATATTCTTCATAATCTGTTAATTGGAAGATATAGCTAGTGCTTAGTTGTAAATATTTATCTTTGGGGATATTAGGCTTTGGAGACTAGCACTCTAAGAAGGGCTTTGAGAGCCGTGTAAACAGATACAAGAAATACAAACATACAGTTCTCTGAGTTATTGAGAAATATTTAACATGGTATCAAGAGCGTAGGTTACGATCTTTGTTTCGTGATATTCATTATCCACGAACAAGTGAGGGTGAGAGTTCACATAAATTTTTTTTTTTTTTAAAACGTCACTTCCTACCTATATCATGTCTGGAGATCCAAACAACAACTCGGCGAAGCCGAAGATCGACTTGACCTATCATCTTGGTTCAAGCGATGGTCCTGGTAATATTATCACTCCAATTCAACTTCGTGGTGAGAACTACGATGAGTGGGCGAGGGCAATTAAGACCTCGTTAAAGGCGAAACGGAAATTCGGCTTCATTGATGGCTCGCTTTCTAAGCCTAGTGACCCTGACAAGTTGGACGATTGGGTGGCGGTTCACTCCATGTTGGTCTCATGGATCACCAACACGTTTGACTCTTCGATCCGTTCAACGATTGGCGACTATGATGATGCTCGGCTACTCTGGACCAATTTAAAGAATCGGTTCTGCGTTGTTAACGGCACACGAATATGTCACTTGAAGCTTGCCTTAGGGACTTGCAAACAGGAGAAATCGGAGCCATTTGTAACTTATTTTGGTCGCTTATCGAAGATTTGGGACGAACTACATACATATATTTCGACTCCTACGTGTTCTTGTGGCTTGTGTAAATGCAATATTGTATCACAAGTTGAGAAATTGCGAGAAGAGGACTACGTGCATCACTTCCTGATTGGCTTGGATGATGATTTCGCATCCATAAAGGGCCAACTCTTGGCTCTCGATCCTCTCCCGAGCGTCGATAAGGCGTATCAACAAGTGATACAAGCGGAGAAATTACGCAGCGGCGACTCCATACGCCCCACTCGTGATACTGCCTTGGCGTTCAAAGTGCAATCTGATACGAAAATCAAAGCTCACAAGTCTTTCGACTCTTCTGAAAAATTCTGCAATCATTGCAACCGTGAGGGTCACCTTGATTCTAATTGTTTCCAGCTTCATGGTTTTCCGGAATGGTGGGGTGACCGACCACGCGGTGGCCGCGGTCCAGGTCGTGGTAGTCCTGGGGGGGCTGCTGCTCGTGGAGGGCGTACAGGAAGTCGTGGCAGAGGCAGTTTCACTCAAGTTCGTGCTCACAAAACGAGTGCTCCATCTACTGCTCAATTCACGCAAGGGGCTGCTGCTACCCAGGCTGATGGGGCAGCCCTTGCAGGAGTATCGGCTGCACAAATCCAACAATTGTTGGATCATTTACATGCTCTTACACCAAAGCTCCATGGTAAGCCCGAGTTAGATTGGATTATTGACACGGGTGCTTCGAATCATGTGACATGTGATCTTTCCGCCTTAACTAATGTCATAAACGTTCTCCCATATCCGGTGGGTTTACCCGATGGTAAACATGTCAATGCTTCAATGATGGGGTCGGTGGTGTTGCAAGGCGGCTTGATTATAAACAATGTTCTTTTTGTACCGCAATTAAATTGCAATTTAATTTCGGCAACCCAATTATGTGATGAATCAAATTGTATTATGCAATTTACTAACAAACTTTGTGTTATACAAGACCGACCGACGAGGAAGGTGATTGGAATGGGTGAACGTGTGGATGGACTTTATTATTTCCGAGGGGTTCCGGAAGTGAAGGCTTTGAAGGTTGATGGTGATCGTTTACCGGAATTGTGGCATCAACGGATGGGACATCCTTCGGCGAAAGTTTTACAACAACTTCCTTTTGTGAGTAGTTCCTTTAGGTTCTTTAAAAATAAATCATGTGATGTATGCCCTCGTGCAAAACACCATAGGCGTAGTTTTCCTATTAGCAATAATAAGGCTAGTCGTCTGTTTGAACTAGTCCACCTAGATTTGTGGGGACCATATAAGACTCCTTCCTCTTGTGGCTCCCGGTATTTTTTGTCAATTGTTGATGATTTTTCTCGAAGTGTTTGGACGTATTTGATACGTAATAAAACGGAAGTTGAATATATGTTTCTTCATTTTGTGGCCTTGATCAATCGTCAATTTTCTCAAGTCATTAAAACTGTGCGTAGTGACAATGGGACGGAATTTAAGTCTCTAGGTGGATATTTTGAGGCTAATGGAATAATCTTTGAAACTTCTTGTGTGAATACGCCACAACAAAATGGTCGGGTTGAGCGAAAACATCAACATATTCTCAATGTTGCTAGGGCCTTGCGTTTTCAAGCCAATTTACCTATTAAATTTTGGGGGGAATGTGTACAAGCTGCTTGTCACCTAATCAATCGTACACCTTCTAGGTTGCTTGAATTTAAAACGCCCTTTGAGATTTTGTTTCATAAAATACCATCCTATGAGCATATTAAAGTTTTCGGGTGTTTATGCTATGTTCATGATCAACGGAGTAAGCATGATAAATTCGCTAGTCGGAGTCGTAAGTGTGTGTTTTTAGGATATCCTTTTGGAAAGAAAGGGTGGAAGGTGTATGATTTGGAAACTCAAACCCACTTTGTGTCTCGGGATGTACAGTTTCACGAACAAGATTTTCCTTTTATCACATCTTGTAATGATGCTTTGAGTCTCCTCATTGCTCCATGGGGGTATTTAGTGCCGAGTGATGATGAGCTTGAGGAGGCACATGTTTGTGTGGGCGAGAGGAGCTTGTACGGGAAGACGAGAGTGGCAATCATGTTGAAGCTCTTTGTACGGCCAGTCTGGTGCGCGCGAAGCGCCGACCGGTCCGCTTCCTCCCACTGCGCGACAAGATAATCTTCTGCTGTGTGCTCGGCAATGAACAAGAAGGGGGGATTCTCCTCCTGTTTTACAGCACCCACAGGGATACAACGAGTCTCTAGTCGACATGGGTAAAGGTATGCGACAGAAGTATGCAAATGTCAGATACAGGGACTATGTAACTCACACTATACGAAATAATAAATGTCCATCTCCAACGATATCATCCGCGACACCTTCTTCTTCTGGTACGGTTTATTCTTTAGCACATCTTGTTGATTCACATAATTTTTCTACAAAGCATGCCAAATATATTGCAGCAATTACTCTTGGAAAAGAGCCGAAAAATTTTAAAGAAGCTATGAGGCATGCAGGATGGAGGAAGGCAATGGCCGACGAAATACACGCCCTTGAAGAGCAAGGTACATGGGTTCTTACCAAATTACCACTTGGGAAAAAGGCGTTGGGGAGCAAATGGGTTTATAAAGAAAAATATGATGAGCATGGCAACTTGCAGCGTTTGAAGGCTCGACTAGTTATTTTCGGCCATCACCCAGTCGAAGGCCTGGACTACAACGAAACATTCGCTCCGGTGGCAAAGATGGTAATTGTTCGTACATTTCTTGCTGTTGCAGCGGTGAAAAATTGGGATATTCATCAGATGGATGTACACAATGCTTTCCTCCATGGTGACTTGGAAGAAGAGGTGTATATGAAAATTCCTCCTGGGTTTGCAAATAATAACGCTGGGCAAGTTTGCAGGATGCAAAAATCTTTGTATGGATTGAAACAGGCCCCTCGGTGTTGGTTTGCTAAATTGGCCTCGGCATTGAAAGATTATGGCTTTAAACAGTCGTATTCTGATTACTCATTATTTACTTTGACGAAAGGGACATTGCAACTTAATGTCTTAGTATATGTTGATGACTTAATTATTGCAGGCAATGATAAATCTGCTATGATTGATTTTAAAACATATTTGGGAAAATGTTTCAAGATGAAGGACTTAGGCATTTTGAAATATTTTTTGGGGCTAGAGGTGGCTCGAAACAGCGAAGGAATTTTTGTCTCCCAACGGAAATATGCTGCAGATATCATCTCCGAGACCGGACTCTCACATGCTCAGCCTGCAGATTTTCCAATGGCACAGAATCACAGGCTGGCACTTGCATCTGGAGATTTTTTGCAGGATCCAGAGAGGTACCGTCGGCTTATAGGACGGCTCATCTATTTGTCGGTTACCATGCCGGATTTAGCATACTCTGTTCACATTTTGTCTCATGCAAAATCCGAGGACTGATCATTGGGACGCAGCTCTACGTGTGGTACGATATCTAAAGAAAAATCTGGGTCAAGGGATTTTGTTGCGTTCAGATAGTGCTCTACGGTTAGCAGGTTGGTGTGATTCAGATTGGGCCAGTTGTCCTATTTCCAGGAGATCGTTGACTGGTTGGTTCGTTTTGTTGGGACTTTCTCCGGTCTCTTGGAAAACAAAGAAGCAGCAAACTGTTTCTCGCTCTTCTGCAGAAGCTGAATACAGGTCCATGGCAGCTGTGACTTGTGAATTAAAGTGGTTGAAGCAGCTTCTTGGTGACTTAGGTGTGTCCCATGCGCATGGGATGCGTCTATATTGTGATAGTCAGTCCGCCTTGTATATTGCTCAAAACCCGGTGTTTCATGAGAGAACGAAGCATATTGAGGCAGACTGTCATTTTGTACGTGATGCTATCACGGATGGTATTATTCAACCATCGTATGTGTCTACGACAGTCCAATTGGCGGATATCTTTACTAAGGCCTTGGGCAAAGCCAAGTTCGAGTTCCTTCTACGCAAGTTGGGCATTGGTGACCCTCCTGCTCCAACTTGAGGGAGGATATTAGGAATATATTATATTATGGTATTTATTGCTATATTAGATATATTTGTTACCTTATTCAGTGGGAAGATATATTCTTCATAATCTGTTAATTGGAAGATATAGCTAGTGCTTAGTTGTAAATATTTATCTTTGGGAATATTAGGCTTTGGAGACTAGCACTATAAGAAGGGCTTTGAGAGCCGTGTAAACAGATACAAGAAATACAAACATACAGTTCTCTGAGTTATTGAGAAATATTTAACAAATAACCACCATTATTGGGCCTTAAAAATCTGAGTTAGTTTATCATTTGGGGTTCCAATAATAGATTAGAGAATTTAAAAATGGAAATCTTGGTGATGAATGATGATGTAGTTTTAGTTTATGATGGATCATGGAGAAGAGATTATGGGATTCTAGTTAATTAAATTAGATGAGTTGAATTATGCTAAGTGTCGTCAGTTAGTGAATAGTAGTTTCTATGAAGAGTAATCAGTTTATTAGCTTAGTATGGGAGGCTATTAATTATTGTTATCATTGTGAGGTGCGTGAATTGCTGAAATTGGTATGTGGAATTGGAAGCAATCAAGGAAGCTTAGTGGTTCTCAATTATTGGATTTGGAGATTAAAGAATTGGATTGCGTATAAGGTAACCTTTCATGTCTAGCAAATACGTGTATGCCTGTATATGTATGTGTAATGTTCATGTCCAGCAAATATATGTATGGCCGTATGTGTTATATGTGATGTTTTACATGTACTCAAATGCGTGAATACAATTATATGATGTTGATTATGATGATATGATTATGTGTTATAATCTGTTATGTGGCATGATAAGATACGTTATGATGTGACGATACTTATGTATGTTATGAAATGTCCTGTTATGATTCTGTTTACGATTTATGGATGATTCTGAATTAAGAGTATATGATGTCTGATAAGTTATGATAATAAAAGTGGATGGTTCTACTGGTTTGGAGTCATGAACTGATCCGGTAAATGGGCGAGTCACAGGTGGAGGAATTCTGTTACGATGTACGATACGGACCAAAATGGTCACATGTTAATGTTACGAATTACCAAAGTTATGCTATGTCCAAAACCTGTACTTGCCAATGAACTAAAGTCACGTAAATGGTCCTTGCCAGCAGACTATTCAAGGCTAATGATAATGTTCTCTATTAATGATTACTAAAGTGTTACGATATATGCTTATATGTGAAAATGTTTACGAACCAAAATCGTTTTTACGGGCTGGAGTGAAGTTACTGAGTTTTCAACTCATTTTAGTTTATTTTCTGTGTTTTCTCTTTTCCCTATTTTATGATATTATTCGAGTATTCGAAGATAGGCGCAGGATCGGTTATGTCGTAATGTTCGGAAAGGCCGAGTTGAAAGGACTCGTATATATTTGGGATATTTAGAATACTCTGTATTTATGAGTAATAATTATAGCTTAAAGACGATCATTTGTATGTTTAAGAGGCCGTTTTAGGCTATTATTTTATTAGTGGGCCATAACCCACAGGCTTAAGGCATGTTTCCGCTGATGATTAAGGGTTATGTATTTCCGGAGAGTTACATAAAGAAGCCACAATTTCATTGCAAACAAAAAAATATCAAAGAAACTCAAAATAAAATCAATAAAACATTAACATTAACATTAACAATTTGCAAAGGTCAATTCAACAACACTTGAGCAAACAAATTCACCAACTCTCTAATAGTAATCAAATCAGCCCAAAATTCACAGAAAACTCCAATCCTAAAAGGGTTAATCTTCGGACGACAACAGATAAACCCATTTCAGTTAAAGAAACTACAATTTCATTGCAAACGAAAAAAAAATCAAAGAAACTCAAAATAAAATCAATAAAACATAAACATTAACAATTTGCAAAGGCCAATTCAACAACACTTGAGCAAACAAATTCACCAACTCTCTAATAGTAATCAAATCAGCCCAAAATTCACAGAAAACTCCAATCCCTAAAAGGGTTAATCTTCGGACGACAATAGATAAACCCATTTCAGTTCAAGAAACCACAATTTCATTGCAAACAAAAAATATCAAACAAACTCAAAATAAAATCAATAAAATTACGAAAGAATTGAGGGAGAGAGACTAACGCAGAAGAGGAAGGACCAAGAAAAGGGTTTTGAAAAGAATGCGATTTATTCCAGCAATTATCAATGTTGGGTTTGTGGCCCAACTTTTATGGCCCATTTCCAATAGCCAAGAATGGTGCATGCTTTAGAATTCTCAAAGTGAAATGTCGGTGCTAATTAATAATGTACATGCTACACTTATCATGATGATTCTAGAAATCATGAGCAAGGGTGATAAATCATGGTATTATCCCACGTGGCATGTGTATCAAGATATCATGAAGTTTCTTGATACGATTTTAACCGACTTTGCTTCATCAAGCACCGCCCTATATACTCCTATAAATAGAGGAGTTGGGCACATTATACAAGCATGCTTGAAGGCTCACAAGTCATCTACAAATCCAAGAAGCTATATATACTAAGCCTTCCTACCATATTAATCCTCTTTGTTTATAACCCACCTTGTATTATTAATTCACTATCCTTTGTAATACTCCTTTGTGAGTTTTCTATTATAGTGAGAGTTGTATTTATACTACTCACCCTAATAAGTTTTGGGTGATTCTTGTACTCTCCTATTTTATATAGTGGATTTTCGGGTACTCGTCGTTCATGGGGTTTTTGCCTCTATTTCAGGATTTTCCCACGTTAAATATTGTGTGTCCACCCTTATTACTTTTCTTGCCACATATTTCCAACTCCATTTATTTTGCTCAATCTCTACATTTTTAATCTGCTTCCGCTACGCACTCACAACCCTAACAATCAAGATAAATTAATAAATTAGTATTTCTTCAATCTTCAATTTGCGCCTGGGGTAACCCATTCTACAGGATCCCAAGAATTTGGTTTACTTGCAGAATATTTACATAGTCAGAAACGCCAACGATACCGTGCCAGCCGTAGTGGGCGAAGAGATCCACCGCGATTTGCGCTCCTTCAACTGAATTCACCTCCAACGATCGTGAATTCAAAATTTGTGGATAATGAAGGTTTCTTATATTCCTTACATTATCTTCGACCACCAATAGCTCATCCTTGGCTCTATCAATCTCACCCCGAATTCTAGCGAGAATCCGGGTGATTTGCTCAACCTCTGCGAAGATGGGGTGATCCACAGTACAAATTTCTTGATACTCAATTAATGCATGAGTATATTCAGTATTGAGATCGGTGAGACGGGCTTGGAGTTCGTTCTGATTAGCAGTTGCATCTTGAAGATGATGAAGAAAGAAAATCAAAGATTGTCTTTGAATGGCGATGGCAGCCATGGAAGTCAACACAGGGGAAAACGAAGAAGAGGAGGAAAATGAGGGGAAGAGGAGGAAAATGAGGGGAAGAGGATGCGCATAATAATTAGTATTATCTCTCTAATTTAATAGAGAATTTGATTATACAAACCCTTGTACAATAATTACTCATCTAAGTAATAATTTGATGTATCAAGTAAACACTTATCTAAGTAACTATTTATATAACAATTATAAAAATATGCTTTTTTAATTGATAACAATTACATTTGATCGACGTGTATATATATATAATGAAGATGTGAACTTATTAATGAAGTTTTTTTATTTATTAATATTTATTAAGTTAATAATTGTAATGGTTTAAGCTATATAGTATAATTATTAGCTTTCATCATCATGTATATAGTATGTGTGTGCACCGACCCAAACTTGTCCAATAGCGCTGATGACCCGAAGCCGACAGACTCAAACATATAATTGCCCGATCCACTTACACCCTCTCATGATTTAAGGCGACTGATACGCTCAAGTTACACGTAGTATTTACGTAACTTTGGGTGCACTTTGCTAAGGGTTTGATTGTAATTGTTAACATTCGTGTTTTATTTAACTCTTAGCGGAAGTTCGGAGTTTTGCGAGATAATTTGTGTTAACGTCATGTATTCCGAGCTTCCAAGGTGAAGTGCATTTGAGCCGAGCAAAGCCCAAGCATCACCGCAAGCCCAAGCACCGCATGCCTAGCAAGCTCGGCATCATCGCCCAGCTCTCACGTGCACGTTCACCAGCCGCATCGCATGCTCGCCTGGGCAAAGATCCAAGTCGCCCGGCGCTCCATCATCGTAAGCCCGCGCGCGCGAAGCAAGCCGCTGACCCAGGCGCTCCATCATCGCACGCCCAGCGCTCGAAGCACCGCACGCCCAGCATGCTCGCCCAGCGCTCGAAGCAAGCCTGCCCAGCTCGCAGCTCGCACCTCGCGAGCTAGGTCGCACCTCGCGACCTGCTTGCTCGCACCTCGTGAGATCCCTCGCACGGTGCGACCTCTTGGCTTGGCCCAGTTCTTCAGCTCGTGTTGGAAGGCAGAGTACTCTTCGCACGGTGCGACCAGACTCGCACCTCGCGACCCCTAGGTCGGTGTAAGTGTCGGCTGATTTTTGAGCTTTACTATAAATACCAAACTTGTTTTTGGACCTAGGGGGCAACGACCACAAGGAGAGGGAGTCTCCAAAAACTCCACCCTCTCTTGTTGTCTTCTCTTTTTAGTTTTTATTTTCTAGTTTAGTTTTGTAGATTTCAATTATGGGATTGGCTTATGCTATGCCGATTGTAGTTTGAACCGTTCTTGAACGAGATTAATATGGAGCTTCAAGCATTATTGTGAGATCTTTCCTCTCTATTTAGTTTCTTTGATTATGGTTTAATTTCTATGCTTGCTTTCTATGATTTTTGCATGATTATGCTAGGAACGTTACTAGTTTGATTGTGTAATTAATCTAATGCTAGATTTAAGAATAGTTACGGATTGTTTTATTCTTTTATCAATTGGTAGCAAACTAGGGAGTATCTTAGATGCAGATCGTCTTGGTTATTTCTTGGGGAAATTGAATTAACTGTTGAATGTTTATCGCTTGTATGACGTTAGCAGGTTTGTTGGTTCTCTGTGTTTATTGCTGCTATTGGATTGAACTTAGACGCTATCGGACTAGGTTATCCTTTGGTTAGGGTTTTATAGTCACGCTGATCGTGCTATTCAACTAGGAATAAGAAGAATACGAGATTAATTCTCAACAATAGATAATTGTGGAAATAATTAGAGTTGAGGTTCAAGGATCGATAATGAATTGAAGTGGATGTTAATCGGATTCAAGATCTTCCCATATTGATTTCTCATCTTGTTTATATGCTAGTTAGTTGTAGTTTAGTTATAATCTACTTGAAACCCCCCTTTGTTATTATTAGGTTTCTCAGCCCTTAGCTTAATCTAAGTTTTGAATCACGCTAAGTATTAAACTCGTCCCTGTTTCCCTGTGGATACGACCCCTACTTCCATTATACTAGCTTAGTGTAAAAGAGAGTAGGAGAAATTTTATCTTTGGCCGGGTGCGGTGCACAACGACACGTCCGCGCCCGCCCAGTGACCTAATTCCAACCAAACCCGTGTTGAGCCAAACCAAAAGTCCATCCGAGTTTCAACCGAGCCGACCCTAGTACGTCTGACCACGTCTGAGGCCGACCCAAGTTCATCCGAATCCAATTTGATATGCATAAACCCATTTAGAATCCGACCCAGGGCAACCCAAAGCCGATTAAAGCTGAGCTGAAATGGTCCAACCCATACCCAATCCACATCCGAGCATATGTTGGTCAGGCTGGATCCGACCTAAGTGACCCCGACCCAACCCAGGTCCGGTCCAAGAAAAATTGATCCAATACGACCTGACCCAAGTACATCTGACCCAGCTCGGGCCAACCCAGACCCACCCAGTGACCCAGACTGACACCCCTATCAGTACGGGGGTATTATAACTAACGTTGTAATTAACCTTGTACCCAAACTCAGACAACGAGAGTGGAGTAGTTGGAGGGTTAGATTATATTGTGTTGGTGCATAATTATGTTTTATGGATGATTTATTATTTTAGTTTGGGAGAGATAACTTTTGTTAGTATTATTATTACTATTACTTTGAGAAGAATAAATATCGATTGAAATGAGAGTTTTGGATTGCGATCCTAGTTTGCGCTGATTTTAGGTGTAAGGCCTTAAAGGCAACCTTATTATTTTTATTTGAGGGTTAATTGATGAGTAAATTATAGTAATTTATTTGTGGAACTATTTTATTGAGATTAAGATATCCAGTGGGATAGATGTAGTCTCCGGTGAAGAACATGCCAACCGCCTAGGTTGCGATTAAGGGGTATTACCTGGGTTAATTGTTGTCATCCGAGAGGTTGGAAAGTACTGAGTTGGGTACTATCCTGCATCGGGAGTTTGGCCATTCTTAGACACAGGCACTAGGGAACGTAAGCCCATAGGCTGTCTGGAGATTTCGATCTGACAAACCTTAAGAAGTGGGTTGCGATTTATTGGCGTTCTGCTCTTTCTCAAAACCTATTATATTATTTTGTTATGTTAATTTTGGAGGCTCATGATATGGATCTTGTATGCTTATCTTAAGTTCATTATTGTTGATTTACTTTATTTAAACATGTTAAACTGTTAGCCATTGTTTGGTTGTTATTTGGTTCAGTTTGATATCTTGTGTTGATTGAGACTTATTTATTAATGCTTGATAACTCCTATGTGGATCCTAATTGAGCTGGGAGAGCTGTTAGTTACTCCCCACTGATTGTAGATGTTTGTTGGTATATTTTGCAGGTGATTATTTCGTATTATGGGAAATGAGAGAAAGATTATTTATGATTTTTGTTTGAGACGTTTTACTTTTTTATAAATTTACCATATTATTTTTGAATATTTTGGATTTTTAATTGGGTTTTATTTTTATTTAGTTTAGTTTGACCTTTGATTAGAGTGACATTTCCGTCAGGCTATATTTCCGCTATCGTCATTTCTTTAATAAAATGTTCTATTTTGTTTATATTATGTTTTTAAAAGGACGTAGTATTACACAAGCTCCTTCCTCCAAGCAACTAGTGGTCCCTTATTTGATCTTGGTGTGGAACCCGACGGCTAAGAAGAAAAATGAAAGCTTTAGAAGTGAGATCTGAAGGTGGCTGTGGAGCATCAGGCAGCGCAACCCGATTCTACTTGACTAAGCCCCGTGCTTGTTTAAGAGGGGGGGTTTATCAAACAACCTTTTTGATAACAGGACAGAACCCCTCGACCCGACATTCATTGGTTTCGAATGAAGAATGAAGAGTGCCCTGCCCCAACAAGCACCTACTCCTATCAAAATGAAAAGCGTGACTTTACTAAACAAGTAAGAAAGCCCTTTCTATCTTATTAAAGGAGTATCTGACGATACCCTGCAATCAAAGTCAAATAGCTTTGAGCAGCAAATAGGAGGTAGTGGTTGACCTTTTCGGGCTATAACCCAAAACCAGGGTCCGCTGTCTGAACTAAAGCCAGTCAACTCGACAAAGAACATCCTGGATCCGAATCGGACCTAAATGGAATGACATGAAAAGTCTTTTTCAAAACCTAGCATTAAGGGCGTTACGACAATATACGAGAAGAATGGAGAAAAACTCGTGATTAGTGTGGAGAAGAAGATCTGTTTATGATATAGTTAAAAAAAGAGTCGTCTCATTTTCTTACTTCTTCCTTCTAATTCATTCAGACCTCTCCTTGTGTTCAAACTAGTCATTAGTGGTCGGTTTAATTGGTATCATTTCGGTATGCCTTGCCAACACTTTATTTTTTAGTCTTTCATCTTATCTGGAGAAGCGAAACTCGAACGGATAGAGCAGATGGTCCAACTACATAACTTTTTCTTTTTCATTACTTCCATGGTCGTGCCTTGTGGCACAGCAACACCCGTACTATTGAAATGGTTCGTCAGTAGTGATGTTCCCACATGTGCCCCTTTTTCCAATGGTACTTTCATTCCTATTCTCATCCCTTCACTCCTTCTTTTGGTTTATCTACATTATAGGAAATTCATACGCTTTATGGACGGAGTAAAAAGTGGAGTCTTGGTCAGAGCAAGTTGCCCTATTTTATTACCAGACATAAATGGGATAAGCTCATCTGAAACTAGAGCTAGAAACGCCTTATTTCGTTTCGTTCCCATAATTCATTTTCTTTTTCTCGAATTCAAGGGGTGACTTCCCCTATTTAGAATCTTTTTGCGGTGTGCTCCGTTTACTATTCTTTCATACGTTCTTCTCTTTACCACGCGATAGGTCAGCGAAGCGTGAGCGGGTGCGGATCGTGCTCCAGAATCATGATCTGGGATTCAACCTACCGATCGTGACTTTTGGTTTGGTTACGTGGTTTATCAAAACAGCGAATTCTTGCTAACAGAAAGAGAACCGCCTATTCTATCAAGCAGTCGATTCAATAACAGCTGGCTGGGACGGACATCGATCTTCGCTTCGCGGGGAGAAGAAAAACCACCATCATTCAAATGCGAATATAGGCCTGATTGAAGCGTAAAGTGAAATAATAATAATGAGAGGCTTTTATCCGTTAACGGTCATCTTACTTGTCCCCTACGCTACGCTCTCAACTAGATCAATCGCTTTGTCCTGGTCGTAGACCGGGTGAAACTTTTCGCTTCAAGGTTCACCTTACACGTGCTCGAGAGTAGGTTCTTTTCAGATACAATAAGAAAAGAAACATTTTGTACTTCTTCTGACTTTCCGCTTTCCACAGCACCAAATCTACGCAGATAGATAGACTCCTTTCCCGTTGCTAAGAAAGAGCAAGAAACAAAATCAAATGATAATTGTTTTTTAATCAGCGCTCTCTTTTGAGTATGCTGGTACTAAGAATCCTCTCACTACCAACCAGCAGACATCATCTGGCTGGGTCTTGCCGGTATCAACAACGAAAAAATATAGAAACAACAACTAACTATGGCTCTTGGCCCAAACAACGTCCTAGGCGTAGAGGAGATCGGAGCAACAGAGAACGCCGAGACGATGTTTTTCTTCCTGGGCCGCAGATAAGTAGATCGAGAGGTCGTTCCGCCCCTTGTCCCCGGAATATTGGTAATATGTTCTCATACAATGTTGCTCCAATCTAACCTACCTGGTGAGCGATCCCAGTTCACGGCAGAGAACAAGACAACAAGCGAGCGTACCTTTGTTCGCTTCTTCTCCACCAAGCACGAAAGTTTAAGAATTATTGTAGGTCCCGAATGTTTTTTTTTTTACGTCTTTATCTTCCTTCGAAGAGAAGATCTAGTGTGAGCAAGTAAGGGTTCTCCGGGCTGTTATAGCAAAAATCAAGGGTTGTGAAAGGCGCACTTTGATCTCTCAGATTTCTTGCAATGTGCAAGGCAAGCCGATTATTACAGTGTAAGGTAACCGGTTTCGACTTAGAAATTCCTAGTTCTTCCAATAATCTTATACCCCAGTGACCTCTCGAAGCTGCATAAGCCATGGCTCGTATTCGCTCGGATGAAGATTTGGAAATAGTTGATTGTTTCTTAGACCTCCAACTAATGGGAGATTGACTAAGAAGAAGCACATAACCAGAAGCAGATTTTCTTGTATTAGGACAAGAGGCCCAGTCTGAATCACTATAGGCTTGTAGGCTAAGTTGATCAGTAGCTTTTAATAATATACCTTGGCCAGTAGTGTGTTTAACATACCTAAGAGTATGAGCTAGGGCATGAACATGAGGTATTCTTGGGGCATAGATAAACTAGCTGAGAGTTTGAACTGCAAATGCCTGATCAGATCTGGTATGAGTGAGAAAGTTGAGCTTGCCTACTAAGCACCTATACAAGGCAGAATCATCATAATAATCTCCTGAATCAGAAAGTAACTTAACACCAGTAGGTAATGGAGTAGAAGTGATTCTGTTAAGATTGAAGGAAAGGTTGTGAGAAGTTCATGTGTGAACTTCCTTTGGGACAGAATCATGCCATCAGAAGAAGAACTGACTTCAATACCTAGGAAAAAATGCAATTCCGCTAGGTCTATGATACTAAAAACATGATGGAGATGAGCTTTAAGATGTGTGATAGTAGCAACATTTGTACCAGTCAGTAGAATATCATCTAAAATAGATTGTTGCTATGGTAATATCAGACCCTTCCTTCTTGAGAAATAAAGAGTAGTCATTCTTAGATTGCTTAAAGCCTTGAGACTTTAATTCATCACGAAGCTTCGCAAACCAATGTCTTGAAGCCTGCTTAAGGCCATAAAGAGATTTAAGAAGCTTGCAAACATAATTGGAAGTTTTAGGAATTCCTTCTGGCATCTTCATGTATACTTCCTCATGGAGATCACCATGAAGGAAGGCATTGTTGATGTCTAATTTATCCCTTACTTGCTGTCAATGAAAGAACACACCTCACAGTAGACATCTTAATGACTGGAGAAAAAGTTTCTTCAAATTCAATGCCATACTTTTAGGTAAAGCCTTTGGCAACTAGCCTAGCTTTATTTATACCTCTCCACAGAGCCATCTGCCTTGAGTTTTACTTTACACCCCATAGGTTTTTACCAGGTGGAAGGGGAACAATTTCCCATGTATGATTATCATTCAATACTTGCATTTCTTTTTCTATAGCAGCTATCCAGATAGGGTTTTGAGCTGCTTTTGTGTAACAAGTGGGTTCTGTATGACTCATTTGATCTGAAATTAGGCACTTAGAAACTGTAGGAATGTAAGAATAAGAAAGAGGATTACACCAATGCTTCTTAGGAGAGAAATCAAGAAGATTGCAAACGTAACTGGTGAGATAATTGGGAGGATTAGAAGGTCTTGTAAACCTTCTGACTGAAGAAGAAGTTTCATCAGGGGAGTGTATGAGGTTATGGTCAGGAGGAGAAGGATGCAAAGGACTAGTAGAGGGAGTGATTTCAGTAGAAGGAGTGTTTTCAGATGAATGTGAAGTAGATTCAGAAGTAGAAGGAGAAAAAGAGAAAGGATTGTCACTAGACATAGAAGATTCAGTGAGCTCAGTGGCTATTGGCAAAAAAAATTACGTGGGATAGATATAATCAATAGATGAAGAAGAAGCATAATGAAAAGGACATTATTTTTCCAAAAACACTACATCTCTAGAGATAGAAATCTTTTTAGTACTAAATTAAGGACTTTATAACCTTTGTGACTAGGAGGATACCCTATAAAAACACAAGGATGTGCTCTAGGATTAAATTTGTGTCTAGAAACTTTAGAAGTAGAAACATAGCAAAAGCATCCAAAGATTCTAAGATGATTCAAGGAAGGAGGATGATTAAAAAGTTTTTCATAAGGGTGTGACATTGTGAATGGTAGTGAGGGGCGTTCTATTAATGAGGTATGTTCTTTGTGAGTAAAACAGTCCCCCAAGTACTTTGTAGGCGGTTTAGACTCGAAATAACAAGGCTCTAGATGTCTCAAGTAGATGCCTATGCTTGCGTTCCACAACTCCATTTTATTGTGGAGTATCTCTGCAAGTTCTTTGATGGCTAATACCCTTGGCAAGAAACAATTGCTTCATTTCACCTTCACAAAGATCGGGAGCATTATCACTCCTAACTGTAAGAACTCTAGCATTGAACTGATTTTCTATACGAGACAAAAATTGAGTGAACAAATCCACTGAATCTGTCTTATTCTTCATTAAGTGTGTCCAAGTAATCCTGGTATAATCATCCACCAAGGTAATGAATTGATTATATCCCGCGTAATTATTACATTTGTAAGGGCCCCAAACATCCAAGTGAATCAACTAAAATGGTGTAGTTGTTTTTATTGAACTAGTAGGAAATGAACATCTACATTGCTTGGCCATAGGAAAAATCCGGCACAAACTTTCAGCTATACACCCTTTTACATCAACTGACTTATTGGCTCACCATGAAGTCTATGAAAACTGAGATGTCCAAGTCTGAGATGCCAAAGTTTGACTTCCTCAATTGCAGTGAAACATGAAGTAGTTGTTGTAGAAGACTGTTGTCTTTTATTGATAGAGTGAGTAAAAGCTTCACACAAATTGTAGAGACCATGCTCCAATTTACCAAGAACCAGTTGCTTGCTCAAAGAAGGGCCCTGAACCATACAAGTATCTTGTGCGAAAGTCATTGTACATGAATTATCTTTGCACAGCTTAGGAATAGAGATCGATTGATCGAAACCCGGTACATGAAGTACATCCTGCAATGTTAGTCCTGCACCAATATTAACAGTACCAATATGGTCTACTTGCACTTTACTACCATCTGGGATAGTAATAGTGTGGTCTTTAGGACATACTTTATGAAATTGAGTAAACAAATCAATGTTAGAGCACATATGATCTGTAGCCCCACTATCAATTATCCACTTCTTTTGAAATGAAGAGATAAGATAGAATTTACCTGGTAGATGTGAATTTGTTGCAGCAAGACCAAGTATCTTGGTCTTGTATCTCTACATTATTGTAGTTCTCTAGGACTTGCAAAAGTTTCTTGTACTATTGCTGTGATAAGGGAGCCTGAACCATGTCTCCCTGATCATGTAATGGTTCAGTATGAGCTGCAGCAACTATTTGTTTCCCTGTACCAGCCTATGATTAGGTGGATAACCATGAATTTTCCAACACCTATCCTTAGTATGTCCTGCCATTTTGCAATGATCACAGTAAAGACTAGAAGACCTTTTATTGCCAATCTGTTTGAAGCACTATATTTGGAGAAAGTCACATGATGTGATGGTTTTAAGTTCTGATTTCTATAAGCTTCTTGAAATCTTCCAGCTGTAAAAGTAATATTGTCTTCAATATGATGCTTGGTATCATGATTGATTATAGGCAATGGTTGCATCATAAGGATTGTGCTCTTCACCAGATTATACTTGTGACTTGTTTTCATCAGGAATAACAAGAGTCTATTGTTTTGTTCGGATTTGAGCATCTTTTGTGTGATTGTACAGACTACATCCAAGTACAAGAACAAGTAGGCAATGGATCTAGGCCATCAATCATGTCCCATACATACTTGATTCTTGTGTAAAACTCAGAGATGTTCTCATTTTTTCCTTGTGATAAGTCATATAATTGTTGTTGTAAACTATAGAGTTATGTACCAGAAAAATTGCCAAATCCCTCTTCTAAATTCTTCCAGACTTCCCTTGCAGTTTTTAAATAGAGTATACTTTTTTGCAGTTTGATCCAGGTGAAGATAAAAACCAAGAAATGACTAAATCATTACATCTGTTCCAAAGTTTCAAAAGTCCTGGATTTCCTGATGGTCTGGAAAGACTTCCATCAATGAATCCTAATTTATTTCGTGCTGAAAAAGCTATCATCATTGCTCTTTGCCAGTCACTAAAACCATTTCCGAGAAAATATTTGGCTTCGAGGCCCAATGAAGCTCACCACCTCCCCCCCCAAAATTCATTAAATGTATTGCTCGCATTTCCTTCAATCATAAACTCAAACGCAATGACTAGAAAATGCACTGATATATTACTCCACCTCTTCATTTCAATTTAAGTACCTATGTTGGATACTTGATGTTTGAACATGAATATGACATAGACAATTCATTTTGGACCAAGGTCATGCAAAATTTCTTAAAATAGTTATGGCTAACACTTGTACACATAACAAAATAAGTAAAGCGAGACCATTGTATAATCTACTCGACGCCAAAAATCAACTTCCCACCAATCAAATTTAAATATCTTTTTTCAAACAGTCCAATCCCCCCCCCCCTCTTCCTGCTACACAGGTTGTGATAGAGTTGCAACAGATGTGGTGCAATCGCTGGATAGAAAATCTTTCAAGGAATGAAACAATATGGCAATGTCAACTAGTTTCCTTTCCCGTCAAAAAAAAAAACTAGTTTCCTCGTTCAAGACTTAGTTTCTGAAAGTTTGTATCTGAGACCACTACTGGAATCTATTGCAACAAGAACAGTAACTCGTTGAGCTTCCAATTATTATAGAGTACTGTGAGGTACTCGTAACAAAACTGATTCTACAACATGTCCACAAATGGAGTTGAAGTTACCAAATTCTGAGGAGTCGGTATTAATTTATGTCGAATTGCTCCACATGTAGTTCCTCGATCCATGTTTTCTAAATGAACTAGAGCCGATCCATGTTTTCTAAATGAACTAGAGCCAATCGGTTATTCACTAGCCATCCATTTTGATAAAATACACCTTATGTACCATACTACCATCAAATGGTACAAATAAATCACATGTTTTGTTTTCAGCGGAGCGTTTAAGTCGAATCATCTCAAGTTAGACTCCTGCCTTGCCTCGATATCTTGAAGCCTCAAGGTCACAGCTCGCTTGTGAGCCTCTAGTCCCTCAACTTCAGCCATGGCTGCCACATATGGGCCCAGGTTTCTCAGACCTTCCTCTGTCAGGGATTGAACTGTTATATACTTCTGGAAGGAATCAAGTGACACCCCACCATACATTCTTGCGTAGCCATATGTTGGAAGGACATGGTTTGTTCCACTAGCATAATCTCCAACACTTTCAGGCGTCCATTGCCCCATGAATACTGATCCTGTAGAGATCATCAGCAATGATGAAACTGATAACACTATCCACAAGAATTTTTCTTAATCTTTTGAAATTTTAAAATTTTGAAGTGTTTCTTGGCATAGCTAAGTTTACACTTGCAAAAATTAGGGCAAATCTACAGTAGCATTAACATTTGTAAGGCATTGTCTGTACCGTATAGTTATAAGAATGAACAGGTATAGAAAAGCTTGCTCAAGAAGGATGATTTAGAATTGCCAAACATAGATACCTGCATTCTCAATAAAGCTCTCCCATTTCTCGGCATCTTTTACATTGATAATCAGATGCTCAGGTGCGTACAAATTTGAGAAAGAGATGGCCTGCATGTGGAAAGAAGAAAAAATTCAACGGAGCGTGCAATTTTGGAAAAGAACAAAGCACCATAATGGAAGAGAAGGAAACACACTAGAGGAAGAGGTTACATGACAGTCTCAGCCTCTCAGGGGAACTAGGTGGCATTGGCAGCACCTGAAAGAGACAGGAACACTAACCTCAACCATATCACGAGCGAACACAATAAAACTATGAGATAATGCTTTTGCTGCAAATTCCCCTCTAGGAAGGCTTTGACATTGCTTGCTAATTTCATCTTCAATAGCACTTAGATTTACACCATCACCAGTTACTACAAGAACAACCTGACTATCTGGTCCATGTTCAGCCTGGAAAATACGAAATGGCATATACATCACAATCCGTAAACAAACAAATCTCAGAAGGATAAATCCTCATTTTACAAAACTAAAGCAAATCTACACAAGGTAATGATTTTCCTAAGCGACAAGATAGTATACCTTAGAGGCTAATCTAGATAGCAATGGGGGAGGGGAGAGAGAAAGGATATTATTGCCCTTCTCTCAGAATCAATAATTATATCCAGATACAGGCAAATGAATCCATCACTCTTCCTCCCCTTCATTGCTATTCAATTAAATTTTATCCAAACACTATGTCAGTCACAGTGACACAAAAGAAACAAATAACGTCCTACTCCCAATTAGGTCATGAAAGTATTCATGTTCAACGTATATTTCTGAGAGATGATTCAAACGAAGAATTTAGTGCAGCATATAATACTATAAGAGGCAAAGTGTAGAGTCTCTTCTCTGTATAATGTCATACCATCAAAGGCAAAGAGATGATTCAGACAAAGAATTTAGTGCAGCATATAATACTATAAAAGGCAAAGTGTAGAGTCTCTTCTCTTTATAATGTTAGACCATCAAATTCCCATGGAAACAGGTAAAAAGTGACCATAAGTACTCATCTTGCTGCTACATTCCAATATTAGAGAACATCTTAAATGATGAAATCAAGCCATTAAAAATTCTAGCATATTTTGATAAAGATAGTTGTATGACAATGCAGACATCAACATGGTAACTCGAGGTTTAGGAAAGTGAAAGAGGCATAGAGACAATTTGAAATCAATAATAACTTTAAATTAGGCAACACCTGAGAGAGCAAGTCTGCTGCAATATGGACAGGGTTAGCATATTTGTCAGCAATCACCAGAACTTCTGAAGGGCCAGCAGGCATGTCAATCGAGATCATAGCTTCACTATTCTGATGGGAGGTGAGGAATTCAATTAGTAGTGTATGTTAAATTACATAAAAACCTTAGAGCTTTAGCTTAAAAGCTCCAGTAGCCATTACTTGTAGGATCATCTTTGCAGCTGTTACATATTGATTTCCTGGTCCAAAGATCTTCTCAGCCTGCATTTTGAAGAAGACACCCAAGAAATGATTCATGGGCAACAAAGATATGCATACACCCTATTGCACTTAAAGTTCATATGTTTGCATATTAAAGATCAAAACCATCAGGAAATAACTAGCTTTTTTATTCCTAATACTTATTTGCAGAAGATATGGAAAGGCTCTCAAAGCAAAAACAAGAAGCGCAATTATATAGTTGAAGTCTTAGTACCTTAGGACAAGAAGATGTTCCCCAGGCCATAGCAGAAATGGCCTGCTCAACAGAAAAGGAGGAAGGAGATGAACACCAACAAAAATTACGAAGCTATATTCAAGAGAAAGAAAAATTCTTTTTGCTACAGAACATATTTAGGAATAGTACAGGCTCTCAGACCTGAGCTCCTCCAGCTTTAAGGATATGAGTGACACCAGCTTTCTTGGCACAGTAGAGGACCTCCTAAAAGGGGGAAGATAAAAATGAGTAATTATCATAAGGGGACTCCCAAGCAGGGAAAAAAACGGGGGGTCGGGGGCGTGGGCGCGGGAACGGTTGTCGGGGAGATTGCGGGGGGAATAGGGGCGTTAAGTTTAAGAGCGTAAATTTTTAAAAAAATTCACATTTACGTTCTTATTTTATTTGTTTTGTTTTAGCGTTATTACAACATATATTACCAAATTATAAAAATAAATATCTAAATAATTATATAATTAAAAATTATTTGGTTAATATTTAAAATTTGGCCAATGTTTGAAAAGAACGGATGCGGGAATAAAAATGCTCTAAGGGGGCGAGTTCGCGTTACGAAAGGGCAAAAATGGCGAGAGGTATGTGATTTTTATTATGGCGTTCAACGAAATTCCGTAAAGAAAACCCAAAACCGAAGGAAAACGGGGGAGTTTTAATTCCATGCTCCCAAGTCCCAATGTTGTTCTAAGTTCTAACACTTTAGGAGTAACGAAAAATAAAAATACCTTGCATATACTGCCATCCTGGCTTGGAGGTGTTGCAAGAACAACTGTTTTGCAGCCAGCAATTTTGGCAGGCTAGAATACAAAGTAAAAATTATGTTAACATAAAGCCATATCCTCGAACTTCATAAAGTAGAAGGCATTTGGATATAGAAACTGCAACTCACAATTGAAAGCATAAGAGCTGTGGATGGAAGTACAGCAGTTCCTCCTGGAACATAAAGTCCCACTGAACCAATGCTTCTCGCTACACGTTTGCATCTAACTCCCTGACTTTGGAAAACTCAAGCGCCATGATTATAAAAGAGAAATGTAAAAAATTTGAAATTAAGCAGTCTCTATAGAGACTCACCTTCATGTTTTCAACATTTCTCTCCTCTGACTTTTGAGCAGCATGAAATGCATATATGTTATCATATGCGACATCAAAGGCCTCTTTAATGTGAGGATCAAGCTGCAATGATGAAGATCTATATGAAATGAAGCTAAAGACAAACAAACAAACGAGCCCCAATATCTACTAGGTCCATTGCAGTTATATCGAAGAAAACAAATTTCTTTATTGCCAACACTCGTTTGCTTATTAAGAAAGTCTTCATGAAGTATCTCATGAGTACCTCTGGATCGGGTAAATCTGCAACATCTTCAACCACTCGATCCAAGTTGACTTTGTCAAATTTGGCAGTATATCTGTTGCGAGACACTTATAGCAAGTAAGCTCATAGCATAAGTTTGGATAGGGAGAATAGGAGAAAAGCAGGAATGAATATGGTCAGCAACATTAACAGAAAAGACTTACTCTTTCACTGCATCATCACCCCGAGTGCGGACATCATCAACAATAGGTTGGACCTGACAAATTGTCAGAAGGATTAAAATTTATGTAGCACACACAACACTCCTCTATAATGACAGATGATTTTTTGAGGGGGAAAGATAGCTCACCACGCTAAAAATAGAAGAAAAAATCAATTCGGGGACGAGCTTTCAGATTATCAACCTCGGATACAGAAAGTTCGGACAATTTGTAAGACTTCAAGGCACATTTCACCCCGGCACTCATTGATCCTATGGATAATATAAAGCAACAGATAATGGCATCAAACTATACCAGAAAAAAAGGACTCAGAACACAAATTTCCCAACAAGTAACACTAAGATAAAAGTGCAAAGTTCTTCATGGAGATAATACACCGAAAACAAACAAATTTAATCTTTAAATGATAAAAAAGGCAGCACATAATCTTCAAAAGTCTCAATTTGGACCAGAATTACTGAAGTACTATACCGTATGTTTAGGAACATAAAACAAATACTAAATGGTAATTTACTAGCCCCTCCCATCCAAAACTAGTTGCCACACATCTCACCCAACATAATCAAGAATATAATATCATCTTACTAATCCACCCTTTATGATGATTGGGTCATTCCCACACTCTCCTATCTTTGAACTCAATGGCTCATCTTGAGAAGCTTAAACATAAACCACCAATGTTTTAAGAAAGGTGACAGTTTTCCTTCTATTCGAAAATTATATATATATATGTATATGTATATATATATATATATGTGTGTATATATATATATATATGTGTGTGTGTATATATATATATATATATATATATATATATATATATATATATATATATATATATATATATATATATATATATATATATTCGGTATAGATGGAAATTGTAGTGTTCCTAAACTAGTTCAAGTGTTTCTTATCGAAAGGAAGCAGATGAAAAAACTGGGTAATACACGTTAGCACATTAGTATATTACTAGCACAAAACTGAAGACTAGATTAGTCACTGGCAGCGCAATTGGAAACACTTGCAAAGCATCTTACACTGGCAATTTTTGCAACTCTTGGATAAGTGACGTGTATTTTAGAGACTCTTTGGAAAACTACGGAGGTCCTTTAGGTAATGTACAAAAAGTTGCACCAAAATCACCCAAAATGTCACCGTGATATACACTATTTGCATATCACACTTATAAATCAACAATCCGAGGTCCGGCCCTCCGGCACCTGTATACCATACAACAATTAACAATCCACAGAACTCCATGAAATCAAAAGAAAGTCAGCTATATCAACTAACATTATACAGCCACAAAGTTTCCAAACATACATGAATCAAACGTTTGCAAGCATCAATATTTTTAATACTATTACATAACAACCAAATACAGCACTACATTCAGAACTTAAAATCCAAAGAAACAAGAAATGATTTACAAACAATAAAAGCATAAAACAAATTGAATTGAGTGAAGAAGTAAGAGTATTTAATACCTGATGATAAAATCCGAGGTCGGAAATTAGGTTTCGAGGAAAACGAGGAAGGAAATCGAAAGATACGAGCGTGTGAAGAATTGAATAACAAACTGGTTCGATCTAAGCATACAAGTTTAGTCTCCATCACCAATTCCTTCAATTTCAAATTTCAATCAACAAAATTTAACAATGTTTAAATACTATCAACATGCATTCAATTTTCCAGATTCTTTTTTAAGCTCAAAACTTTATGTTAATGGAGGATTATAGTTGAATTTATATAGAGAGGAAGAGAGAGAAATTACAGAAGATGGCAAGAGCAACAAAGATTCTGTCAACTGGTGGAGATGAAGAACTGCTTCAATGCCTCTTTTTTTCCTTCTTTCTTTCTTTGTGGTTGAAGGAGTTGAAATATGACTACTAAAGTTGGCCCAATATGATACTTTAGTTTAACATTAAAATCACCTTGCTTTCTCATATAAAATTCCAATCATGAAAATCACTAACTTGATTGCCTAATTTAAAATTCCAAACATGAAAATCACTAACTTGATAGCCTAATCTTGCAATTACTTTATTATGGAGTGAGAAAGTATACAATTAGAGTTTTGACTTTTTAAGCTCATTTGTATTCTTTGCTTTTACTTGAAATTTATACCTCAAGTAGTACACGTTACAAAATTTAAATTAAATTTTAAAATTTTACAGTATTCTACAACCTAACATATGTTTGGATTTTGAACATTATGGGCTCGACATAACTTGGTTAAAATTTATTTAAAATTTTCGAAATTGACTCGACCGGAATCCAAATTAATCCTTGTTCATTTGGGTTGAATTGAGTTGAATTGAACTGAAACTGTGAGAGGAAAGTAGTTGAACTTAACTAAATTGAACTGAAATGAGTTGAATTGAACTTAAATTGTGCCTAAAAAAACAGAGCCTTAGCCTTTGAAGACTATATGCTTTTTGGTTATCTAGGAAAAGTCAAAATACCCCCTGAAAAGAATGATAATTTGTATTTTTGTTTGATTGAATGATAGAAATAAAACTTTCTACAAGAAAACTCACTTACTGAGGTTCTCCTAGATAAATATTTTCCTTCATTTTGTATACAAGAAAAATTGCCAAAACAATTATAATTCTCACACTTTTAACAACCAAACAACTTGACGATTTCTCGCTTCCCAAAAAAATAAATTACAACCAAACAACCACTAAAACAACAAACTCAATCCGTAGATGGTGCACACGTCTGTATGGTGAGGAAGAAGGTGCACACGTAATCTAATGCTACAAATCGCATACGAATAACAAATCAAATGAACACACGTATGTGCATTAAGATCAAATGAACATATGTATTCTGTTACTATATGTTCATTGGTATTGGTCTTTATGTTCATAATTTATGTTCATCGTGCACACCTTCCTCACCATACAGACGTGTGTACCTACTAATTTACAACAACACCCATTAGACATTCTCAAAACCCCCCAAAAATTAGAGAAGGGTGAAGTGAAATAATGAAGAACCCAAGGCCCATAAAAGACTAGGGCATTGTAGCGCGTGAGTATCAATCACTTACCCCTCCTTCTATACTGGGTCTTTCTCTCTGTAGAAGGTCTTTCACCCATTTTTGTTCTCGATTCTCTCTCCTCAACTGCTCTTTCTCTCTCTCTTCAAGAGCAACAATGGCGATGAACAATGGATTGCGATCTTGTGCCTCGAAGTTGATGAATTCTTCTGGGTTGATCTTATCCAAGCCAGGTTAGTTAGGTCTTACAAATCTAGGGTTCATCCTAGTACTACTTTATTCGCCTAATTCTATTTCTTTTTTGAGCGAGTTAAGTGTTTAATTTCTATTTTGTTTAGATCTGTTCGATGAATGTTACGCAATTTTCACATTTCTCATCGAATTTATAAAGTTTATTATATGGATGAATCCTGAATGTACGATTTTGATTGTCTAGAGAAAACGAGCTGTATATGCGTGATTCCATGAATATATGAAGATGGATTTTTGTATCATCATCATTTTTAGATCATTTAATTGAGTGCAGCTTCAGTTTGATCTTGAAGCGCTGGACTTGGTAGTTTTTTGAATTTTGTGAATCTTGTTACTCATTATCAGAGTGCAATCCATTTTCTAGGACGACGACGTTTCGGATCAATAGTCTTTATTACAATGGAGAACATATGGTTTTTGGATTGATGAACTAAGTTCTTTTTAATGAGTTGCTTTCTCCCCTATCTCTGGCAAGTGAAGGGGTTTAGGAATTAGAGTTTGTTGGTTATTTTGGAGGTGGAAAATTATGAGGTGCGACGTTTTGTGGTACTGAGATTATCAAATGATCGAAAGTTGGAAGGAGCGCTGCATATGTGGTGATTGAGCCTGGCAACAGGAACATATAGAAGGTTTTGGACTTTTAAGTTATGATGGAATTGGGTATGGTGTGACATATAGAACTATTATCCAATTATGAATACAATTGCGCTGAGAGACGATTTTATGGTGTTATGGTTTATTGAATTATACTCCGTATTTGGTTATGGGTGATGATATATAAGCAATACTCGATGATTGATGCTTCTAGTAAGAGTTTATCACCTTCTTGATTGTGGATTCAAATGATTAATTAAGTTTCACTTTTCAGACGTAGCTACTTATGAAGATAATAACAGTACAACTATATCTTTTATTTTTTGCTAGGATAGAGAAGTTCATATCTTTCAAGACTGCGGTTCAAGGCTTAGGCTTTTTAACTAAGTAACTAACAGTCTCATTAAGCTAGGGGTAATACTATAGTACCCTTTCTTCTAAAATTAAGGCGCTCTATAAGTGTTACCAGTAATCCATGCCTAATGTTGGTTGAAGTTCCTCATAGAGTGAAATATTGATGTTGTCGATTTTATAGACACTGCTCAATGTGTTTATATGCCATATTGGATTGCTGAGTTGCTATTGATAGTGGTTTGTTTAATTTCGTTTCTCTTGGAGATTTGGAGTTTTTTTCAGGATTAGAGCTATATATTTGGCCTTTGTTAGAAAACATATTTGGATAATAGATGACGTGTAGTGTCAAACTCTCAAGTCCATATGTGAATTCATCAGGACTGGGTTGCTGAGTGTAAAACTGATGTTGAACCTGTTCGTGATGATTACCTTTAGATTTTGGACTCTTTTGTGAAGACATAGGAGGGAGTTATAGTGTTACGCAACATGATTTTGCTGAAAGTTTGAATCTTTCATCAGTATTTTCCTACCTTTTCCCCTTCTTGTTACCATTCTTTTCAGGGTAGTCACATATGAATGATATCATTTATGTTGCAAACTAATGCCTCCTTTGTATGATGATTCACCTGAATGCTAATCTATGCTGTAGTTTTGGTAGTTTGTTTACAAACCAGACTTTTTTTTGGGGATTGTTTGATGTGAAGGCAATGTTGCCTCGATGCATTTTTTTTGTTTCACTGCTCAAAATCTATTTCCTGGAAATCTGGCAAGCACTGTAGAGAAGTATGTTCATTGTCTCTGCTTGTGCCTCTTCTTTTCTGCAACGCCTTACCTCACATGAAAGACCGAGAAATATTTATTTCTATACCAAACAACATAAGATTAAGAGAAATAATGGCATGTGAGGAGAACTTCGTCTTAATTTGGCAAGCACTGTAGAGATGTACGTTCATTTGTTCGGTTAATGCTTTGTTTGCTCTCCTAATGTTTGCTGCTGATGCAACAAGAAAGATCTATGTAATGTTGTAATACAAAAGAATGTTTTTGTCCTTTTTGTGCTTACAGCAAGCAGAGAAATTCACTCAAGTGGCATGAAAATGATGGGCGGACATGGTCATGATGAGCCATTCTATCTTCATGCGAAGCACATGTACAACTTGGACAGGATGAAGCACCAGAAATTGACAATGTCCGTTGCTGTATTGGCTGCCTTTAGCATTGGAGTCTTTGTCCCAGTATATGCAGTTGTTTTTCAACAAAAGAAGACTGCATCTGGTTAACTTCGTTCTAGTTCTTTTTGCCTATTTGGTAGGAAGTTACATACAGACTACCTGTCTTAAAACCCTGTATTGAATGATTATGATGCTTTTTTCAGTTTCAGTTTCGCCGCCTGGTATTTTCTTTTGCTAAAACTTGGGAAAGGTGCATTTCACAATAATTTTTTGTAAGAATCTCTGCTGAATCAGCTATAAATACCGGAGATTGTTATGGTTTTTTTTTTTCAATAAAATTTTTCTCGTACCTTGCATTTGTTAAAGATCTCATATTGCAAAACTGTCTTTTCACACTACTAGAACAATGTTTTTGTCCTTGGCTAAGCAAATTAACTTGTACTTTCTGAACTACAAAGCAACGTAGGCTATGTTCTCCTTACCTTATCGAGGAAAAGCCAATAAGTTTGAATAATTTAGGGCTAATAAGGGCCATCTAGGTTAATTCACAACTACGATAAATTCTAATAAGCTCAAATAATAAAAGTGGAGCTAATAAGTTCGAATGAAGTCTAACAAATTTTTAAAAAGTGAAAATTAGATGAATAGAGAACACGCTAATTTTTAAAAAGTGAAAATTAGATGAATAGAGAACACGCTTAATCCTCTGACTAACCAAACCAAATCAACATGTGAGTGTCTTAGCTAGAGACCTTAGAAATTGACTGCATTGATATCTGATATCTCTAATCAATGGCAACCTATAGCAATCAAAAGTTCGTATATAATTTTCTTTTTATCTAAAGCAATCAAAAAAAATTTACCCTTTTCTTTTTCTTATTTGAGAAGCCAATGCAGAGGTTTCCGAATAAGTGCACGACAAGTTTTATTACAAAAATTATACTGGTAGTTCTGAACGATGCTGGAACATTTATCTTAATTACAAGTGAAATTACTCAGATATCAACAAAAACAACACACTTAAGAAAGTGGAGTAACCAGATTCTGGATGAGTTACTTTCAAGATGGAGAAAGGAACCATTGAATTATGGTACTTAAGAGGAAAAATGTTACTGACGTGACAAACATGAAAAGCAGCAGTTTCCTGCGAAACAAGAAGCCAGCTAACCCTATTGTACACAACCAGACCTTGCAATCAGTGCTAAGACGGCAAGAAAATTGCCAAAGAATGAACATCACCCGAATTACAACAATCACTTGGCATCTCTAAGCCTTGTATTATCTTTCAGTACTACTTCCTATTATTTCTTCGGCTCAGCACGTCCAAGAAGATGATCTCTTAATCAATGGTTTCATTAGTTTGTCTTCCTCCAAGGAGATCATACCTAAGTGTGATGGATCTTCTAGCATCATTTTTGCCACGAGATATCCGGCAATAGACCACGTTTGGAACTTTCGGGCTTGTTTCCCTATGTATCTACCGAGTTTTCCATCATAGTATTCGGGCCAGCCGTCTTTGAGCAAACGGGATTCCGCCAGATCGATGGCTCGTCTTGCAATCTGTGGTCGACCAGTCTTGATGCACGCAGCTGTTAACAACCATAAAAGAACTGCAAGAAGCAGAGGAAGCAAGGGGAAAGAACAAAAAGAAATGAGGGATAAATGGTCAGTGCAAAATAAATTATTTTCTAATGCAAATTCACAAACTATCTACTACTGATAACAGAGAAATGGATAAAAAAATATACAAGTAGGAAACTTAAGAGTCTTTTGTTGAAAAGAAAAACAACATTTTCATGGAAAAATATTCTTCATGGAAAAGTAATCTTCCCATCTGCCTTTGTTAGTAAAGGGTGAAAGATAGTTCTTCCAAGGAATATTACATGTTCTGTTCTAACTGAAGGAATGTCACCCTATTTCTAACCCTCTACTTTCTCTTCCCCCTCCATCCTCTCTCACTCACTTTCGTTTTTTCCTTCTAACTATCTTGTAAGGAGCCAAAAAAAAAAACATAGACAACTAGTATATAATTGTGTCATCCCTTGGAAAATGTTTTCACAGAAAATCATTATCCATTTGAGTATGTTTTCAGTCCAACCAAACATAGCCTGATTGACGTTGCACTACTGATTGGATAACTCAAAAAATTGCCCAAACCTTACCATTAATTCGAGTTTTCTATATCCCATGCACCACCTGGTCATGACACTTTACTGTTTTGCAGTAATAACTATCACTAAAAGGTAACAAAGACATACATGCTCATCCCGTAAGTCCAAACTTATAATACTTGATGAGCCACATTAACATGTTTTAGCTATAATCCTTAAAGGGCTAACAGAACTATACAAGTCAACCAAATACAAAGACAATTAATATTATTCGCAACAAAAGCAAAGTTAAAACAAACAAGTAAAAGGGAGAAACCTGGCCAGGATCCTCCATTGTGGTAGCTCCATCTGGTATTCTTAGGATCACATCCCGTGACAATCCGCCATTCATGACTTTCTATGGCAGGATACGCAATTTTCAAAGGCATTTCTCCCACCAACTCTTCCCAGCGTGCTTCAATGAGATCCATAATAGCCATAGATTGCTCTGGAGTTGCTAAAGAACAAAGGATGGCTACACAATTTCCCAAAGCAAACCATCGGAAATCCATCCTTGCTGGGCTGACATTTCCGATAAAATACCCACCACGTGTAGGCATGAAATCAAATACCCAATCCGGAATTGAATCGGGAATGACATTAAACTTATTTACAGCTGTATGAGAGTACTCCTCCGTTTTGTAGCGATATATGTCATTTAGTTGACGGAAATCTAGCCAAAAATAACTTCTCATGTGAAAACTCAATGCGTGCAATCGCTTAACTATTCTTTCAATAAACTCCTTCCCCTCTGTGTCATGTTTAAGCATAGACAAAGCACATCTCAGTGACATGAAGAAGAGAGCTTGAATTTCAATAGGATAGCCATAAACTCCCTGCAAGTTGTCTCAAAAAAATGGATGTGGGTTATCACAGGGAAAAGAAAGGCTATGAAACAGTAACACAATGCTCAAGTCATATAGCATGTTCTTCAATAAGTGGGCGACAACGTTGACAAGCAATGTTCCAATAAAACATTTATATAGTTAGATATGTGACAATAAAAAGACAAGTACATGCACAATGCTAAAAAACATGGAAACTAGGGATTGATCATGTAAAGATAGCTCACGAGATCAACGAAAAATCTCAGGTTTCCTACTGCTACTTATTTCAAAAGTGCTAGGCAACTTTATGAAGATTTGATCAACGAACTTTTCTCCAATAAAATGCATATTGGTGGTGGAACAGGCAAAGAACAGCAGTAGCAATGATGATACATAATGCGGAGTTACAAGCATCAAGAATAATAGCTAAATCCAAGTATTTTAATTAAAAGATTAGCATACAAGTAATAAATCAACGACAAGTAAGAACAACTGTGATATATTATATTTAATTTTGAAATTTGAATTCCAGCTATGCAATAGATGAGACCCATATTACGGTCAAGCAGTCAAAGCCATTGCTTTACGCAACAGAGTTTATTGCACGCCTAGAGATCTTATGTATGAAAGCCTTGTAAAATTTAATAATAAGGAGCTTGAAGGTCAATTTACCATTCTCCGATCAATCATTGAGCAACCATCTGCACAAAGTAGGGTGGGAAATGTGTCGAACCCCTCAGACAAACACAGGGTCATTATAAGCCTCATACCCTTCTGACATTCCGGTGACTCTGCCAGGGACATATCTCCTGTAGACTTTGTATACGCACGCAACAGAATAATCCACCAGAAACCCGAGTCAACGGGAGCTACCCTGCCAATGGCACTCTCACCAAAGTCCGCAACAATAGTATCTGTTTTTCGGACAGGATCATGGAGCACCTTAAAGCTGGCGGGCATAGCTCCTTCCCCAAGCTTAAATCGGTCAACTCTCTTCTCCCAAGCCTGAAGTTGCAGTGTCTTTAACAGGAAGTTCTTAACTATATCTGGCTCACCATTCATGAGGAAAGCTAGTGCACTAGGCACAAAATCCCTTACAAAAACCTGCCATAACAAAACATCATCTTCAAACACCCTAAAGGTAACTCATCCTAATCAAAACATAATTGATCCTCCTATGTATTCCCCAAATTAGAAAGATACAAGATAAAAGGATTACCTGATCATAATTTAAAACTTCTTCTGAAGCATGGTCATAAGCAGCAATGGTGCCCACAGGTTGACCTCTAAAGTGCACCAAAGATCGTCGGAGTGATTCCCAAGCTTCAGCAACCATAGGATGGGGTTCAAAAGAGTTCCTCGTCGACGAAGCAGGGGTATCAAAACCCGACCTCGCCCCAGGAGAGTAAAGGTGTTCAAAATTCTCTACACTCCCTCTATTCAAACCTATGGATAACTCGCTCAATGATCTCTCATCAAACGATCTCTGCCTCTCAATATTAAGCCTCGGCTTATCAAGAAGCTTAGATAGGTCATAATCATCCATCTCAGAGATCGACGTATGAGAGCTCACTTTCCTAAGCCCAACTCCATCCATATTTTCTCAATACCCTTAATTTACACACACACACACACAAACACCCTTCAATTGCACTTAAGACCTACAAATATCCAAGTACTTATAATCAAAACACATGGTAATACATGGAATAATCAAATAGCAACCTCCAAAAAAGCAAGTCATATTAAAAAAAGACCTCCAAAATAGACATACAACTATACAAGATCTTCAAAGATTCTCTTATATTAAGCCCCACCAAAACATTATCCAAACTTAAGAACACATGTATCATGGCTTCTACATACACATATATATATAAAAAAAAATCCAACCTAATCCATAAATGCACTCCTAAGTCCTAACACTGTAACACACACACACACACACACTATAAGAACTACCTCAGGTATAACACGAATTAATGGCAGAATTTTAACCTTACCTGGCAATTCTTAACTCACAAATAACACATTATCTATAATAAAAAGCTCCAAAATCCAGATTTCATATGAAATAATAAAAAAAACTTAGCTCATAAAAACAGATCCATACATGAAGATTAAATTCATACACAATAAACAATAAATCTAGCAATATGCATTAATAATTGAATATAAGCCAAAAAATTGAAGAAATTATCCCAGACAAAAAAGAAATTGAAAATCAGTGAAAAATGAGTGTTATGAAGACAAAAAAAATAATCAGATCTGTAAAAAATGAGAGATCAGGAGAGAGAAAAAGACCTAGAAGGACGGAAAAGTGATATTTTCCGGCGAGATCAACGGTGAGAATTCGCCGGCGAGATTGCCGGAAAACTGTGATCGACGGCGGAGAGGAGAGAGAAAATTGAAGAAGAAAGGGAAAAAAATAGCATGTTTGGTGAAGCAGGCATTTATAGTGATAATGGAACAGAAAACTAGGAGAGAGAAATATTAAAATATTATTTTGTTTTGTTTTTTTTTTGAAAGGAAAGTGGTAGCATTTTTGGGAGCAAAAAATATTGGACAGTGAACTTCGGGTGTTGATATCTTCTAGAGTTTCAAAATAACTCTAGAAGGTAGAGTTCGTTAAATATCAGTTGTTGATTAAAAAATAAAGATTTTTTTTTTTTTTATTTTTCCCCGAATATCCCGCCCATATCTTTTCCTTTTTCCACTAATCAGGTTAAATAATAGGTTAAACATGGATTGAGGCGACAATATTTTAAAAAAAATACTTTCAAAATGAAGTCATAAAATACCCTTTTTTGTAATAAAAAAGGGGAGAGAGAAAACCGACAGTTGTTTTTTTGTTTTTTTTAATGTATGTTTCACTTATTTTTCAAAAAAAGCGTATCTTGACAAGATACAGTAGCATTTTTGGGAGCAAAAAAATTGGACAGTGAACTTGGGGAGTAACCGAGAACTGGGAGACGGTCGGTGGGGATAAGGAAAAATGGCGCACGAGGGAAATAAGGGAAACTGGGAGACAAAACGACATAGTTTCAGGGGTCTGACGAAGAGTGATCCACTTGGTTTGGTTTTTTGTTTTGGTGGTTGACAGCCTAGCAATTTCTCGTTTTTCTGATTTTTGTAGTACTATTTCATTGATTTTTGTGATAGCGTCCGTAAATAGTCATTTGATTGAGGTTTTTTTAGGTATGGAAACAGATTCGGTAATCTGAATTTATTCTTTACTCCTTGTTTGGTTTGGGTAGTGGGTTAACCATGAACTTTACTTGAGGGTAATCGAAATCCCAAAATGTTACCCTCCAAATTAGAGGAAAGATCAAAATCATTTACATTCTCTTACAAGTGATTTGTTTCCATTGTTAACCAAACACCCAATAAAAGTAATAATTATTCTGTTACAATTCCTTTCCTCTACTTGATTTCATTCCCTTTTCATTCCTCTATTTGAACCAAACGCTCCCTTAATAGGTTGGCTTATAAAAAAGCTTCAAAATTTAAGTAAATTGGATATTCCTATATCAAATAAGGATCTTACAAACGGGTGTCCTGGGAGCCGAATAAAGAACTTATTTTAACACAAAAGTCATCGGATACAAATTAAAAATCAATTTAGGAGAGTAATATATACATATAGGTTCATTTCGGTTAATAAATTTGCTCACCGTTTCTCCTCAAAAAAAATATAGGTTCATTATCTAGCCCCTGGGCTAGTTAGCATTTGCCTTCTTCTTTATCCATTCACAATTATGCTTGGCAACATTGTCCTCTCGAGTGATAAACATCATGTAAATAGATAAAATAATTATCTTTGGACTAAACACATATTTTTGGGTGCGAGAGAGTAGAAGTTCAAGCCGCAAATAATGTAGACAAAATTTAATCCCAAGTTTTGGTAAGACCACCTTTTAAAAATTTAACCAACTAAACTAGTTGACATTCACTATACTAAACACACTATGATTATACAGGAGATTAATTGTAATACTCCTATTTTATTTGCAATTAATTTTCCATGATGAGTATTAGCTATTGATGATTAGGTTAATTAATATGCTGTGTACACAATGGATTAGGTCACTAAGTTTGTCATTCAATTACACAATTGGTAGACACTAGACTGCACAAGTTGATTGCAACAGGCAATATTGAGTCATTGACTACACTAGTAGGGCCCCCACAAACACCCATCACCAACAAATATATAATTGACCCGTTTTCCTTAAATTTATCTTGATTTTCTTATATATCATTTTCAAGAGTCAACATCATCCAAAGTTAAAAGTAATGGAAAATATGAGAAGAAAAACCCCAAAGCTTGATTCATCAAAGAAAAATGTTTTCAAGTTTGACAAACTTCCTAAAAGAATGTAAAACAATCATTATATTATCATATGAGTGAACTTGTGATAAAAAAAAATCTCTCGCTACAATTCTAGATCAATTATCTTGAAAAATAACCTAGCTGTGGGTGGGACATATAAGCGGTAGGAAATATATTTTTTTGTTAAGATTTTAGGTGATTGAGGTGTTGTAGTATTCATTCTATTCATCATTAATTCACAAAGTAGCAAATTCACAATATAACAATTAAAACATTTAGAAAGTTTGTCAAAATTCAGAGTGATTATTCAATGGCTATAATGTATAACTATTGAAATCTTATTAGCCCTTTATTTTTATATATCATTGATTTAATTGAGCCTTATTAACATACAAAAGTGGTGAAAAAAATTATTTTCTTCCTTTTGGAGTATTATTTCTTTATATATTTTTATCACCATTAACAAAGATTTGTGGAAAATAAAGCCAAAAAAAATACTATATACAATTTCTAATGTACAAATTTATTAATGTATAAATTTTAATTGTAGTTCAATTATAAAGTCAACTAAATGAATTGTATATATGGAACTAAGATTAAAAATGAATGGTCTAAATTACACAAGTTATGATGGCTATAATAAATTGTGACAGCCATTGTAAAATTGTCCTAAAATTTCATACGTGCACGATCTAAAATTTAGATTATTCTTGTAATATAGTGACATAGTGTAGAACTTCTTTATGGCTCGAGATGCATTTTTGTTTGAAAAATCCAACACTTGAAAAGAAGCAATAAAAAATATACAGTATTTATAGGAAGGGTCCGTTCTATTCAACTTATTTTAACTTATATAAGATTTTATAAGATAAGATAAAATCATATGAGATAAGATAAATAAGATGTTAGACACACACAATAAACTATCTTATAAGATAAGATAAGATCAGATCAGATCAGATCAGATATGATTTTATAAGATCTTATAAGATAAGATAAGATAAAGATAAAGCGAAAATAAGTTGAATCGAACGGGTAGAAGCCCTGCTAATTTGATTACTTGTCCGGTTGTCCCCACAAAGCACCATGTAAGAAGCAAAATTACATACCAGTTTAAATATTCTTCTTTTTATGTAAGGTTGACCTTTTTATTAATTCAAAAGGTTTTTTAGTTGAAGATCATCATGTCATTTTCATATATTGGCAAGATCATCATGTCATTTTCATACATTGGCAATTTCCGGGTATTAGTGCCTATCATCGTTAACTACTACTCCATAATAAATTAGTATATGGTCAGACATACTTCATAGTAAATAGTGGTAATAAATCGATTGTTTAACTTAGATTTATCCTCAATCGCATAAAAAAAAACAAAACGATATATTGGAATCTTATAGTGATAATCAAGCTAATTAAACGTTAATCATTGCAGAACACTATAAAGACAAGTTACCAAACAAAAATAAAATAAAATTTGTCAACCTTTGAATTGAAAGTTTAACCATCTAAGATGTAAAACATCACAATTTTATAACGTGAAAGTACTTCCTTTGTATAAAAGTAATCTATAATAGTATTAAATTTACATAGAGATAAAATAATATATAATTATTTCCATGTTGAGTTTGTTAGGAAAGAAAAAAATCACTTCTTTAAATATTTAAGTGATGATGATCGAAGTTTATGAGCTAAAAGCATAAAAGTCTAAAAGATATGATCTCACTATATTCGGGAATCGGCGTGGGATGATCAAATGCGATAACTAGTTATGTCACAAAATATTGGAATGTTAAAATTTGATCTACCTAATGTGTGGTCGGATTACTCACCTCTAATCCAACTCAATTATAATAATTTCTTTTATAGGCTTTCTGAATATTACTTAAAATATAGATGTAGCTATTGGCTATCACCGAAGAACGGGTAATTTATGATTAAATGGAAGATTAACGAAAAAAGGAATAAGAAAAACTTACCTGAAAATGTATTGTTAGGTCATCTAGAGGTTTGCAATAATGTAAACTTGCAAGCATCCAATTGTGATTTTGGTGGTGAAATTTGGAGGGAAGATAGTTCTAGACCCATGCTTATATATAAAAATAATTTTCTTGAAATTGATTCTTTGTCATATGCCACAAAAGATAAAACACTGCATGAATATTTGGTTTTTGTTTTATATTGCATAAGACAATGAAAATAATAAAGGGAGCAATTGGGAGGTCCATATGCAAGATTCCATGCCAATATTCTGCAGAGAAAGTCAGGAAAGGGGCATTTTTATGGCCATTAATTATATATTAATAGCCAAAGGGTCAACATTAACCCATTGATAATGGCGTAATACCATGCATCATGCGGCATACTACGTATAGATTGCGCGGATCATCCAATTATTTGTCACGAGACACCACTAAACTCGTTTAGGGGGAGTTTTCAACACCGATTGTACCATCATTCTAGATATGGAGTATATAGAAGTAAGAATTAGGAGATGGAGGTAGCTAGTGGTTAGTGGTTAGTGGTTAGTGGTAGTGGTGATACAGGCTTCGTTCGTTTTGGTGGAAAACGTTTTCTTAGGAAAAAGTTTTTTTCAATTTTCTATTAGTTGGTTGAACAAGGGATTCAAAAGATAAATTAAAGTGTAGAAGAGTTTTTCATCCCTTTGTAATTATTTTTCCTTCGAAATTTGAAGGAAAGCTACTTTCCTCTCTACTCTCTCATTGCCATCATCTTCATTTTTCCCTTCTTAGTTTAATAGTTTTCCAGCAACCCAATTAAACAAAGGAAAACTAATGTTCATTTGTATTTTCCACTAGAAAATATTTTCCATGAGATCAAATCATTTTCCATCAAAACAAACACACCCTAAGTTGTGATATATGATTTTAAATTTGGAGTTGCTCAGTTGTTTCATTCATTTTTTTATTTACGTTTAAGCTGAGTTTTGAGTTACTTAGAATTTGAAGTTTACTTTAATTTAAGACTCAACCTTAAGTTGAAAATTCATGACCATGCTAGTAAATACTTTTCTATTTTTTTTTTTTCTTGGAAGACTTAGACAAGTCGATGCACTTTTATAATTCAAGGTCCAACTAGTGTATAGTTTTACTATTATTGATTACCCATTGTAATGTGAAATATGTAAATTTAGATATACTTTAGATATATGAGATTGTTCAACTAGGAGTCTCTCAAAAGCCAAGTTTAGCAATGTTCTAACTAATTAAAGGTTCGAGTTGAGCTCGAAGAGTTTGCAAGTCGACCAGGCTCATTATCATTATTTTAATTGATCAAGCAGTGATAACTAGGTACTTTTAGCAATGTTCAACCAATATTGGTTCTTGTTAGAGGGTGAGGATGTTATTATGACTTTGATTCTTGTTTAAAAGTGGGTGAATTATTAATGCTACATCGTAATTAACAAGGCCTTGTGATTAGAGGGCATCCAATTTACTTACCATTTTCTTTTTTCACAAAGATTTAGAGATTACAAATGTATAATCCTCCTATAAAATTATGTATCACAATTCTTTTAAGATAAATTGATAAATTGTACAATTATTACACAATACACCATGTATACCATGCTTTATCAAAACATGTTTGTTTTGCACTATGTTAACTAACTACTCCCTTCCTTAAATATCAACCATTTGGATTTTATATGATTTTTTAAAATACGCACATCTTACCATTAATATTCTTATTCACATAATTCTATGTATATATAATAAAAAGTTGATATCTTGATTATATATCTTAAAACTAGTTTAATGATATGATGTCCCACAATATATATAGATATTTTTTAGACAATTCTTAGAATTAAGGTGTTTATGGGTCTCTATACATACATGAACCCTCAACAAAATTATTGTGAAATAAACAAGAGAAAGTACGTTCCAAGCAAAATTTGGTTTGACGATAAGATTTGTATTATCTTACAACATTGAGATTGTGGGATTAAACACCACTAGAGTCACTTTAAGGGTGGAGATTTTTATTACCCTTTCCCCCACCCCACTTTCGAGGGGAGCTTGTTTGTTAAATTTGGCCAAATTTGACATAATTTTTTTTTTGATGCAAAGCATGGAAGGAAAAACTAGTTAGAAGAATTTACAAGTTCTTCGGCCCCCAAAATAATATTTCCACTTATCAATGACAAAACATTTTTAGTTATCAACATCTAAAAAAAATTATTAAAGAGTCAACACGTGATTATAGAGACTAGAAGAAACATTGAAGACAAGGACGAAGAAAAATTAAAATTAGTTGAGGGCATATCCGACCCTTAGCATGTTTAAAGTGGGACATGGAACAGGGCCTCACTTTTAAAGGGGCCTCTAAATTGAAAAAAAAAATCTTTAAACATAAAAGACTTGAAGCAAATAGTTAAAATGTCCGCAAGTTTATTGAATTCAGCTCTTCTTGGAATGTATCAAAATATTTTTGAAGAGAAAAGCTTTGTTTGATGCGCGTGTTTATTACTTGGTTTAGTTGCATATTTTGGTGGTTTCTTTAAATATTTTTATATAGGGGCCTATTTTTCAACATTAGCACAGGGTCTCTATATTATTCGGGCTGGGACTGGTTGAGGGCCGAAATTTTAGTTAGGAAGATATATATTGAATAATAATATCGACAAGGAAGATATTAGAGATCTTTCTTAGAAGGATGTGCTAAAAGGTTGCTCTTTCAAATCCTCCCTAATACTCCAATAATAAAGCAAAAGGCGCAATAGGTACCACAGTCCACAGGGAACAAACAAAAAATTGACCTTGACTCGAGTTGAGTAATCGAAAGAGGATAACATGATCAAATGAGGTGGAGATCTTATCCAATAGTCAATATAGAATAAGGGAAGTCTTGTAGGAATTTAGATGCTTAATGCGGAAAACGAGTATCACATACTCAAACATCTAACACCAAGATCTTTGCATAAATCAACATGAATCAATTAAGAGTGTAGAATATACCTCTTGATGCGTGAATTCCACTTCCACCACGTGCCTTCTAGTGGAGATCCCTTAGAACGTCAACCGCCGTTCCTCTAGTGTTGGTCCACGAACAACCCTTAGATCACCACGTATGCTAGTACGGAAGAGAGAATAATTCTCTTGCTTTTGAGGTGTGATGGCCGAATATGAGGAGTGAGAGAGGAGCAAAGAAAATCAGATTTTTCTCTACTAAAATGATGTAATCACACACCCTCCTTTGTAACCCCATATCATTATATAAGGTGGTTACAAAGAGGTGATTCATGAGGCTTTATTTTGCCTCATAATGTCATACATTATGAGCCTAATAAAACTCATGAGTTACAACTCTTCCATCCATCTTTAAAACCGTCCAACCCATTTCACAAATGGATTTGGGTAATATCCAAGGGTTGTCACATTGTGTGACCTCATAGGACCCAATACATATTAGTAGTTGGCCTAAATATACTAGCCCAACAAACCGCAATTAGCTTCTAGCAAAACGTTGCGGTCACCTAATATTATTGAATATATTATCTTCATAATTTGTCCATATACATTTAGTTTGTTACACTTGATCGAGGACAAAATCCTTCAATCTCCCACTTGTCTAAGAACAAGTGTGTAACCTTCAAATTCCTTAAGTCGCTTAATGTCTAACTTGATGACATGGTAACATCGTATGTAAACCATACCAATATTCAAGTTGTTTCTTGAAATCCGAGTTCGACCGTCGAAACAAATGATTAACTCCTTAATCCATTTGAGCACGGCCATGCATTTTCGGTTCTCGCTCTTCAAGAGGCCAAGACACCAATCCTAACTTTTAGGAGGACTTTATCCAGTCTTGTATAACCAAAACTCCCACTCAATTCATAGTAGTTCCGAACACTTGCTTTTATAGACTCCTTTTACGGCACGACGTTTTGCGAGTGTCAAAAATATACTAATCCTTAAGTAAGAATAGTGTTATACTCATGTCTAAGGAATCCACTAAATATATTGATGAGATTCTCATAAACCTTTTAGAGAACTCCCACTAGGGTCGCCCAACGCGTATCAACTATACACGCCTATGCAAATGACTAGACATCTCTATGTCCCCATAGCCCATGAAATCTGCGCTATCAATCAACTTGCAATCTAGTCCATGAAACGGAATCATTTACGTTCAATTTTAATGATTCGAACTAGGGACAAAGGTAAATTATAACTCCCGTTCCTTCGGATAGGGTTTCATTCGTCAAATCACATATTTGACAATCCTATCAAACGTTATAAAATACTTTGAACGTTTTATTTAATACTAAACCAAGATTAAATAAGAACATAACCTTTTATTGATAAACATAACCAAACATATCACAGGAGTAACTATAACTGTGAACTAATTAAAAGTAAATAGTACACAATCAAAGCCACTCTCCTACATGCTTAAGTCCTATAGCCCTAGTATGACTCTCATGCTTAGGTTGAGGCAATGGTTTAGTCAAAGGATCAGCGACATTGCTATCCGTATGAACTTTGCTAACTATTACATCTTTTCTCTCAACGATTTCTCGAATGAGATGAAACTTCCTAAGTACATGTTTACACCTTTGATGTGATCTTGGTTCCTTAGACTGAGCTATGGCACCATTGTTATCACAATGTAAAACAATACCATCTCCAACACTAGGCACTACTCCTAGCTCGGAATGAACTTCTTCATCCAAACGGCTTCCTTTGCTGCATCTGCTGCAGCAATATACTCAGCTTCTGTTGTAGAATCAGCGACAGTACTTTGCTTTGAACTTTTCCAGCTCACTGCCCCTCCATTTAGACAAAAGATGAAACCAGATTGGGATCGGAAATCATCTTTGTCAGTTTGGAAGCTCGCATCTGTGTAACCCTCAACAATTAATTCACTTTCACCTCCATACACTAAGAAATTATCCTTAGTCCTTCGTAAGTACTTTAGGATATTCTTAGCTGCACTCCAGTGTGCGTCACCTGGATTTGATTGGAATCTGCTACACATACTCAAGGCATATGAAACATCTGGGCGAGTACAAATCATGGAGTACATAATGGACCCTATAGCTGACGCATAAGGAACATTATTCATTCGTTTAATCTCATCAGGTCCAGAAGGACACTGAGTCTTGCTAAGCGAAACACCATGTTGCATGGGTAGAAAACCTCTTTTAGAGTTTTCCATATTGAACTTAGTAACGATCTTATCTATATAAGTTCTTTGGCTAAGTCCAATCATCCTCTTAGACCTATCCCTATAGATCTTGATCCCCAAAATGTACTCAGCGTTTCCAAGGTCTTTCATAGAAAAACAACTCTTCAACCATTCCTTAGTGACTCGAAGCATGGGAATGTCGTTTCCTATGAGAAGTATGTCATCTACATATAAGACCAAGAAGACTATGTTACTCCCACTTTCCTTCTTGTAAACACAAGACTCTTCTCAGTTTTTGAGAAAACCAAACGGTTTGATTGCCTCATCAAAACGAAGATTCCAACTCGAGATGCTTGCTTCAATCCATAAATGGACTTTTGAAGCTTACATACCCTCCTAGGATATTCTGGATCCACAAAACCTTCCGGTTGTGTCATATACACATCCTCTTTCAAGAACCCATTCAAGAAAGCGGTTTTGACATCCATTTGCCAAATCTCATAATCATAGAAGGCAGCAATCGCTAGGAGTATCCGAATGGATTTAAGCATTGCTCTTTGGTGAAAAGGTTTCGTCATAGTCTATACCATGAACTTGCTTGAACCCTTTTGCAACCAATCTTGCTTTGTAAACCTGAATGTTACCATCCTTGTCTGTTTTCACTTTGAAAACCCATTTGCAACCAATAGGTGTAACCCCATCGGGCAAATCCATCAAGTCCCATACTTGATTTTCAGACATAGATGCCATTTCGGACCTCATGGCTTCAAGCCATTTTTCGGAGTCTTCACTCATCAAAGCTTGCTTGTAGGTAGTAGGTTCCTCAAATTCTAAGATCATTATCTCAGAACTTTCGGTTAACAAGAAATCAACAAACTTTTTGTTTGGTATTCTCGATCTACTACTCCTACGAGGGGCTGCAACAGGAGAAATTTTCTTCTCAACAACTTGAGAATTTTCGCACGAATTAGATTCGAGTGGGACAGTAGGAGGTTCGTGTACATGATGCACGTCCTCCAACACTTGGTCAGTTATGGGAGAAGATTCTACCAAAGGAGGAACTACATGTTCCACAACTGGCACTTGTGCTTCTGACTCTAACATAGTTTGAACTATGTCCATTTGTTGCTTTTCTCGAACCTCTTCGAGAAATATATTACTCCACTTGCCTTTTTGGAAATAAAATCTTTTTCCAAAAGACACCACGACGAGCAACAAACACTTTGCCCTCGGTCAGATGGTAGAAGTAATAGCCCTTGGTCTCTTTGGGATAACCCACAAAGAAACACTTATCTGATTTAGGGGCGAGTTTATCTGAAAGTAAACGTTTTACATAAACCTCACAACCCCAAATACGTAGAAAAGATAAACTTGGAACTTTTCCACTCCACATCTCATATGGAGTCTTGTCTACTGCCTTTGATGGAGTTCGATTAAGTGTGAAAGTAGCAGTTTCGAGAGCATATCCCCAAAAGGAGATGGGAAGATCAGCAAAACTCATCATAGACCGTACCATATCAAGTAGAGTGCGGTTCCTCCTTTCGGATACACCATTCAACTGAGGTGTTCCAGGCGGAGTGAGTTGTGAAAGAATTCCACAACTCTTCAAGTGATCACTAAACTCTTGGCTCAAATATTCACCACCACGATCGGATCGTAGTGCTTTAATTGTTTTGCCAAGTCTGGTTTTGGACTTCATTCTGGAATTCTTTGAACTTTTCAAATGATTCCGACTTATGCTTCATTAAATAGACATATCCATATCTACTTAAATCGTCCGTAAAAGTAATGAAGTACCCAAACCCTCCCCTAGCTTTTGTGCTCATTGGTCCACACACATCAGTATGTATTAGACCCAATAGATCACTGGCCCTTTCACCCTTTCCAGTAAAAGGTGACTTCGTCATTTTACCCATTAAACATGATTCACATACATCAAATGGCTCAAAGTCAAAGGATGTTAGAAGTCCATCTTTATGTACCTCCGAATGCGTTTCGCGTTTATATGTCCTAAACGACAATGCCATAAATAAGTAGGATTAGTATCGCTTGATCTATGTTTTTCTTTGTCTATGTTAAGGACATCTTTGTCTAAGTCTAGGAAATATAGACCATTAGACCTTTTAGCAATGGCATAAAACATTGAATTCAAATAAAAAGAGAAACAACCTTTCTCAATTGTAAATGAAAACCCTTCATTATCCAAAACGAGGAATAGAAATAATGTTTTTGGTAATAGCGAGGAACATAATAACAGTTATTAAGCTCTAATATAAAACCAGAAGGCAAAGGTAGACTATAAGTCCCAACTGCAACGGCCGCAACCCTTGCACCATTTCCAACGCGCAGTTCTACCTCCCCTTTAGCCAAGGTTCTACTCCTTCTTAGTCCCTGCACATTCGAAGTAATGTGAGAAACACAACCGGTATCAAATACCCAAGAAGTAGATGTTGCTAAATTAATGTCAATGACATAGATACACGAAGAAGAAGCCCCGGGACTTCTTATCCTTCGGATACTTCGGGCGATTACGCCTCCAATGACCAATTTGATCACAATGGAAGCACTTGGCATTTGCGGCCACCTTTGGCTTTGCCTTTGCACGTGGCTTATCGGCGATCTTAGTGGCAACTTGCTTACCCTTGTCCTGCTTTTTCTTGCCAGCCCATTCCTTCTTAAAACCCTTTCCCTTTTGAACCATAAGAACTTCCTTCTTAGGTGCAACAGAGATGTTTTGCTCGGTAGTCATGAGCATCCCATGTAACTCAGCAAGGGTTTTCGACACCCCATTCATATTGAAGTTCAACCTAAAGTGGTTGAAACCTTCATGAAGTGAGTGTAGTATGATGTCGTGTGACTCTTGGCTATAAGGAAAGCCCAACCTCTCCATTGTCTCGAAATAACCCAATCATTTCAAAGACATGAGTGGCGTCGGCTTGCCTTCGACTAACGCACACTCAAGAATAGCCTTGTGAGTTTCATACCTCTCTATCCGAGCTTGTTCTTTGAAACATGGTTTTCGGTGTCGGATAATCTTGTTGGCATCCAAGCATGCAAACCTCTTTTGAAGGCTTGGTTCCATAGCCGCAAGCATAAGGCGGGTAACAATTACCGACCTTTCGCAATGGCCTTGTGGGCCGCCTTTTCGGCTTCAGTAGAGGTGGTCGTTAAAACGGGATAGGGGTTTCAAGAACATCCTCTCGACCTTCGGATCTAAGAACAATTCTTAGATTCCTTTCCCAATCAAGGAAGTTTTTGCCGTTCAACTTATCCTCAAGGATTGAACGTAAGTTAAAAGGTGAATTATTGTTGTTACCAGACATGATATCTACATAGAAGATGCAAAAGTAATAAGTATGTTTATCATCAATAGCTTTTAACAAATTTTAAACACTTTAAAATAAAAGCTATGCACTTGACCAATTTTAAAAAATATCCCCTTTGAATCAAGTGATTCTAAGACCCTATCAAACGTGATTTATAAGTGGACTTTGGCCTCAACTTAAAACCAAATTTAAAAGGTAAGTAAACTCCTTTACTAATTACAACAATTGTAATTCTTAGTTGATGGGTGATTGCTAAGGTGATGAAAGTTCCCAGGTAAGGAAGTTACCCACAACGTTGGGGAAAGTCTTCCTAATCCTAGACAGAACTTGTCATCCAAACAAAAAAAACCCAACCCTTTGCTTCAAAATCCAAAACCGTTTTGATGATTTTGTTGGGCCAAACCAAACTAAACATGCAAATTTCGGAAATTTACTCTACTTAGCCCAAGATTGGAAGTAACACTCGCTTTGGCGGAACCTATTACTAACGATCAAGATTTTTAGTAGATGTTTATTTGGAAAAGCAATTACCCAATATTAGCTTTAGGGACCTAAGTAAATTATTATGTGATTTAATTACTAGTGAACTCATTGCAAAATAAATCACATGCATAATAAAACTTAGAAAGCATTCAAAAGCAATATTTAAATGCATAAAATGAAATGTGATCCTAGTATGGCCCCTAACTCTAAAGACTACTCTTTAAGGTCTCCATTCTTGAATCACCTTGGATCTCCATCCTTGTGCTTCATGGAATAAGATTGAATCACCATTCTTCTTATGACAACTTGAATAATCATTTTTGGAATTTTTAAACTAAAATTACAAAAATACCAACGATACACAGATCGTATTTAGATTACAAAAATACATTAACGATACGCAGATCGTATTTTCTATCCAAGTTTGGGCCATACTAGTCACCGCATGCAATCATAATATCATATATATAAAACATGCATTTTAATCAACTATTAAAATAAATTATTATGCTTCAACAACTTTAAAACATAATAACATCAACCAAATTTAATCTCATATTAAATTAAATGGTTAGTACCTCTCAATAAATTTAATCATATTAGAATTTATCTCCCAAGGGCATTATAATATTAATCTAACAAATTTAAACAACTATTAAATTTAAAGAAAAATACACAAGCACTCTAAGGTACCACATATATTTTAATCATATTAAAACATAAAAGCATTGCATGACATTTAATCACAAACACTAGCATGCAAGAATTAATCAACTTATTAAAACTAACATCCTAACATAAAATTAAATGTCACAAAATGAAACTCCCATCATAATTTTAATTCATTTAAGTATTAACATAGGATACCATGCATAATAACTTATTAATATGCATTAAGGGATAAACGGATCTTAAAGTTTTTATCCGTTGAAGGAGAGAGACGAGAAGAGACGAGAACAACACTGCTCGCGACCCGCGAGCTAGGTCGCGACCCGCGAGCTAGGTCGCGACTCGCGACCAGGGTCGCGATGCTCGTCGCGACTCGCGATGCTCGTCGCGATTCGCGAGAAGCTCACTGCTTCCGCTTTTCCGATTTCAATTCAGGCAATTTTAATCGAAATGCGTATGATTTTCTTTATACACTAAACATGTTTACGCATAAATAAATCATTCTAGGCTCCAAATTCAAGAATTCATGCCATGAAATTATATATAATCAAATTAAGCATAAAAACTTCAAAGCATGCAAATCATGAATCATACATATATATATATATATATATATATATATACATCATATTCTAATTAACAACTTAACTAAAACATGAAATAATATAACAATTATATATGTATATATATATATATGTATCAAAAAAATGTATAAACAACTTTTATACTCCCACTAGATTAAAATCCAATTTTAATCATGCAAACAATATCCTTATGCTAATACCCTCCCCTAAATGAATTAAAATAAAGGAAAACATGCATCAACATGATCACATTAATCTATGCAATAGGCTAACTGATACCACTGTAGGAATTTAGATGCTTAATGCGGAAAACGAGTATCACATACTCAAACATCTAACACCAAGATCTTTGCATAAATCAACATGAATCAATTAAGAGTGTAGAATATACCTCTTGATGCGTGAATTCCACTTCCACCACGTGCCTTCTAGTGGAGATCCCTTAGAACGTCAACCGCCGTTCCTCTAGTGTTGGTCCACGAACAACCCTTAGATCACCACGTATGCTAGTACGGAAGAGAGAATAATTCTCTTGCTTTTGAGGTGTGATGGCCGAATATGAGGAGTGAGAGAGGAGCAAAGAAAATCAGATTTTTCTCTACTAAAATGATGTAATCACACACCCTCCTTTGTAACCCCATATCATTATATAAGGTGGTTACAAAGAGGTGATTCATGAGGCTTTATTTTGCCTCATAATGTCATACATTATGAGCCTAATAAAACTCATGAGTTACAACTCTTCCATCCATCTTTAAAACCGTCCAACCCATTTCACAAATGGATTTGGGTAATATCCAAGGGTTGTCACATTGTGTGACCTCATAGGACCCAATACATATTAGTAGTTGGCCTAAATATACTAGCCCAACAAACCGCAATTAGCTTCTAGCAAAACGTTGCGGTCACCTAATATTATTGAATATATTATCTTCATAATTTGTCCATATACATTTAGTTTGTTACACTTGATCGAGGACAAAATCCTTCAAGTCTCACATTATATTCATGCTAATTGTTGCTATCATATGAAACAGTAGTATAATAGAATTTCAAAGCTCCAATAGTACACATTACTTCACTATTTGTAGATGTGATATCAATATACTTCCTCTGTTTTTTTAGTTAACATTTATCTTTTCACATTTACCGAGATATTTATTTAAACGCTAATATTTCATATTGGGTGTAAGTAAAAATTATAAAAATTTGATATTTGAAATCATCGCATTGAGATGAATCTAACAAGACCCACTTGACTATGTTTTTTCTTATATAATGGTGCGAGATTACTTAACAAAGTTGGTTGATGAATAGTGTCAAAAAGCAAATGTTGCAACTAAAAAAACAGAGGTAGTATGATGATGTTCTTTCCATTCTTTCTCAAAATGGAATACTAATAAATGTAATTCACAAATTGAATTTACACTTTTAATGAGAAACTAGTGAATTCCCCAGGCGATGCCCCGGGTTGTTACTTTTCGTAATTTTTTATCTAGTAAGGAAATTCTTTATCTTATGTAGGGCTAGCCGATTAGGTGGTGAAGTCGTTCTTGAGTTTTACTGATACGAAACTTATTAACTAAATTGGCTAAAAAATTAAACAATATGGTATGTAGTCAAACATCAACATATATATTAGTCTAAATTTCGTGTGAACTAAAAGTTGGTTTATAGAGGCATCCATACGCAAGGTTTCGGGTGACGAGTAAATATTTCTGATAAAATTAATTTTTGATTCTATAATCGCAATACCCTAGATGCTAGCTAGATACAAATTTAAGGATAGGAAGCTCGTGATTTTCAATTACTGTATAACTTTAATATATATATAAAATTATCTAATCAAAAGTACTAGCCCATGATAATTAAATAATGCGAATCGCACAATCAAATACTTATGTAGCTTAATTGTTAGATAAATTAAAGGCTACCGAGATTATATTGCGTTAGGTAGGTCGGCAAAATTAGAAATGTTGGAGAGCATGATAGATTGTGTATAAAAAATCATGAAAACTCAATGGTATTGCTTGATTTTGCTGTTGATAAGAGCAGCTCCAGCGGACCAAAATAGGTCCAGCTTGCAAATATTAAAAAGATGGAGCTAGTAGCTTGGTTGTTGCCACTTGTTGGAGTGAAAAAAAGGTTGTTGCTTGGGGAAGCCAAGTAGCTCCACAAAGCTACTTGTTTTGTTCTACTTTTTGTGGGTCCTACTGTCCACTTTTTGTTGCTTGGTTGTAATTTTCCATTGGGAGATGTTGTAGCTTGGGAATGTTGTAGTTTGGAAATCGATCAAGACATGAAAGCCTACAAGTGGTTGTAGCTTGTCATTGTAGTTGCTCTAAGAGGTAAAGCAACGTAATTGTTTGGAAACGTGTTCCACACTTAAAGCTCCCGTGCTATACTGCTATACTGCTATCCTGTTTATATTGTCTAATGTTTTATTCTTTTCGTTCAAAGACTCTTGTGCATTCAACTGTATGTAAAAGTTGTTTTTTTACATTGGTGGTGTAAAACTCCGTCATTCTAATTTTGATTAAAAACTAGGAGTAAAATTTCGGGGTGTTATAGGTGGGCCACACTCTTATTTACCTATCTCAAGAAATAGGGGGAATCAACTATATATATATCCTAGGGAGAATGAGAAAATATGCAAACTAATGGATCGATAATATGACTATTGACTATGGCTAAAAGTTTTAAAGATTTGACACTATTATAAAATAGTAGTAATTTGGAAAGGAATCAATTGATCAGGGTTTAAAAAGAAATTTGACTAGTCATAATTATACTTCCTCCGTTCCAAAATAAGTGAAACACTTCTCTCATTTATGTGACAGCTTTTTGAGACAAGTGTTTCACTTATTTTGAAACGGAGGAAGTATGCTCTTAGTGATTTGTGCATGGTAAGAGTCGGGAGACAATATGTCAAGATATTTTCCCCTTTTTCAAAGTATACTTAATATTGATCTACTCTTAAAATTACCAATTGACCAATCGTATTAGTGGTTCAAGACGATCCACACATTTGATTTGCTCTTTAAATTAGTCAAGTAAATTAATATGATGAGATGATCACCAAATAATTATGTATGATATAACGTCATCTTAGTGTTGAAGTAGAGAGTCTATGTACGTGATGGAGTTCTATGGTATATTTAGAGATGGCAATGGGTAGGGTCTGGGTAGGGTAAGGCTAGACCCATATTCATACCCTAATTTTTGGATGCAGACCCCACACCCTACCCGTTTCCGAAGGGTAACATTTTTAGAACCTGTACCCATAGGGTCCGATAGGGTATGTGTATGGTCTAGGGTCTAAAATGGGTCCAATACAAAAAAAAATCCGCTTACATTTTCACGTGTATATAAAATCGTTAAGCACAATTTTATATATTAATTTTGCAATTAGCATACATAATATCACATATTCACATTTCATAGCAATACATAGTTTTTGCACATCCCAAAAGTCTCATACATCAGAATATAATAAAAGAGACACTGTAATAGTGAGAGAGTGAGAGTAGAGCGAGAGAGTGACACTATGATAGTGAGAGAGTGAGAGTAAATTGAAAGATGAGACGTGATTGCGATTTGCGGCTAGGGTTCCTGGGTGAGGGAGGGTTTAAGTTTTACTGGAAGGATATGTTTATATATATATTTATTTTAATTTAAAAAAAATAAAATTATATATTTTAATTGGTGCGGGTCCATGGGTAGAGTATGGGTAGGGTCTGAGTATTTGAGGAGTGGACTCTTACCCTATTATTACCCGATAGTACCATGACCCATACCCTACCCTTACCCATAGGGTCCAAAAAATTAAGATCCATACCCTAATTTTAGGGTAGGGTCTAGGCGGGTCTGGGTAGGGTCCTGGACCCATTGCCAAATATCATGAGGTTGTTGATCGTTATAGTCGTTACTCGAACATTTATGAAGTATATGTATCATGAGGTTGTTGCTCGTTATGACGTTATAGTCGTTACGCGTTCATAGTGTATATAGACTCGTGATGATTTGCATATGACCGGTCGTAGTACGTTGTATAGCAAATTACTAGCAACTAACATTAACATAACCATTATATCTTGGTTTTAATGTTCTGATGATCCAGCCCGCCAGCTAGCTACTTCATTCCAGTCACCATCATATTGATGTTATTCTTATTTTCTTAACATTTATGTATCATATTAGTTCAATACTTCAACAAGACATGGTATGCATGTGGCATTAAATATTAATACTAAAAACGAGATATGGTATCGTATACTGTATTGAACAAAAACAAAATCTTTTATCCCACTTACTTGTACTATTATTTATGTCACTCAATTTTATTGGTTGATGTCATTTAGTTTTTACCTTATCTATTTATTTAAAATAAATTCTTGTTTAAACCTAATGACGTGAACCAATAATATTGAATGATATATAATGGTACAGAAAAGCAGGACATAAGATTTGGACCTTTTATTGTTTAATTATAAAACTTTCACTTTTATACTTTTCACATATCTTATTTTAACCTTTTTTAATTAATATATGAATATTTTACAATATCACTTATTTAATTTTATTTACTAATACATATATATATAGTTTAATATGTTAATAATCAAAATTGTTTATTGATAAGAGTAAAAGTCAAATTATAGCCTTTATAAAGAATAGAAGAAGTATATATACAAGTGATATAAGCTGGCTAGTAAACACATTTAATTGTACTTTACATATGATTCCTGCATGTATGATGAATGATGTCTCTAGTATCATAATATGATCATATATATTTATGACCTTATAATCAAAGCACCTTTTGTGAACAGAAGATGAGATCATTGTAGTTGATTTCAGCAAGTTTACTTGATAAAACTTTAGGGTTGGTAATAATTGAATCTCAATTTCATGAATGTCCTCTAATTTAATGTGTAGTTCTCTATAGGCCAAAAAACGAAAGATGTATGTTGTCACAATTTTTTATTTTAACCTTATATAGAATCAAAATAAAACATCATAGGAACATACATTTTTTTGTGACAACAAATTAAAAGAAGGAAGTATTAATTATTTATAATCAAAATCCTATCTATATTATTAATACCTTTTTTTTTAACTCTCTATACATCATAATACTACTCGCATTCCCTTTATAAATATTCACTCATATTTCTTAGGGCCGGGGCTTAAACAATCAATATTCAAATAATTCAACCATCTGCAATTGATCTCATGAAAGCATTACGTGCACAGAAGTATGTAGTATCTACACATGATCACATAATTCACATTTGCGCATGGATGTCCTACGTACAATGACTAAATTAATCTCCTTGAATGTCAAGGATTTCTAGGGACCATAACATTGTATTGCATGTTTTATACTTTTAAGTGTCTTTTTAAGCCATTGTATTAGCACGCTCATCATCACTTGAACAATACTATCGTTGCATGTGAATAAAAGTAAGAAAGGGATTATCATCATGATAGTCATAGACGACCAAAAATAAAATACAAAAGATTATCATAGAGAATTTCTCATATACTAATTTACCTCAGACATGAAACTAAAAGATAAAAGAGTGCAATACATTATTAATCAAATTAAAAATACCAGTCTATAAGATTCACGTGCCTAGTTAGCTATCAAGCATTGTTTGGTCTAATGATAAAGGTTTGTATCTCACAATCTCAAGGTTGAATGGATCAAACTTCACAAAGTAGCTTGGCCGGATTCACTCGTGCAGGATTCAAGTCTAGTAGGACGACGTACACTTCTCCTTACCATATTAGAAAAAAAAGAACAGATCCTTAGCTATTTAAACATTATTACATGCATGTTAGGATAGATATCATGACCTTTTAGCCAAGGCAGAAATCACTCCATTGAAGGTATACTCATCACAAGGAAGAACAAGCTTCTCGTGACAATCAAACCCATACTCATCTGCAGCATTCTCTAACAACTGTTGGAAAATCGCGCTTCGTAAGAAGTATGTAGGCACAATATACCTTGTCATTCTGTTTCCTACATACACCACAAAGTGGCCCTTTGGTGCCTTTAAACTACCTTCTGCCTCTACTCTTTTGGGCATGTTTTATACAAACTATAGGTTATGTAAGGGATTGAGATATAAGTATTTTTGAGGAGTGTGCCGAAAAGATTGTACATATATAACTATATAAGTAAGTCTAGGAATATATGAAGTGGTAATTATTTATAAGGGAAGATAAAAAAGGTCGGTGCAGAAGGCAGGAGATGGAAGTAACGTGGAAGTGTTCATGGCCATGCAAAAAAATACAGTGCATGAAGATTGAAGAAGATTGAAGGTGTAAATTACTTCTGATTGTAAGGATAAATTTAGAGATAGAGAGATGTGGTACGGTGATAATTGAATTTATCTATATATCCCAGGATTTCACATGGAAAGTGGCAGAGGGCTTCCATACTTGTGAAATAAATCGAACAAGACAATATGACTAGTAGTATTGGAGAGTGGTAAATTGGTGATGTTTTGTTCTTGCTTGTTTCTTTTTCTTTGATCAACTTATACATTTAGCTATAGCTAGCCAATAAAGTGAAAGGTGCTATTTATTAGTACACCAAACATACTGTGGATATTTATGTTGGGGGTGTGTAGAACTGTGTTTGGCCGAAGATAATTTATATATAGGGAAATTAAATTTAAAATATAGTCATGTGTGATTTTGTTTTGTCAAATTTGCTTCAAACTGTATCAAGATATACATAAAAAATTTAAATTTTTTTCTATTATGTAATCAAAGATATTAATGGTTATTGTAGTACACAGGGGCGAGGCCAGGGTTAGTTGTGGAGGGGGGCCAGTTTAACAGAGAATTCTAAACATGGTTGTAAAACGGGGCCAGATTACCTATAAAACAAGATATAACCATTGTAACCCATTGATTTTCTTCAAAGCTATGTTGGGGCTGCAGGGGCCATGACCCTCTTAGGCCCCAACATAGCTTCGCTCCTGGTAGTACATTAGCGACCACAGAAATACAAACGACACAAGTATTGTAACGCTACAAAAGGAGTAGGATTTAGGTTTGTTATATACCCCCTCCTTCCGCTTGGCCTTTTATTCTTTTTGTCATTTTTTTAACACTTTAACCATTATTATTTTTTACTACGTTTCTGTAAAAAAAAAATTAAAAAAGTTGATATAGTGAATTTAATACATTGAAACAAATCTCACATATATGATTCTTTCCTTATATATTGTACATTGAAAATTGATAGTTAAATTAAAGTTTGACTCTACAATAATCTAGGAATTCCATTTAGAAAATAGATAGGAATAGAGAGAGTAGTATGTACTCTAGCTATAGTAGCTATTTTCTTTCCATATATGATAGTAAATAATTGAACATGTATATTGGTATGGGCATGGCCAAAGGAATTAAGAAGTGCTCATAAATAGTTGAAATCGGGGAAAGAGAGTCAAAAAATGGTGTTCAATTATCCGAAATCGAATTTCCTAAAAACTGGTTAACATATGGTATTCAGATAAATATATTATTTCCTTTCCGTCTAAAACCTTGGCACAGATCTATGATACGACCTTCTTGTCTAGATATAATCAAAAAGTCCAAAATTTACTCAACCCTTCTTATAGTCGGGGAATAAACATTTGATTCTTCTTTTAAATGTCAAGTGTCATTATATTTCCAATAAAATCATATATAGTATAATATGGAATATATTTGATACTACTACATATGCATATATAATTCGTCCATAATGATTTATATATGCAATCATATTATATAAAAATATTATAATAATTGAAATCACTAATCATAATGAACAAACAAAATATTTCCATCATATATTAATGTTCAACAATTGATGTATAATTATTTAATGACTTATTACAATTATTATATATCAATTAAAGTAATTAATTTTTTTCAACAAAGAAATATACTATTTGTATAATCTATCTATACAAATATATTAAAAGGCGTTCCTATCAAAGGAACGGTGCCACGTGGCACTATTCTCAAGCTTTTAATACGCATGTTTATAATCTCAATAAAAAATATTAACATTGTGTAGTTACTAGGATTCGAACACATGACCTTTGAAATGAAATGTGAGAGTTTAACCACTAATCCATTACAATTTCAATGCTTAATGTTTCAAAGTAAACATAATAAAGTCTTATAATTGTATGTTATTATAAATACATGAGGACAAGCTTTTTAATCTTTAACCCTTTTATTAAGTAATAACATTCTCTTACCCAAATTCCATTGAAATTGTTATTTTTATCCCCAATTCCTTAGAAGTTTTTTAAAAACAACTTATCATGTCATAACGTCCATTTTCCAATTTCGCACTCGACAAAATATTACGAAAATCTAATAGAATCAATTATGAAATTTATGAATAATAATATATTTGATAATTGCAACTGACCCGGGGCATCGCCCGGGCCAAAATACTAGTTGAGAATTTTAAAACTCGTGCACAAGTCAAGTAGATGTTTTGTAATGAACCTATTTTTGTCAATCTTGCTCGGTTGATCACGAGCTTACTCACTTGTAAATTAAGTAGAATAAAAGTCGTATGAATTGAAGATTCAACACATTTACTTAATTACCTCTCTATGCCCAAGTTTCATGCATGTATGCGATTTTAAATATATTTTGAAATTAACAGAAAATTAAAGAATATAATTCCTTCATCAAATGCAAAGAAGTCGATCCCCAAGTTGCATGATATATTGATACTATGTGACGTAGATGCTTAGGCATTAAGCCATAATGCCATATATTACTTGATCTTTTTTGTTAGAATGGGGACCTAAGCTAGAGAACTTAAATCAAGGATAATAGGATATGATAATAATAGACGTACCATGTACGTACTCGTCCTTTGAAACTAATTCACTGCCATTCCTCACCCATCTTATAGGTATATAGCTTAAGCTACTCAAAATCTGTATTGTACTATAGACTAGACTACTAGGCTATACCGCTATACCCACTAGTAGAAGTTATGGTATGAGGTATCAACTGACAACTATCAAGTGAGATAAATATCATAATATACTCCACAGAGGTAGACTGGTAGTGAATGCTAAACTGAATATCGGGCCGTGTTAGGAATAATGTTTCCTTAGTTGTGATTCATTCAAGTGTTAGTATTAAATACAACCTATTAACACTAAACGGGCCTTATAATGAGCACCCAACTAAACTAATACAACAAATAGTAAGCATATATACATAGTGGCCCAAGGTGTGCCTAACACCCCTCAAGTTGGAGCATGGAGGTCGCAAATGCCCAACTTGGATAAAAGAAAATGAAAGCGACGATGGCCTATGGCCTTGGTGAATATATCCGCCAATTGAGACGCAAGTAGGAACATGATGAGTAGAAATAAGACCCGACTTCAAGCGCATCACGAACATAATGACAATCCACTTCAATGTGTTTCGTGCGTTCATGGAACACAGGATTTTGAGCAATGTAGAGAGCGGATTGACTATCACAATATAGATTCATCGCACGGGGATGAGCGATGCCAAGGCTCTGAAGCAGGGCCTTAAGCCAGATCAACTCACAAGTGGTAGTGGCCATAGAACGATACTCAGCTTCAGCGGAAGATCGAGAGACTGTGTGCTGCTTCTTAGTTTTCCAAGATACAGGAGAATGGCCAAGAAAAACTAGCCAACCAGTAAGAGATCGCCGAGTAAGAGGACAACTGGCCCAATCGGAATCACACCAACCTGTCAACTGAAGATCACTATCAGCACGAAGGAGAATCCCTTGCCCGGGACACCCCTTTAAATAGTGGACGGCTCGAAGAGCAGCAGCCCAATGCTCCTGGCGAGGGGCCTGCATAAATTGAGCAAGAATGTGGACCGTGTAGGCCAAATCAGGGCGTGTGAAAGATAAATAAATGAGACGACCCACGAGACGCCGATATTTCTCGGCATCGGCGAGAAGTGGACCCGTGGCAAGAGCTAGGCGATGGTTACGGTCCATCGGGAAACTAGAGGGACGAGCCCCCAAGGAGGCCGGATTCAAAGCAACAATATCAAGAGTGTATTTGCGGCCGACAAAAAAATCCCCTCAGAACTGCGAGCAACCTCAACGCCGAGAAAGTATTTGAGAAAACCCAAATCTTTCATGTGAAAGCAGACACCCAAATAATGTTTGAAATCAGCAATGGCAGAAGAATCGTTCCCAGAAATAAGCAAATCGTCCACATAAACAAGAACATTGAGTTGCCGGAGTAACCCCGAGTGAGAGTGAAGAGAGAGTAATCGGGAATAGGATTGTAGGAAGCCATACTTTTTCAGAGAAGTAGCCAATTTCGCAAACCAACAACGAGGAGCTTGACGAAGACCATAGAGAGACTTCTGAAGACGACACACCAAACCAGAGTTATGACTCTGAAAACCAGGAGGAGGCTTCATATAGAGCTCCTCATCAAGATCACCATGAAGGAACGCGTTGTGAACGTCCATCTGATGCAACTCCCAATTCTTAGCTGCAGCAATAGCAAGGAACACGCGCACAGTCACCATCTTAGCCACAGGAGCAAATGTCTCATTATAATCAATGCCCTCAACCTGACGATTACCAAAAATCACCAGACGCGCTTTGTAGCGCTCCACCGAACCATCAGCATGATATTTGATTTTGTAAACCCATTTGCAGCCAAGAGCATGTTTCCCGGGAGGTAAAGGAGTCATAACCCAAGTGGAATTAGCTTCCAAAGCATCAATCTCTTTTTGCATAGCCGCACGCCAACTAGGATGAGACGATGCCTCCTTGAAGCTACGAGGTTCATGGCCTGCAGTGATAGCAGCAAGAAAAATACGATGGCACAAAGAAAATTTGTCAGCATTCACAAAATGTGCTAAAGGATAAGGAGTACCTGAGGAACCAGACGAAGACGGGGGACTCGGGGGATGGACTCCACGGTGGGACTCGGTGTGGTGACATAATCACGAAGCAAGACGAGAGGTGCGTTTGGCCCGCTTACCCCTGCCCAAATCTGAAACAACCTCAACGGACGAATCATGAGCATCACCCGTATCATCAAGGCCCAGATCAGCAGGCCCAGTAGAGGCAGCACTGCTAGAAGCAGCAAGAGGACCAGGAGGCTGCTGGGCAGTAGGCGCAAGTGGAGCCGACGAAGCAGGCCCAAGCGGAGGATTGGCAACGGAGGGAGCTGACGGCCCAGCAGAAGATGCGGACGACCCAGTAGGCAAGGAGGATTGAGGCCCAGCAGAGGAATTCAAGGGAGGGGCGTCTAATTCATCATCATGAGAGACAAGGACTGGTTCTAAGTTGTCCAAAAAATCGCCATCCACCCCATCGTGGGCACTCAAGGGATGAGAATGATTTTCAAAAGGAAATTCGTTCTCAAAAAATTGCACATCCCGCGAAATAAAGATCTCATGAGTGTCCAAATCAAACAACTTCCATCCTTTTTTATGAGATGGATAGCCAACAAAAACACACCTTCGACTACGAGAAGCAAACTTATCTCCCTTAGAGCGTTGATTATGGGCAAAACAAAGGGAACCAAACACCTTTAATTCATGAAAATCAGGAACTACACCAAAGAGAAGCTCATAGGGAGTTTTGTTATTCAACAAGCGGGAGGGAGTACGATTAATAAGATAAACTGCACCAAGAACACATTCACCCCAAAAAGAAATAGGCAAGTGACCTTGAAACATCAACGCACGACTAACATTCAAAATATGTCGATGTTTGCGTTCAACACGAGCATTTTGTTGGGGTGTGCCAACACATGTGGTTTGGAAAATAATCCCATGAGTATCAAAATAGTCAAGCATGCAGTTAAACTCTGTACCATTATCACTACGCACTGTTTTAACAGTCACCTCAAACTGACGCTCAATCATGGCAAAGAAAGAACAAAAAAACTTGTATACATCAGTTTTAGAAGTCAACAAGTAAACCCAAGTAGCACGAGAAAAATCATCCACTAAGGTGAGAAAATAGTGTGCACCACAAGACGAAGGAGTTTTATAAGAACCCCACAAGTCACAATGTATCAACTCAAAAATACGACTCGCTTTATTATAGCTATTGGGAAAACTAGGACGAGACTGTTTAGCTTGAGGACAAACAATACAAGCTTTATGTAATGACTTGGAGATAGTACTAGAACCGAACACGGGAAGAAGCTTGACAATCTTATCCGAAGGGTGACCCAAACGCCGATGCCACAACTCAAATTCACCGACGGCGAGAAATGACGTCACAAGCACACACACTCGGAATCCCACGATAATAATAGAGTCCATCCTTTCGTTCACCAGGCTCCAATCGGGTTCCCGAGCGAAGGTCCTGTATAGCACAAAGAGAATGCGTGAAGCGGACAAAACAATGAGAATCATCAATCAACCGGGATACGAAATTAAATTGCATTGAAGACCGAGGAACAATAATAACATGGCGAAGAATTAATCCCCAGATGAGAGTAACCGAGGCAGTTGAGTAGCAATAATATGTTGGCCATGCGGCGGACCCACGTGACAAGCGGGGAATAGACACAATATCAACCAACAAATGAGAATTGCCCGTTACATGATAGGAAGCACCGATATCAAGTAACCGGGAAGAAGAAATGCACTCACCCATCATGTGATCAGTAGTTTTATCATTTACCAAGTTTAATAAAACCTGCATTTGAGCAGGAGTTAAGGAATCAAGGGGAGACCCCCCACCTGTGTGACCATCACCGAACGTGGCAGGGGCCACGCCACTGCTAGGGGTTGGGGCTGGGCTGCTCACCGCGTGAGCACGCACAGCAAGGGAAGGCTGTCGACGGTCAGTCGGGACTGGAGGGGCCAGGCGAGCCACGTCGGACTCGGTTGAAGAAGCCGACCCTGAGCCCTTCCCATATTTGTCTTCCCACCAAGTCGGACGACCATGAAGCCGGAAACACGTGGAGACATCATGGCCTCGCTTCTTACAGTGAGTACAGTGAAGAGAAGATTTGTCAACCCGACCCGAGACAGTTTTCACGGCAAAAATAGTAGCCTCGGCAGCAGCGGTTTTGTCTCGAGCCATGCCCCGCACACGTTCCTCCTGGAGGAACGCTTGGTAAGCCCGATTGGGATCGGGAGGAGGCTGCGAAAGTAGATTAGAGCGGACAGTAGCGTAGAGATCGTCATCCACACCGATGTAAAATTGGTGGAGCTTTTCTTCATCGCGATCAGCGGCAAATTTGCCAGCAACATTACAAGTGCACAGGCCACAAGTGCAGCCATGTAGGGGCTTCAAGCGAGATAAATCATCATACAATCCCATGAGGGAGTTATAATATTCAGCCATAGGCATACCTTTGGTTTGCTTACAAGCAGTGATGGTAGCACGCAACTGTTGAAGTCGAGGGCCATCGGCGACGCAAAAACGTGACTCCAAATAAAGCCAAAGGGCACGAGCATCATCGAAGTATGGGATGGAGGCAGCCACTTTCGAATCCATACTCCGTAGCATCCAAGAGACAAGCATGGAATGGACGGTATCCCAATCGAGAAGTTTCTTCTTGTCAGTAGGTTTGTTAATGGTGCCATCAACAAATACAAATTTCCGACGAGCTTTCAAGGACAGGGTAATGGCCCTAGTCCACGCAAGATAATTGTCGCCCTTAAGAATCACGCGAGTAATTAAGTTTCCGGGTTGATCACCCGAGCCGAGATAGAACGGAGAAGCAGGATCAAGTTTGTGTTCTTCCGTCATGATGACTGCCAGACGAAGAGAGAGGAAAAAAAAAAAAATTTGTTTTGTGGTGGACGCTGCGTCGGCGCTGCCGTGAGGAGCGGCTGAGCAGTAGGTTGACGGAGGAAGATGAGATAGGAGTAGGGTTAGGCTTGAGGCTCCGATACCATGTTAGGAATAATGTTTCCTTATTTGTGATTCATTCAAGTGTTAGTATTAAATACAACCTATTAACACTAAACGGGCCTTATAATGAGCACCCAACTAAACTAATACAACAAATAGTAAGCATATATACATAGTGGCCCAAGGTGTGCCTAACAGGCCGGATTTTGGCATGTGCGTTAGCAGAGGGCCACATTTTCTAGAGGCCTAATATTGATGTTAAATCTAGTTGGAAAAAGATTCGATATTTTTCTCAATTACAATGAATACTTTTTTCTTTCTACTGATACCTCTTTCCCAAAGTTTCCCAAGTCACGCTTCTACTTATAATAGGGGCCTCATTTTGTTATAAGAACTAGTGAGTGTCCCGGGCGATGCCCCGAGTTGTTTCTTTTCGTAAATTTTTGTCTTGCAAGGAAAAAATTAACGTTATAATTTGAAGAATACATGAAATTGGAGTAAGAGTTTGTGTCTACATGTCTATTATCATTACCATTAATGTGTTAGGTATCTAACTACTTGTGTAGTATTTTAATGAGATATAATTACAAGACCTTATTATATTTTATTTTGAATTACCATGTCTATTAACGTTATAATTTGAAGAATACATGAAATTGGAGTAAGAGTTTGTGTCTACATGTCTATTATCATTACCATTAATGTGTTAGGTATCTAATTACTTGTGTAGTATTTTAATGAGATACAATTACAAGACCTTATTATATTTTATTTTGAATTACTAACACAATGATGTTATGTTGGATAATGGTTATGCTCTAACTTTTCATTTCAAAGGTCACGTGTTCGATACCTTGTAACTATACAAAATTATTTTTTTAGTTGAGGGGTTTGACATGAAAATAGAACATTTGCATTAGAGCCTTAGAGGAGAGTGCCACGTGGCACATAGACATTCTTAGGAACGCCTTTTAATATATTAGTATAGATAGATAGGACCACAAGAATCTAAAAAATGGCCCTGCTGAATGTGTAAAGAAAATTGGATATTTGGAAACAGACAAGCACTAACAATTAAGTATATATTAATTCATTGCCAAAAAAATAATTGAAGTATATTGGAATAAAATAAACTTTGTTTTTACTAAAAATTTAGCTATAAGTCTATTGCCATTGTCATATTTTATGACCGAGCCCATATTTACAAATTTTAGGCCAAAATTATTTTGGGACTATAAAATTTCTCATGTATGACCATCATAGAATTTTCGAACTATTCAAAGCACTATGATGAGGGGATGTTATAATATCATATACTATTATAGGGCCCACAAGTTCATCTATAAATTCACCATTAGTATGATATTGTCCGCTTTGGGACTAGCCCGCACGAATTTGTTTTTGGGCTACTTCCCAAAATGCCTCATACTAATGTAGTTAGTGAACTTTTATAAACTAGGTAACTCCTCCTCATCTCTCCAATGTGGAACTTTCCAATGTGGAACTTGAGATGTATACCCAACAACTATATGGTTGAAGAAAACTACACCACTCTTCCGTACGTATATGGTGTCTTTAGCTAAGCAAAATTTTAGGTAGTTATAGCTTATGAGTGGATTATGAGTAAAATCTCAAAATACACTCAATATTATATGGTGTCTTTAGCTAAGCAATATTTTATAATTAGGTAATTGTAACCCTTCTATTTTATTTATGTTTGCCACTTATTCTTATTAGCCCATATCCATCATTTATTTTTTGTTCAAAAATCTATAGAAGTTGGGTTAAAGTTGATGACGTGGACCAATAATAGTGAATGACACATGTTATGCTAAACATTTGGACTCCTCTTCAAACGGTAGCAAATTTTAATCGCTCGACATCAATGTCAGTTTTAAGTTTTTGGTTTACGAATATATTATTCACATGATATATAAGTAGTATAATGAACTTAAAATCTGGAATGCTAAACATCTCCCCAAAACTTCTTAAAATCTCCCCGAAAAAAGTTGAAATTACAATTATAACATTTTCTTTCTTTTTCCCTAAACCACCTCTCGCCACCACCAGCCACCTCACTCCACCACCATCCACCTCCTGCCATCACCACCCCCATTGCCACCACCACTAGCCCCACCGCCACTTCCTCTAAGATTTCATGCGCTAAACCATAACTTTTTTTAAAAATTATGGCTGGAACGTCTAGCCGGGACATTCCAGCCTTAAAATTAGTCATAGTTGTACCAATCCCGTATCTTGTAAATATCAAGAACTGATAACTTAAACTATTTTTCTGAATTTCATATTTTTGTATTTGTATTTAAGAAAAATGAAAAATAGAAGACCATAACCAACATGCTTGTAACTTATAAGACGTATTGTATTAAACTTAGGGTTGTAGTTTGGTAGAACTGTAGAAGGTGTAGTGATTAGAGAATGGGCAAAGAGGTCTGGGATGAGAAAATTCTATGATGGTCATAAATTATACTCCCTCCGTCCCATATTATAGTGCCTGATTCTGTTTTTACACGGGTATTAAGGTCAATAGAATCTAAGAGGAAGGTAAAAAGTGTTTGTGTATTGAAAATAAATTTTATGGGGAAAAAGCTGATTTTAGGAGAGAGAATGACAATAAGTGGTAAAAGAGCATTAAATTCATGACTAATTCAACCCTTGAGTTGAATAAACAAAGCAAAAAACTATTTCCAATAAGCAAATAAATAATAGTGGCACAATTTTTCTAGGAAAATCATGGGAAAGTGTAGAATCAAAAAAGGAAATAAGAATTACATTTTAGGACACTTTAAAAGAAAAGAAGCACTATAATATGGGACGGAGGGAGTAATAACTATAAATCTATAATCATGCATGAGAAATTTTTGGATCTAATTAAAACAAATGATGAAATGATGACTTCCAATTGAGTAAAATTGTGGGAAAAGAAAAAAAGGAGGAGAAACAGAAGAAGAGAAGCTTCAAAGTTCAACGTTACAGTCTTACAGAAACCATAAACTTTCTCTCTCTTCTCCTCTCTCACATACTTCAGACGAAGAGAGGAGAGAGAGAGAGAAAACCAAAGAAAACCCCAAACGTCATGCGATCGAAACCTCTTATAAACCCAATCTCCATAACAATCATGCTATCAATTTTTATATTCTTTATCATCTTCTTCTCTGGATTCTTCCAAGTTCCATCTTTTGCTTCTCCTTCAATCAGAGATCAAACAATCAAATCAAGTGAACCCGACCCGTTTACCAATTTGTTGGGTGCGTTTAGAAAATGGGATTCTCAAATGGGTTGCCCGAATTTTAGGGAAAAGTATCAAAATTGGGGTTTTTCAAATGCTTCGGTTTCTTTGCAATTTAGTGGGATTGATGAAGTGGGTTGTGGTAAAGAGTTGAAATTGAAGCATGTGAAAGTTTTGGTTAAAGGGTGGACTTGGATTCCTGATAATTTGGAGAATTTGTATGAATGTAAATGTGGGTTGAGTTGTTTTTGGACTAAATCTTCTGTTCTTTCGGATCCTCCAGATGCCCTTTTATTTGAAACTACTACTCCTCCTTTGCAGGTATACTTATTCATGTGTTATAGTATAACTTCTTTTTTTTAATGATAAATCTATTATATGATGGTTGTGACAATTTTATTAGTATTGGAAATGTGTGTTGAGTTATGGTTGATATGTGCTCGGTGTGCAGTGGCGGATTTAGGATTTTAGTTTCGGGGTGTTTAGTATTGGAAATGTGTGTGAGTTATGATTGTGATGAGCTAGGTGTGCAGTGGCGGACCTAGGATTTTAGTTTCGGGGTGTTAGTTATGATCTAGTTTGATTTTCATGTTATAATTTCACAATGGGGAAGGTGTGAATATTGAGATTTATTTTTTGTGCGGAGAACAATTGTAAAGTAAGGTGTTCTGTTTTTAGTTGAGGTAAACTATAATGCAATGATCTTATTACGGGGTTGATGAGTGATATGTAGTTGAATGATTTTGTACCTAATAGTAAGGAGATTTGGAATTAGATACACTCGTGGCAGTCAAAATTGCTAATTGGAATTTGGTTTTGGTAGAGTGGTAGAGTGCGGTTTGATGGTAGTAGAGACTAGAGAGTGTGGTTTTTTGTTGCAAAGGAAAGAAATGTATTGAGAGCATACTACGCACAAGTTGTAACAAGAAATAGACTTTGAGTTACTGTAACAGTATTTTTCAAGACTCGAGAGTGTGAGATGGATTAGAATTTAGAAGATTGTTGCTTTAAGTTGGTTTGTGCTTTTGGTGGGTTTTTTGTAGATAAAGAGAGAGTTTGCATATTTGGTATTGTAATAACTCTAGTTTGAGTTTTGGTGTGTTAAATAGGCTGTCAATTGTCATACCATACGCATGTATGTTTTCGGGGATAGGAGTTTCCAAGTTTAACGAATACATGGTATACAAAAGTCACCACACAAAGATACCGTTAGTGAGAATTTTGTATTAGATAGCAGACTTAGCAGTTGGAAAGTTAAGGCCCCTCTCATATTAGTATTGCCGAATGCCCAACGGATTTTCGCTTAGGTGTGAATGTAATGAATTATGTAGTGTTTATAAAAGTTGTATTGCCCTAATTCCTGAAAGTGGGCTTTCTTTGTGACGAAGTACATACGGAAACACCACATCGGGCCAATAAGTCCAATTTCCTTCTAAAGATTGGTTTGTTTAATCTGCACTAGGTGTCTCCCTTGCCCTTGTAACTTAACTTCCTGTTGTGTATAACTCCTCATCAGGAGGAGACTTCTTTTGGGAATCAACTTGCTGAGTTTGAAGCAATAACAGATGCTAATTGTGGCCTTAGCAATGTTGTGCATCTAGCTTGTGTCATCCTGGAACTGATGTATACCTTCATTCTTAGTTTACTCCACTTTCGCCTTATGAGGAATATAACCAGCCATTGTAGGAACTGATGTATGGCGTTGTGCATGAGTCAGGCTGAGTTTTGAGTACATATCACAGATGCACAACAGGTAGGTTGAAATCCTATATTCTTTGGATCGCAAAGAACAATAGCCCAATTAGGTATTGAGATAAACTATACTGCTGTGAGCCTGTGATTATCGGAGTGTATCTGCAGAAACCTAGAGTTGATCGTTTTTTTTTCATTGAATGATTTTGCTTCTAATATATCAGGTTTTTAGGAACTTGATTCGGTTGTGGTAGTTGAAACTGCGATTTAGTGTGGTTTTGTCTTATAAGAGAAATATTCACTTATGAGGGTACATCTAATTTGAGTTGTAATAGGAAGTAGACATTGAGTTTGTAACAATATCCATCTAGAGATCACAAGATTTGGTAAGAAAAATTATTGCTTTATTTTGATTTCTGCTCTTATTGGTTTATCTGAAGATGACATGAACTTACATTCATCCTCTTGAGTTTTATTTGTGCTCTTGTTGGGTTATATGTTGGACAAATATGCAGTGTTAGAAGATCCTCATACCGTGCGCTTCTGCTGGAGATCATAGATAGGACTTAAAAGTTGGAAATGTAATGCCTCTTCTATAATGCTGTTTGAATGACCAATTGCCAATTGGTGTCCAATAGCTATAGTTGTCATGATATCTGTAGTATTTACGAGGTTAAGATGCATCTAGCTCAAATTTCATCTTAACCTCGTAAATTGAGAACCTAAATTTAGAACAGATCATAGCAAGTAGACCAGGTCATATCACTCAAATTTAGGTTCTTAATTTACGAGGTTAAGATGAAATTACAAAAGCGAATTGACAAGTAAAGCTCAAATTTCATGTGACATCTGCCATGCAGAGGTGCACGACTCTGCTCTATAGGGCGGAAAAGAACAATTTGAGCTGGGAGAAAATGAACTGGCGTCGGTGCAGTGCGTGGCAGTGTGACTTGAACAGTTTAACATTAAACAGTCATATCTTGTTGATTTTTTAGCCAAATCATATATTTGATGTTTAAAGCTCCTGAATTTAATTGTCTTCTCCAAGCAGTTTAGCCTTTAAGCCATGAGTAAAGAGTAGTAGGGTATCTTTGTTTAAAGTCGACCCTTTTGTTGCTTCCGTATTTTTTTGGTTTCATTCCTTCTCCAAGACTGGGTATTCATCTACTCATCATGTACCACATTGAAGTGACCAAAGATTCCAAATGGGGTTCAAGCACACCAATATGTCATGATACCCGATCTGATAGGGTGCTGCAGCAAAGAAATGTTATTTTCTTTATTTTGGGTCTAAATTGGGGATTGATGCTCTTCGTCGAAGGATCTAGTTGGGGAAAGTTTTTTTTGGGGGGGGGGGGGATTAACCCTGTTGTGCAGAAACAACACCGAGTAGTGAGTAACTTACACATGTTAATTCTCTCTCACACTCTTCCTCAAGTGGTAGCTTTCATTAGATTGATATTGCTGTTATATTTTTGTATCTCCATCAATTAGATGTTGTAAAGATGCTTGTAGTTTGACTATTTGACTCTTCAGTTACTGTTGAATGCTGCAACAAAGTGTTGCCTTCTTGCTGGGATTTTTATTTGAGCCTTGTCTTTATCACTTCTTCAGCTTCCATTAGTGGAACCAAGTGGTTGACTGCTCAAAATTGAATAGAACTGGGAATGGCGTCCCCTGAATGATTGTGCTGTCTTTAGAGGTTTTGTGCCAATAAGAAGGTGCACCATGGTGTACCTTGATGTTATGGTCATTATAGAGAGGTTGTGAAGCTAAATTTGCTGTTTCGTTTCTTTTGTTGGGTGGAGGGGGCCCGGAGGGGGGGAGAAGGTTCTGAGAGGTTCAATCTTGGCCTTGCTGTTGACCTGTTGTGAAGTCTATTTTTCACTCATCTTTCTTACTTTATCAGCAGCTAGAGTAATTGCTCAATTTTCTTGTGAGTTGTGACTTTTTGTGAGTCTTATTCTTGTCTTATATTGGGTTATATTACATGAGTATTCAGAGACGCGTGGGTGACCCACTACGCATTTACATGGATCTTGAGGCTGGTAGGAAACGATCGGGACGCGAGGACATTTTCGTTAGTTATCATGCCAAGGATGACGTTCAGGCAACTTATGCTGGAGCCCTTTTTCACAATAATCGAAATTATTACGTGTCTTCTTGGAAGAAGAATGTAAGTCCTCATTTAGCAAAACTTACATCATTTTTTCCCCTCCTTACATTTGAAATCTCACTTACCGGTTTTGGATCATCTGATGCTGACCGCCTGACCCTTTGTTACTAGGATACACTTGTATACTGGTCATCATCGCGTTGTCTTCCTGAGAGAAATGACATTGCCAAGAGACTTCTTTCCTTATTACCTCATCATTCTTTTGGGAAGTGCTTAAACAATGTCAATGGCCTAGACAAGGCACTTTATATGTACCCAGAATGTGCGAAAGACCCTAATTCTGCTCCTAAATGGTGGGATCATTTACATTGTGCAATGTCTCATTACAAGTTTGTCCTTGCCATTGAGAACACTATGACTGAGAGTTATGTGACGGAGAAGCTATTCTATGCCCTTGACTCTGGATCGGTCCCCATATATTTCGGGGCACCAAATGTATGGGACTTTGTGCCTCCACATTCAATAATAGATGGTAGTAAGTTTAGTTCATTAGAGGAACTAGCATCTTATATCAAGGCACTTGCTAATGACCCTGTTGCTTATGCGGAGTATCATGCTTGGAGAAGATGTGGTGTGCTTGGTAATTACGGGAAGACTCGTGCAACAAGCATTGACACATTGCCTTGCCGCCTGTGCGAGGCTGTTAGTAGACGGGGTGGACGGAGTGCCAGAGCTTTGTGATCTGCTTCGATTTTGAGGATTTAATTTTGTTGTAAATGTATGTCCATCTGTTCAGGAAAAAGAAACACAAATATAGGTTGTATGATGTTGAGAAATACTGTAATCATATTGTAGTGAGAATGAAAGTCATTATTAGGTTAAGTCTTCTTTTCGATTTGGCATTCGTGGTCTTCTATTTCTTCCCCATATTATGGGCATGTTTGGTGATTGGTTGCTGGTTGTTGGTTGGTTTGACCACCGTTTGGTAAGTTTTTTTTTTATAGTAAGAAGAAAATTATAAATGTGTTTGGTAAAACAAGTTTTTGGTGTTGAAGGTTCAATAAAAAGAAAAAAGTTAATACAAGAAGCTAGTAAAACCAAATTTTTACTTTTAGTCGAAAGCTCGCTTATTAGCTAATCAAAAATCCATTTACCACACTTTTTTTGACTATTTAACTTAACCACATGATAAAGCAAAATAAACAAATGTAAAAGCCATCAAATTATCATCTATCAAACATTTCAATTTATGTTTTTTCTTCGTAATGCTATTTAAATTAGCATCTCGTGTATAAGCTCATCAATAAGGTACATCATATTAATATATAAGGCACATTGTGTAAAATTTAAAGGAATCTTGCCTATTATTGTTTTAACTTGTAAAGTGTGTAGAGTACATTGCGTGAATCATAAAATACATTTCCTAAACCTATAAGGTACATCACTTTAAATTTACTTTCATTGGTTTTTTAAAAGAATGCAACACTTTGACTACACGTTTGTCAAAGCAAAACTTTGACCATCAATAACATTATTTATCGGTTAGTGTAAATTATAGAAAGTTGATATTTTGTAAATATATACATTAAGATAAATTGAATAACATTTTACATACTTGATTTTGTTGTATATATTAGTCAAAAAAATACGGTCAAAGTTTATAAATGAATAATGCAAACGTCAAAATATTGCAATCTTTAAGAATAGAGGAAGTACATTAACAAACCTGTCCAAGTACATTGACAATATGACCAACTACGATAAAAAAATCTCTAATTATATATCGACAAACTTCTCCCAGCACATTCAAAAAACCTTTTCAAGATCATTGCTTAATCTTGCAAACCTCCCATGTACATTCACTCCAAGTATATTGATAAATCTCTCCAAGTATGTACATTGACTAACTCACTAACCTCTCTTTGTACATTCACAACAACCTTTCCAATTACAGTGACAAATCTCTTTAAGTACATTAAAAATTCTACCAAGTACAAAAAAAATCTCTCGAAGTACATTGACAATTAGAAAAACTATTACCATAATGAGATCTTGTTAGATGATTTCAAAGAAAATTTTCAAGACTAACTTTTTATTGTTATTATTACTTAGGCTTTCAACTCGTTTACTCTCATAATTTCAGTTCAGTTCAACTCACTGCAGCCCAAAAAAATATGATCTTAATTTATCTAATTGAAGATGTAGGTGATTAGACTTATAGACCCCGTTTTTTGGATTAACTAAAATCGAACCGGCGGAGAAAAAAAATACAAAGAAAGAATCGAATTGAACCGAGCAGCGAAAAGGCGCTATAAACATGCATTGAAAATGTGAAAAGTCAAAACAAGAAGAACAAAAATAACGAATAAAAGATGACAATTTTACCCTTGATATAATCCCATCTCAAAGATGGGCCCTAAATTTTCCCAAACGTGCTCCATCTCCCATGGTACACCTTCATGGAGTCGTCTTTTCACGCGAAGCCATAAATGGAGGCGCACAAAAATGAGACTTCTGGCGCCAATTTCTCAGCGATTTATAAGCAACACAAAATTCTCTCTCTCACTTCAAAATTACCACTCTCTTCAACTTCCCTTTCTTCTACAAACTCCTCTTAAATTCCCATCTCTCTTAAACCCTCCTAAAACCCTACGTTGTTTCCTCCATTGCAGAGCAACCATGGCAGCGGAACCCACCTCGAATGTTCAAATTAAAGATGAAATTCATCTGACGGAGAAAGAAACCCTAATTTTTAATCGCCTTAAAGATGTTCTTCATCATTTTAATCTCAACACCCAGCTTCGAGTTGCCGGTGGTTGGGTCCGAGATAAGGTTGTTATCTTTCTTTATCTTAATTTTAATTATTTTGATTTTTTTTTAGTTGTTTTGTAGTTTTAAGATTAATATTGTGTTGGGTTTTATGGGTTTTTTTTTTGAATGGCAGTTTGAACATGATTTTGTGTAGTTTTTGTGGTTTTAATTTTTGATCAAATTGCTATGATTTTTGGTAAATATGATGTAAGAAATTAATTTGAGTTGGGTCTTTGTGTTGTATTTGTTCTGATGGCATTTGGGTTCTGTAGAATTTGATGATTTATAGACAAAGATATGTACTTTTATAAAGATACATACTTTAAGATGGAATTATATGTTTTTCTATAAAGATACATACTTTAAGAAGCTTGCTAGGCCTAGGTGGACTTTTTTATTTATATTGGCTGGTATATCGTTGTCTAATACTTTCCCCATCCCAATTTACGTGTATCTTGTTTATAAGGGTAAGATTTTGGAGAATTAGCCTTGAGTGAAGGGTAGGATGATACTTGTGGAACAGTGGCCGAATTGAATAGTTGCGTGCCAAAATAGTAAGCGCGGTATGGGGAGAGATTCGACTTTCTTTCTATGCAACTTACATTAATTCTCACCTGATTTTTTTATCTATGCAGCTTCTGGGCAAAGATTGTTATGACATTGACATTGCTATAGATAACATGATGGGTAGAGAGCTTTGTGAAAAGATCAATGAGTATCTGTTGAAGACTGGAGAAGATGTTCAAGGAATTGGCGTTATTCAATGGTATGTGCTATATAAATTTTATTGCAAGACTGGCTATACTTGCGTGAAATGAAAAATCTAAAATAACTAGATAAGTGATCCCTGCTTACTTGTCTTGATAAAGGTAATGGTTCGGAGAAGATATGATATTGCTTAAAAATGATGGCTTAAATATAGGATATGTATGTTGGTTATGGGGTAATTTATAAATATTCTGACCATTAGCGACATATGGTCATGCCTTTATGTGTAAGCCAAATATATAGATCGGGATTCTGCTTGTAGATTGACTCGAGATTCATGAAGTTTTCAACTTCTCATCTTGCATTTTATAAGTGTAACTTGAAGTATATGCCATTGCTGAAACTTCAAAGAGAACCTCGTGTTTGTGATATTTAACCAGTAGCAAAAAAAGTGATGATCTTTTTTTTTTTTGCAGCAATCCTGATCAATCAAAACACTTAGAAACTGCAAGGATGCGCCTTTTTGATCTGTGGATTGATTTTGTAAACTTGAGGGCTGAAGACTACAGTGAAAATAGTCGCATCCCTACCATGGTAAATTGTAATTTTCATAGTTAATAAGACTATCCCTTCACTCATTAAATCTAGATTTTGTTATCTTGATGTAAAATTAGGCCCTTGAGAGTTTTGAAAGAAATCGAATTGTTACTCAAAATGTGTTTGTCAGTACAATTGTTACATTGGTTTAGGATAGAACCGGTAATGTAATTATTCATGTTATTGCAACTTCGAGTATTGACTAGAAATCAGAACCCAACTTAAGATGTGGCCTAAATTTTTTTGAGTTAACAGGCAGTTATATATAGGCTATTATTACTAGTCAATAATTATGGAACTTGGGAATATCCTAGTATATGGCGAGTTTGCAGGGAAGCTCCTTGAATTGTGCAAGATTGACATATCTTGTATGCCTTGTTGTTTTCACAATAGGGTTTGGCCCAAATAATAAGTTGGGGCATGGTATATGGTAGTTCAAATGGTTTAATATTGGTAGTGGGGCATGTGTTATTCTCGGTAAGTGCGAGAAAGAATTCATCGATTGAGATATGTGCCCATAAAGGTATCTTGGGGAATGTTATAGGAGCTATATGACCCAGTGTAACAAAATTCCTTAATCTCTGTGCGAACTGCGATCCGAAAAAAGCGAATATGGTCGGTTTTCGCCTATTTTTGGCCCATATTGGGCGAACCGCGAACTGGAAAAGCGAATCATATAGCGAATTATGTTACACTAATATGACCCAAAAGAGAAATGTGAAATTATTTTGGCATCCATATCAAGTGTGAAATTCATTAAGGAATGTAGGGAGTAGAAGTGTGGAGGCTGTTTGAATTTGAATTGATCCCCTAGTTCGTGAGATATTCAGACTTTAGGAAATACTTATATGGGATTCGGCGTTGGTCTTATTTTTCTTGTTTTTAAGTAGTGACCACCGAGTAGTGACAGATGGGAGCAAGGAGTCACCTGTATGCAGATTTGTTTTATCATGTAAATTACTCGAGAAATCCCTGGAGGCTATGGTGAATCAGAAATGGGGTAAGTGGGAGAATGCACTGTCTCTCGCTTGAGTCTGTGGGTATGCTTTTGGGCATTTGTATAGACGGAAGCCTAAAGATTTGTGCGAAGTGCTCTAGAAGATCTCATGTGAACTGGCACGCTGAAACAAATTCTCTGACATTGTTTGTTAGTCATTGTTATACAGGTTTGTCTTTGTTTCTTGCAAGTATCAGTTATTCTTTTGGGGTAGATTGTAGTTGTTTGTTGTGCAATTGTGCTCCGAAGGGTTTTGTGTTGGTGTTTCTTGCAAGCTTTCTGTGGTATCGGACTATTAACCCAACTTCTGTCACTCACTCCAAACAAGTACATAATTCTCTTCAGAACGGTTATGTCTGGATTCGAAGTTTAATTTTTTATTGCTCTAGTTAGACTATAAAGTTAATGGTAACATTGAGTCCTAAATATGTGCGAATATGTGAGTTGTCCTCCATTAGAGAAGAGGAAAGAATGGAATCACCTTATGAGCCTTTCGTTCAACTGCCATTTGGTAGGCAGTAATGAGTGGTTGTGAAGCACTGAATTTATATATTTTACTTTTTAGGTTTTTTTTATGCCAATGTCATTAGGAATGCTTGTTCACCCCAACTCCCAGGTTTCTACTTTCACCATAATTTAGAATTTTAGCACCAACATTAAATTAAACATTAAATTAATAATTGAAAGTTCTGAAGAAAAATGCATGTTTGGGTTGCATTACCACAAACAATGGGATGAAATTTATTTGTATGTAAATATATCATTACTAGCTTAGTACCAACATTTATCACGCTTACCAAACGAGACATATGCCTGTAAGTGCCATATGGTTTTGGCATTGTAGCTGACTTGGGCATGTAGGTGGTGAGATTCTCCTCTTCCTCTATAGGCTTAGGCGCTTAGCCTAGATCTATATTGAGTTTTCTGATTTAATTGGTTATCTGATCTAATGTTGGGTTGTTCAAGATAGTGGGGCCTTTAGTTATGCAATGGGGTTTTCGAGAAGGGTTAAACATATTTTGGATCATGCTAAAATGGTTATTGCTGTTCAATTTCCCTGTGTGCTCAAGTTCATAGAGAATTCTCATGCAAGAATAAATATTGGAACCCCATATATTTCTGCTTGCGTGAAATGCACCACCTCAGTGATGAGGATTAATTATTTTTCTTATAAGTCTAGGCGTTGATTCTTTTATGATGGAGCCATACTTGGACTTGTAAGTGCGCATACTCTCTCCTCTTCCTTCATTGGTTTATGGTGAGCCTTTTTAAAAAAAAATTCTCATCAGTCATCGAAAGACCCAATTATGTTCTTGTTATAGCCTGGGTTGGCAGAACAACACAAGTATAACAATAAAGGCACAAACTTTGATAATGAGCAGTAAGGAAGAGACACAAGAAAGTAGGGAAGGTTGGAGATTGTATTGATGGAATTTTACACAACTGACCGCCGCTAATATTACAATACAATAATAGCTCACTTTTTCTGAATGACAATCACCTAATCATTTGTCCTATTTATAGTCCTAGGTCACTCTTATGTCCTTCCTCTTGATTAGTCCAGCATAGCACCCACTAAGTAACCTCCCCATTTACCAAGTTACCCTTCCCACGCCTTGAGTAAGTAAAGTGCACAGGTGGCTTGGGAGGGTGCATGACAGTTCTTGCTAATGAATATTGATTCTATAGACCAGAGTGGTTCAGGTTCCAGGCCACTTCCTTTTTCTTTTTCTTTTTGTGAAATGTTAATTTCCAAAGTCTGTTCAATTTACCTACTTGGTGCGCAAAAGAATTTGGACCTGTAACTCTTGGCTAGCCCATTTGCAACATGACATGGAAGTTGGGGTGATTCAGGACTGCAGCTAAATCCTGGCACACTGACTACCTCAGCTGGGAGCAAATAATATTATGTTCAGTGAGCGATTGTTTTCACTTTTCACTGCATCTGTGGCCTTTGAAAAATCGAAACACTATTTGATTTGACTTTTTACAGAGATTTGGCACTCCGGAAGAGGATGCTTATAGGAGGGATTTGACTATAAATAGGTAATTAATCTTTCATTTAAACTTTCTGCACGCCAGTAATATTCTTTTTTCCCATGGGAAAGATGAACAATCCTGTTTATGGTAAATTCCATCGCAGAAGAGTGAATGTATTATAGACTAAGTAAGATGTATTACAGTATTAGTACATTTTGCATATGTATTCTTGCCATTTTGCATGATGTGGATCATTACTAGTACTGTAAAGAAGCTCATATTTTTCATTAGTATTTTCCTGTTGTCATGTAAATTACATTCTCTGATTGCTTTTAGCATAAGGGGATTATTCTTTGTTATATACTCCCTCCTTTCTTTTTTGTTCTACCCACTTTCTATTTTTTTGGGTGTTTTTCTTTGTCTACCCATTTTTATTCATTTTCCTTTCTTCCTAATTTTGCATTTTTCTTCCTCCTTAACCTTTTATTCCTTACGAAACACTCTCTCTCCTCCCTACCTTGGTCTTTGAAGTTACAGTATTGGGTGGAGAAATAAAAGAATGGAAGTAGTATATATACTTACCAGATTTTCCAAAATTCAATGTATTGATAGCTTGTTCTGTGAAATTAATCCTAGTTGATGTTTTTAGAATTCAGACTCACCTACTAAAATATATATGTTGATTCAATCAGTGTCATTTTGTGTGTGACAGCTTGTTCTACAACATTAATACCGATTCGGTGGAAGATATTACTGGAAGAGGTTAGTTCGGATGTACATATTGTCGGATATACATATCCTATGGACGATTGTACTCATTTTTGTTTTTGGTGGCAGGCATTGCAGATTTGAAGTTAGGAAAAATAGTCACTCCTTTGCCCCCGAAGGAGACGTTTTTAGATGATCCGTTGCGCGTTCTCCGAGCCATTCGTTTTGGTATGTATCTCTGTCAGGATTGCTTTCTTCAAGTGGTTATGCTCTCGAATTTCGTCTTTGCATGTGTTTCATATTAACTGTTTTTATCATGTATAGGAGCAAGGTTTAGTTTTGTGCTAGATGAGGGACTAAAGGAAGCAGCTGCTTCTCATGATGTGAGAACTGCCATTGCTGACAAAATCAGCAGGGAAAGGATAGGTCATGAAGTATGTTTTAACATTTTTTACCCCTTGACACAGATATAACTTTGAAAGGAAGATTCCTCTGTTCTCATAGTTTTCTCTGTGCTTTATTTTTCGTTTTGTGGCTTTTTGCAGGTAGATCTCATGATGGGAGGAAACCATCCTGTTAAAGCAGTGACCTATATTTGTGATCTGCAATTATTTTGGGTTGTTTTTAGTCTTCCTTCCAATGTTGAGCCATCGCCAGCAGAAGCATCTGATAGGTTTGAGCCATTTTTCATTTTGCTAAACTCATTATAAGTGCAGTGATCAGTGCTGGAAACCTCTGAGTTCCTATATATCAGAGCACATAATTTGGCTGAGCTATAACTGTAGACCTGTCATCAGTCATCACTGGGCTCTGTCTCTTAGAAAGGTTAAATTGCTGTAGAGTTATCATCAACATCTAATTGATTTATCTTGAATGCCCTTTGCTTATATAGTTTAGAATTAGATTCTGATTATGTATATTAGACAAGGACAAGCTTTAAACATAAAACTATAATCAATCTTTTTAAGCGACGGGTATATATCTATTGGCGTGCACTAGAAACAATAAGAATCTGATTTATATGAATGTCAATGACTGGTCTTTTCTTTTCTATGCTCATTACCTCCTTTTGGCTTATAACAGGCTTTGTCTTGCTTTCATGGATACATCGTGGAGACTTATTCAGTCACTGGAAGCCCTTGTATCAAATGTCAGTCTACATGTATCATCTCTTTCATGCTTATGAGATTTAGAATCTGTTAATTTTCTGTTGTTTTTGGGTCCTTTTGGAAAATTTTTGGTGTCATCTCATCATGGCCTATCCCATTACTTTCAAAATTAATTAGATTGAAGATGCTAGCAGCAATTAGATTACTTATCAATGATTTCATGATGTATCATCTCTTTTATGCTTATGAGATTTAATATCTGTTAAATTTTCTGTTATTTTTGTGTCCTTTTGGAAAATAATGGTGTCAACATGGCCTATCACATTACTTTCAAAATTATTTAGATTTGAAGATGCTAGCAGCAATTAGAAAAGTTGTCAATGCATTTCATGCTGTTATATAGATGATATAATGCGTGTTGTTGTGTTACCAAACTAAGCTAAGATTTGGAAGGATGGTGGAGCTTGGGTTACTACTTACTAGGCACTAGCTAATCTTTTAGGAGGGGAAATTTAAAGTATTGTTCAGGTTCTTTTCTTTTGGAAGGAGAGCACTTGTTTCGACCATCCGTTTTTTTATTTGTCCAGATCAGCAAATTTTGTGTTCACAAGATATTCATTCTTTTTTCTAATGTACTATATGCTTTAAAGTTTCTGATTAAATGAAAAACTATAATCTAATTTCTAATTGGAAGGTGAATGAAAGAGTAAAGATAGACAGTAAGGGAGAATAAAGTCACCTCAAATGTTATATTGTTATGTAATAAACCTCACATGCAATTTTTAGGGGATTGATTTATTTAGATCAAATTTCTCGTTCAATTTATGTGATTTTGGGCATTAATTGAATGACTTGAAGGACACATTGTTTATGGTAATGATCTACTA